>OZ021729.1:24678734-25278734 GCA_963978545.1 Linyphia triangularis | reverse complement strand
ACAGATTTGTAAAGGTATTTATAGGCATTTCAGTTCTTGCTTGCATATCTATTTTGTAGGTTTTACGCTTGTTACGACAGCTTCTGAGAATGAGTGTTTTTGTTATAAAGGGTTGCATTTATATGAATTGGTAATTAAAACTTCTTAAAATGGGTGGACATACAGGAATCTATTTTAAGAGCAATTTCTTTGTACCTAAAGACTAAGATTCAAAAGAAATGTTAGCTGCACTTTCGATTTTGTGTTTGTACTGTTTATAACTAGCTATTGTTTCCTAATATCCATTTTACATACCATGTTATTTAAACATGAAAATTCCATTTTTAGCCTTCACCTCTAACATGGAATCCGTAATAAATTCAACGACTGAACAAGATTCGGGTGAAGGATCGCAAGTCGGTATAGCTCCCAAAAAAGGAATGAATGATAAAACCCCATTATTAAGGAATGTTCGACTTCTATGCAGCTTTAGCAGTGATGATGCTTGCGAATCCCAAAGTACAACCACAAGTTCTTCAAATGGACATTCTCTCCGAAGACTTACTACTTTTCCTGGTGTCTTTGTTCCCGTCTCATTATCTATGTTTAGTGCAGTCTTATTTTTGAGAGTTGGTAAGTTTAAACCTTGTACTTATATTATGATATGTATTAAAAGATTTTATTATTGATCTAATGAGTTATTTTTAGTTAAAAAGACAGATTTTTACAACTTTTAAATTACAAACCTTAATTTTTAATAATAAATATTCTTTCAAATTTTAAAATTCTTGGATTATACCTAAATATTAGAGAATTTGCTTTTATATAAAGCTAATTAAAATGAATGTATGCAGGATATCTTTCCATGTTTCTTATAAATTTAATTTTCTTGGATTTAACTTTAGGGTAACTAAAGCAGGGTTTGTATGCCTCCTGAAATTTGCTTTTTTTTTTTTTTATAAGAGCTCTTAACTCCTGAAAATTGTTCCTACTCTTGATATCTCTGTACTGAGATTTTTTAATGAAGCTTGGCATATAACTTAACATCAGGTTAGATCTTAGTTTGCCATCTTTTGATTTGGCTTCGCAGACGCTAGTTAGTGCCTCCATAAACAAATTTGATGCATCTTGCACAACTTTCGAGTGTAGCACGAGAAGGCGTCAAGATCCTATCTAGGTTTTTCACCAAACTGAATAAAATCTCAAATTCTGCTATCCTTGTGAGGACGGGTAGTGATGAAATGCAGGGTGGTTACAGAACCTGGAAATGTCGAGGAATTTCACTCTTCTGGAAAAATCGGGGAATTTTGAACTTTTCGAGTTTCCATTCTCGCATTCCCCATGCGGATATCTATCTCGGTTCGCATCACATGAAGTGGATGCTGTGATATCACCACGTTGAATACTGGTTTTTAGCATGTACTTTTCCAAGTATCTAAAATGTCAACCTTTTATAAAAAGACACGACGGGAAGTCGTTAAATTTTTTTTTCTATCAAAAGATTATGAACTTTGTGCTAGTCGTGTTTTATAAAAATGATTTTTTCTCATTTAATCTGTACTTTTGCAGTTTAAGATAATATTTTTATTCTAAAAAATTTTATTTCTATACATCTATGAGTAATTAAATTTTATAAGAAGCTGTTAGTTTCAGGCCTTTTCTTCCATACGTTAAATGTTGTTTATCTTTAGTCGACTTCAAAAGACGTCATTTTTCATGAAAGATGTGTACCTAGTGAAATTTGCCGACCAAACGATATAGTAGTTAGCATGCTAGCTTCTAGATCGCGAGGTTTCGGGTTCGAGTCCCATGTTAGGCATGGGTGTTTGTAAATATGTTAGCTTATCTAATGACGAATGTTTCAGCACATTATAGCCCTGATGTTGCTGACGGCGCCAAATAATCTGAAAACAACCAACCTAGTGAAATTTGTGACAGAATAGTAAAATGCTGATTTTTAAGTTTTATGCACATGCATAACAAAGTTCAGTAAATATTTCGGACAGGAATTTCAGTTTATACTATTAACAGGAAGCCGCATAAAGAAAATAACATGTTTTATTTGTTATTTTTGAAATTAAAAAGAAAAATATTGTACTAGTTTTGCTTTACCTTGAAGTTAGCAAATATGGCTGTAATTGATGAATTTTGTATTTTTTAATGTTTTCCATTCTTCATACTCTAGCTCTAAAGATGCCATTTGATTTTTGTTTCCGTAAATTTATTATGGTGCAATTATTTTTGACTATTTAGAATTAAATTTACTTACTAAATTTTTGTATTTTTAAATTGGCCATTTTTTTGTTTTTCGAATTACAGCCCACATCGGGGAAATTTTCTGGAATTCGGGGAAATGTCATGGAATTTTATTTATCAAATTCTGTAGCCACTCTGAAATGTTAACCCAGCCCTTGTCAATCATATCTAAATATTCATTTGTGGCTCTGGATTGCAAATAGACATAACTTGTTATAGATTTCAAAAAAAAAATTAATGTGAAACACCAGAAATCAACAAAAAAATGAATAAAGGTGAACAGTATCCACCAACGTATCTCTTGCCATACGAGATGACAATTGTTCAAAAGATCTTATTAAGTAATTGTAGATAAAGAAATTCAGGATTTTATTTGTTCTGGGAAAAAACCTGGATGGGATCTGATGTCTTCCTGTGCTAAACTCGGCAGTTGAAAGATGTGTCGAATTGGTGATGGAGTCAGCAGAAAGTGCCTGCGAGGCAGAATCGAGAAATGGCAAAATAAGATCTATGAAATAGAGAAATGTTATTCCAAACTTCTCTCTTGAATCTCGGTTTCTGAACAACCCATGCTATTTCTAATACGACCAATATGTTTTTTAATTCTATTGCAATAAAGCTAGATGTCTTTCTTTTACAAGTGCACTGTAGATTAGCATCATGTTACGATCCCTTCTCCTGAAAATATATTTATAATATATAGATCATAAGTTTAGTCAAACAAGTAAGAATCAATTCTGATTTCCTATACATTTCGTTATTTTAGGATTGCTTATAGTCTTGTTGCACATGATGTTAGCACTAAAATTTTAACAATATGTTTGCAGATTTAAGCACCTGATGGTCTATGGTTTTAATCCTGCTTTATTAAAATTCAATGTCCTTAGTTTGAATGACTTGGATTTAAAAATTTTGAAACAATAAATTGTTATCCCTTGTATAACTAATTTCAACAGATGCGTGAGCGAAAGACATGATTGAAATTATGCATAAATTTTGTTCATTTGGTGCCAAATCACAACTTTTCCACGCTATTAGAATTTGAAACAAAAAAATTGAACGTTTTTTGGCTCACCATAGTACAAATGTCCTATTAAGGATAAAAGTGACGGATGATTCATTCTATCATGTTATAGCATCACTATAGACGACATTTGGCAATAAGATCAGAGACGAGTGACTTACGAGTTGCTGCCTTGCCGTAAATGTTCCCATTTATGAAGGTGCCTCCTAACTGTAATTGTCTTGTAGAATCCATGTGCTGATTGAGCTCTACAGTCACTTTAGCTAGTTTTCTTTCTGGACACTAGTCCACTTCAAAGCCTTTTTCGTCTTTTTCACTCGGCTTCTCCTTCCATCCACTATTTTGTTATTCCTAGCTTGTCTTGCTGCTCTGTGTATATGCTTTCGTGACATTGGACACCATACCTTTAGAAACTCCTCAAAGCAAAGATATTTCAGTCACAATTGCTCCAGCTACTCAAATTCTTACAATTTGACCTATTGAAAGTCTGTGGTCTGGCATTTTATACTTTTGAAAAATCAAAGATGCATATAACTTCACTAAAGATATCTCTCGCATATGATGTATACAATTATATTAAAAATTGATAGCTAGGATTATATTTTAATGTACATTCTTAAATGTTGCTTCTATTCATAGGCATTTCCATTATTTTGATAACCACCTGTAAAACATTATAAAACGAGTTTAAACCAACAAAGTTATCTTGAATAAAGCAGCACAACATTAGTAGTTATTCGAGTTACAAAATAAGTTTAAAAAGCTTTTATCAATCTTAGTCGAGAGGTATACCATTGAACCTCCTGATGAAATTACAAGTTTGATAAAACGCTATTTCAATTTATTTTACATTTCAATACTTTTTTCTTGGATTTAAATTTATTAAAAAAATGCTTGTGTATGACATTCATATTCTTTTTATTCCAGGGTTTATAGTTGGTCATGCAGGATTACTAGAAACTCTTGCAGGAGCTATTTTATCGTACGTTATTCTGCTTTCTACTGTGTTGTCAATTTGTGCAATCTCTACTAATGGAGCAGTTGAAGGGGGTGGGGCTTATTGTATCCTTTTATCTTAACTTATTCCTTATAATCTATATTTGAGCATGTATTTTGATGGAAGTTTTGTGTTATAGAGTAGTTCAAATACTTAATAAGATAAATTTCAGTTTTGGAACCTTGAATTATTTACAAATGTATGGGTTTTTTTAATTTGTATTTAAATTTTCTTGTTAAAATGGCCTTAGAATTTTCAGAACCATATAACCGTATTTGAAATTATATAAAAATTCATAATTTCTATTTAGTAGTATAAAATAAGACATAGTTTGCTACTAGAATATACTTACCATAATGTCTTGTTTATAAAAGGTAGATATTAGTTGCTTAGTAGAATGTTCAGTAACTCGGAATGAAGGTATATTTTAATAGCAGACATCTAGTTTTGTACAAAACTTAAGCACCTATTTGGTATTTACTGAGCGTTTCATTCCTATACTTGCAGTTTTTCTATATTTTTTTCTTGGTTATGAAAAATGATGCCTTGAAGTATAAAAATAAGCTTTTATGGACAGTAATTACTAAACTGATTTTTAGAGTAACTAACATTTCTAATATAAAATAGTTGAAAAATAAAAACCTTTGCATGCAGTATATGCCTTACTTTTAATGTATAGCATCTATAAATAAAAGAAAGACAACAGGAAAATTGTAAGTAGGATTCTTTAATTTTTTTAACTTCAGTATTGTAACTTTATTGAATTTTTTTTTATATTATACTTGGAAATGTCGGAGCTTTCTGATTCTGGAAAAAATTAGGGAAATGTCGGGGAACTTACTAAAATTTCATGAAAATCGGGGAAATTTTGTATAGCTTAAGGCATGTTCATCCATATTTTAACGCTATTTACATGGAGATTTTTAGTGGTAAGCCATTAGAAGTTTAATGTTACGGAATAATTTAAACTTTTCATTGCCAGCAAAACTATTTTTTTTTTAAATTGCATATTATCTCTTTAGCATGTTCTATTTGATCAGGATGACTAGACATCTGGAAAATCTAAGAAACTTGGAAGTTTAAAAAAAAGTTTACCCTAAAATCGGGGAATTTTTTAGAAATCTGTTGGGAAATTAGGGAATTTCTTTTCCTGAATTTTGTGGCCACCCTGTAACTATATGGCCTTGCATTGTAGAGACACATCATTGGTCCAGCTTTTGATACTTCATGAACCAGGCTCGTTAATGTCCATTGCTGTACCAGCCCACTTCACTTGCATAAGCATAGGCTCACTTTACTTGCTAAAAGGCTTGTTATATAAACCCTTACTAGAACCCCCTTATTTGAGAAACTGCTTCTTGATTAATATAATATAAACCTCTCCCCCTCATTCTTCGAGAAACAAATTGAGCCTTTTCCTGGCAATAAAACGAATAAAACATGCCACCCCTTTCCCAACCCTAATGCAATCCTGTAAAATCATTCTTGGCATTCTGTTTGTGAAGAGTAAAATTAAAAGATCAAAACTACTTGTATTTAAAATTTCAGAGCACTATGATTGCTAGTCTTTCTGAATTATGAATTTTTTGTTTCATTAATTTCAATCAATTTCTCATAAAATAAATACATTAAAAAAATGTAAGTTACCATATTACTACCTTAATACTTCTGCAGCTTCCTATATTTAATTTATAATCGGTTATAGATTTTATATAATGTCTAGATTCAGTTTATAATCTGTATCATTTTATAATTTATTACAACTTCATTATATTTATAAGAATCATTGTATATTGAATATAAACGTTGAACTTTACTCTCTTTGTTCAATATAAAATTATTGGAACTCGTAACTTGCTTTGATTGTGCAGTTCTTGTGTTATACAGAGTTTTCTTTAACCTATATTAGTTATGATCAGTAGAGCTCTTGGGCCAGAATTCGGCGGCAGCATTGGTACTTTATTTTTCCTTGCGAATATATTTTCAAGTGCCCTGTATGTTACGGGTTGTGTTGAAGGTTTAGTTGACAGCTTTGGTCCATCTGGTAGGATTCTTTTATTTCATAATTCAGGTAGATAACCTGTCAAACTAATTTACAGCTATTGATATGGTTTTCTATTCTCAATCTTCTATTAAAGTTTATTCTTTCTAGAAGAAACTTTGAAATATGATTTAGACTTGTAATCTTGTACTAAATACCTATATTACTTTGTTATTCTATCATATTAAGGGCTTTGAATTTAAATCTTAATTATATTGATCTTTTAAGCTTTATTATTAAAACTTCACATTTAACTAAATAATCAAGCACTGATTATATGTTAGAGAATATTACATAGAATAAAAACTTATTTCAGTATACAACTTAAATTTAAAGACAAATAAGTCGTTACTTTAATTTTAAAAGTATTGATATATTTGTAACTTGAAATGAGTTGACAACTAAATCTCGACTTGTCTAACTAGTTTCTTCCAGGTAAAGTTAAAAGAAATATTGTGTGTAGGTATGTTCAGAATAATTTTGACAGGTTTAGAGCTCCTTTTAATTGAGAATTTCCGAGGTAAATTTGAAGAGTAAAAAAAAACTGAAGTTGTATAGACAAGTCCGGTTTTGTTAGACTGTCTCCAATAAAATTGACCATATTCTTTAAAGCATATATATTATCTTAAATATCTTGTTTATAGGGAGTTTGGAATCTGTTTTACCGAGTGGAGAATGGTACAAGTTTCTCTTTGGATCCTGCTTCAATTTCTTCAACCTTATTGTTTGTCTGGTTGGAGCCTCGATGTTTGCCAGAACCTCAGTTATTATATTCTGTGTTGTGATTTTTAGCACAATATCTGTTATGGTAAGCTTTGTTGCAGTTCCGCCTTTCTTTGTCCCTATTCCTTCAGAAAACCATGTTTTGAATCTTACCACAGCAGAATATACTGGATTTAGTTGGCATACGTTTACAAATAATATTTGGGGTAAGTAATTTTAACTTTTCTAAGTTCAATTCTGTTTTGTATTTTCTTAATATTGCTTACAAATAATGCTTGTATAGAAATCTTAAGTAGCACTCTATATTTGGCATCGTATTTGGCAGTAATTATTTATTTTCAGATTTTATTAAATGTTACATTTTAATTTAAAATATACTACATTTGAAGGCTTTATTCTTTATGAAATATGATCATTAAAAGAAAGCAAAATTTTAAAATTATAAATATTGACTTTTCTGAAATTTTACTTAATGGTGTTTCTGTATTGTCTTGTCTGTATTTTCAAAAGGTGTTGTCTAAAATCGCTACTTTAAAACATAAGCACTTGATAATTCTGACTGATAAACAAATCCTTAAAGTGTAAAATATACCTAGGTTTAAGTATACCATATTAATTAAAATAATCTTCAGCAGTCATAATTGACTTGTTATGTAGTGTTCCCTTCATTTTCTGTTTAAAGTTTTTGTCAATACTTGAACTTGACTAGTAAAAAAAATTAACCTATTCTTGCTTTGTTATAACAATTATAAAGTAAAGCAGAGTTTTCCCATTGTGTATAAGTATTTATTAATTAGATTAACTAAAAGCTGAAACTTTGCTCCAATTTGTAGTTACAAATTCTCATTTGTTTTAGGAAATTATGGCCCAGATTATACAACTGGCAGGATGACAAATTTTCCAACCATTTTTGCAGTCTTGTTCAGTGGTGTAACTGGAATTATGGCAGGAGCAAACATGTCTGGTAATTTTACTATTTGAACAATTTTATATTTATCTAAATTTTAATATGGTAGATTAATATTTAAATAAATGATATACTGTATAAAAAATTAATTAACCTCATAAAATTAACGTTGATTTTTTTTTTTTTTCAAAGAAACCTAAATGCATCCAAGTACATAAATTAATTTACCATTGAATTGCTATATATACAGCTTTAAGGTTATTTAAATATGAAGTCGAGTTACATTAAAATATAATTGCTGTTGTAAAGTTTTTTTATCCAAAGTACTTAAACTTATTTGAGTTGTAATTGAAGCTATTTGAAATTTTCTGCTTTTCAAAGTTTTTCAGGCAAATTACCTAAAACTAGCCTTAAGAAGTCAAAGCCTCTTATTTAAAGAGTTTAATTTTCTCTACTTTAAATAATTATTGAAAGTTGACATTGATTATGATTCTGCATTGAAAAATTCAAAATTATAATGAGGTATTTGACTTTTTTTTTCTTACAAGTCCCTTAAAATATGTTTCAGGAGATCTTAAAGAACCTGGGAAATCCATTCCAAAAGGAACTCTTTCTGCAATGGCATTTACATTTTCTACATATATAGTACTGTTTTTCTTTTCTGCAGCAACCTGTTCAGAGTAGGTCTTAATTTTATTTCTAAATAGAATATCGGTTAAATGTTTTATTCTAGGAGGTGATATTGTTAGAAATAAGAATATATCATTCACTTTGTTAGTAATATCTGCATGATTTTTTATTCATAGCATTTAACTTAAATCTGTAAGACAATTCATGGACATTCTATAAAAATACTAGACTTTAAATATTGAACTTTTTATCCTTGTTGTATAAGTATTAAAGTTCAAAGTATGTATATTAAGATTACCAATTTCTATTTATACAAGTTATAGCATAGCTCTTTAAAAATATTTATAGAGGATCTTTAATGAATTTAAAAAACTAAATTTTCAGTAACAATTTATTCCTGGTAAATGTATAAAAATGGCTTTAAAATGTTCCTTGAGTAATAGTATTATGAAAGGAGAACTTAAAATTTAGACTGTATCGTATTGTTTTCATGCTTTAAAACTTTTATACTAATTTTGTAAAGCTTATATGAAAGTTGAATTCTTTATCGTTTTTAGTGTGCTTCTCAAGAACAACTTCCTCTTCATGCAATATATCAATATGTGTCCACCCCTTGTGTCAGTTGGTCTATTCTGTGCTACCCTCTCTGCTGCTTTAAGTAATCTCATTGGGTCTTCACGGGTTTTAGAAGCTCTTGCCAAAGATGAAATTTTTGGTAATATTCTTATTGATAAATCTTCTCTTACTACAAGGATTTTTTTTTTCAAATTTGGAATATAAAATTGTTACATGTTAACTGACATTTTAATGCTTTTAAGGTGATGAAAGTTTAATTTTTGTCTGTTGCAATACTGTTGTGCCTGAGAATTTCAATGGATTAAAATCTTTTATGTGTGTTAAACAAGTATTAAAAAGATAAGACAATGATGCTTATCTTAGTTTTTCCTAAATTTATATTTGCAATTTTTGTTTCATTCAACATTTGACTTGATTAACTTATTGGACATTTTTACCTTGTAATTTGGAATTGTTGCAATAAATATTTTAGTAGAATTCAATGAATGTTAACATATTCTACTTTATAGATCTTGGTTGTTTGGCTATTGACTTGATGAAATTGAAACAATATATTTAAAGTAACCTTTATTGGAAAATGTCTTGTAGATAATACTTAACTAGTCTTCATGAAACGGTGAATTTTTATTTTATTTAGATTGTAGTTTTAAGGCTGGGAATTAATATGTAATGAAACGCATAAATATATAATGAATATAGGTATTTTAATTGAAGATGGAATTCTATAAAGTAAAATGAAACAGATTTCTTATAGTAAATATTGGGTCTTCACTTAGTTTTAAGTTAAGTGACCTATGCTAGTATACTTGTAACCCTGAAACAAAGTGTATTGCTTAAAATAAGTTTCTTAATTGTATTTTTCCTTATGAGGATATGTTGCTATTTGAATATAAAGGCTGATATCCAATTATCAATCTATAGACTGAAACGATAACATTATGTCTAGTAAATAAATATAAGCTCAATTTTACATATTTTAAGGTTCTTATAGTCGTACAGATTGTACTTATTTATGAATAAAGAGTAATTGCTGTTTTGGTTATTAAACTAATTTTATGCATCTGAATATATAAGCATTTCTTGTTGCTTTTTATTAATTGCTTTATAAAAAGATAAAACCATGCTCGTATGTTGTATGACTTAAATCTCTTGTTGCATGAAATTCTGCCAATTGATGTTTATTTCGTGTGTTATTTAAAAACTTCCAAGTAATGGCTCTATTTATAAACTCTAAAACAAGTGTTTAAAATACTGTTGGTAACAAATCTGTTTCTGATATAAATGAGCTGTCTTAAAATGTGAGCTAGGTTTCTCGCCTTTGTCTGGACTTCTAAAATAATGAAAGTAATTTAGTAAAATTATTAAATAATTTTTAGCTTTTCACAATGTCACATGTACATAATGGCAATATTGTACATAAGGTTATATCTACTGTAAATATTTCAGGTTCCCTCTTGGCTCCAATTGTGAGATTTTCTTATGGTGGTAATCCTATTGCAGCTGTTGTGATGGCATGGTTTCTTGTTCAGGTTTGTTCTTATTTGTGTATTCTTGCAGAAGTATAAATTGAACCTGAACATCAATGTACATGCAATTGAAATAGTTTATTATTGCTAAAAACTACTGCTTGAAACATAGATAGCCATGTTTTAAATTTGCTCTTGTAGTATTTAAATTGATATTTATGAACAGATTATCTTAGTTAAAAAAAATGTTCACCATCTTAAAACTGTTTAAAACCTTATTTATAGATTAAAACTGAAGTTATCAAGTTTTTAAAGATACTTTATTATTACTTAATTTGTAAATGTATTATATAAACTTATAAATCTTTAATTGTTTTAGTTGATTCTTTTGATTGGATCCCTGAACACCATAGCACAAATTACTTCAGTATTTTTCTTGCTATCTTATTTCTCTACAAATCTGGCTTGTTTGGCATTAGAGTTGGCATCTGCTCCTAACTTTAGGTAAAGAAATCTTTCATGTATTATAAAACTACTTGTTTGTATTTTTTAATTTTTTCTAATGATCTATAAATTGACAATACAGTCAAATCCCTTTAACGTGAAGTTAATGGTGGCGCCGAAATTGTTCATGTTAAATGAATAAATTAACGTGAAGTTTTTAAGTAAGGTGATCCTCTTTTACTTCGCAATAAACAGGATTTCTTGCTAAGCGATTTTGCGTTAATGGGTTTGACTGTACATGCATTGATTGCCTTTAACCAAATCTATAAAATTGGATATTTCACATTTGATGAATCGGAGTATATTTCTTTCTTGGTCAAGCAGGAGCATCTTTAAAATATTTAGCATCTTTAAAATATTTAGTTTTCTCAGAACTTATATTTAAAATATTCTTTATAGGCCATCTTTCCAGTTCTTCTCCTGGCATACTACCATGATAGGAATTGCAGGGTGTCTTACTATGATGTTTGTGATAAGTCCACTATATTCTGCTATATCAATTATAATGTGTTTGCTGCTTGTTATAGTTTTGCATTTACGCTCCCTTCCAGTTCGTTGGGGTTCTATTAGTCAAGCTTTGATATTTCATCAGGTAAGATCTTTAAAGTCTTTTTATGCAAATAAAGTTTCTTGATAAAATAAAGATTCAAATATTATCTTTTTATCTTGAAGGTTTGTAGTATAGTGTTGCGTCTCTAGTGTCGTGTACTTGAATTTTTGCTACAACAACTATAAGCCAATAAAATGGCTCTTGTATTTCTAGGGAGAGACGTGCAATTTTTAAGTTATATATAAATTTTAGTTAGAATTAAATCAATTAAGTTATTATAGATCCAAATGAACTCTAGCATCAATTTCTAAAGAATTTGTAAATGTCATAAAATTTAACTTGATGATTGAATACTTGTTTATAAAAGTTTTCTACCTCTTGTAACTAAAGTTCAGTCTTTGCTGTAAAATTGAACTTTCCTAATGAACCAACATGTCGTACTTTTTCTTTTGTTTAGGTACGCAAATACCTGCTGCTTTTAGACAGTCGTAAAGATCATGTCAAGTTTTGGAGGCCGCAGTTTCTACTGTTGGTTGCAAACCCTCGCTCTTGTCTGCCCTTGATCAGATTTGCCAATGACCTTAAGAAAAGTGGCTTGTATGTTATTGGTCATGTGAAACTGGGAAATATTGGCGATGATCTGGTATCTGACCCAGTTGCTGAAGAATACCCCTTATGGTTAACTCTCTTAGACAAATTAAAAGTATGTACTTAATGTTAAGTTTACAATGTCAATGATAATTGTACTATATTTGTGATAGATGAGCTTGGAGGTAGTGTTTGCCTAAAATACAAGAACTTCATTTGATATTGTTGATAGCCATATTTAAACAATGAATTAGTAAATCCTTTGATAATGGCATGGTTTTGTGTTGGTCAAACTGCAAGGGTGAGAATTCTGCTCTAATTGCACCAGCTCACGCCGAAAGTGGTTTTCCTCGTCAACCTGCTACAAACCCACATTTAAAAGCGATTCTGCACCAATTTTGCTTTAATTTCCGTCTTAAACGTGCATAGCAAACCGGCTTGCTCATGCCAAATCTATTTCGAGACGAAATTACAGCAGCCTCACGAGCCAATCTTGTACGAATTTGCATAACATTAAAACTTTTCCTCCAACAGAATGCAATATGCAGATTGGCCCTCTGACGCATGTGCATGCCCCTTCACGCATGTGCATTCATGTTCAAACGCGCATAGCGCTAGGGCAAATTGAAGTCTATTACGAGTGCTGATATCACGTGCATCATTGCTAGGTAGAGTTTAAGGGGAAGCTTAAAAAAAACTTTTAACATTAGTTTTATATTTGAAATTGGTATCGCAGAAATGTCATCATAATCAGATTGTTTCAGATTTAAAAAAATAAAAATAAATTTTTAAGCTTCTAGACCATCATGTAGGGTAAAGTCGCTGTTTCGATGCAGAATTTGATTCGATTTGAGAAAATAAGAAAAATTCACTTTATTTTAAAACAAAGGCTGTGTTCTTCAGTTAGAATTTTTTTCTCTAGTCGGAATATTCCTTGTGATATCATTCTGTGAATCTGGTATACTTTAGTATCAAACAATGCTGTTAAATTTGGAGAAACACTATACCCTCTGACTATCCTCTGTAAATCAAAAAGATAAGTTAACTGGTTTTCCGTTCAAATTTTGGAAAATTTTCCAAAGGATCAGGTTGTGAAAAATTTTTAAACATTCTTATTTTAATTTTACTATATTAAAAATTGTTATTTTTATAAAAATGATTCTATAATAGTAAAACAAAGAGTCGATGAATCTATAAAAAGCTACTTAAAATAGGTGTAGAACTCTGAAATTTTTTACATTAGTAGTTTTGGCCTTCTGATTGTATTTTTGACAAACGGAATGTCAAAATTAAGTCATTTTTAATTGTTCGGGGTTTTTTGTTTTTCTTTCGAACCGACTTCAAATAAAGGTAGAGCTCTAAAATTTTCAACATGAGTAGTTTGGGCCTTTCAATTAGACTTCTTAAAAACAGAATGTTAAAATTTAATTTTTTAATTAAAAAACTTGCAAAACTACTTCTAATAAGGCTACAGCTCGGAAATTTTCAACATGGGTAGTTTTGACCTTCACATTATACATTTCAGAGTCAATTTTAATTAGTTTTTTTTTTACAAAGAGTCTTCAAATAGTTACACCTCCTGAAATTTTTAACATAAGTAAAGTTGGTTTGGCCTTCTAATTAGACTTTTTTTTTAAACACAGTTTTGAAATTTTAATTTGTTATTAATTAATACTTTTACAAGCAACTTCTAATGGGTCTAGAGCTCTGAAATTTTAAAATTAAGTAATTTTGCTTTTTGCAAACTTGTTAAAATAATTCAATGATGTGATGGGGGGGTTTTGTTATTGTATTAACAGGCAAATTTTTTTGGTACTTGATAGTGGAGGGGGCTCTAATAAGGGTTTAAATAGCAATTAATTTTTAGTGAGTCAAGTGAGCTTATGCTTGCACAGCAATGAACCTTCTAATTAGTAAAGCGAGCCTGTCCTTGCGTAGCAATAAATATTGCAATGAGTGCAGCGAGCCTGTGTCAATGAAGTTTTCAGCGAGCTATGTTTGCATAACAGCGAAACTTATCAGAGAGCAAAGCGAGCTGTGTTTGTGTTATAATGGAACTTTAAGCAAGTAAAGGAAGCTTGGTTTTGCATAGCAAACCCATTTGCGAAGTGCCAAAAGCTAATAATTATAAATGTTTGGGGTTTTTTTTAATTTACAAATTATATTTTATGTTGTAATTTTATGTATATCTTATTTAATATTTGTGTTTTAGTGTAGAAAAATAAAATTATAAGAGTTTAAATTTTATTATTGTAATTGTTTTACAATTTATATTTCTGCTGCTAATCTTTAAATTTTACTGCTGGATTTTCTTATTCTGTTCCAAAAGTTAAATTTTACTGCTTTAAAAATTGCTTCAAACTGGGCTTTAGCACTTTCCATCCATGAAACTGAATGATAAAAGTTTCCTAGGTTTTATCTTATTTAAAATAAAAATGCTATTGATAGTTGGCCAATCAAATGGTATAGTGGTTAGCATACTAGCTTCTAGACCGCGAGGTTGCGGGTTCGAGTCCCGTGTAAGATATGGGTGTTTGTAAATGTATGTTGGCTTGTCAAATGACGAATTTTTCGGCACAGTATAGCCCTCGTATTGCTGACGGCGCCAGATAATCTGAAAACAACCAATTATTGATAGTTGTTTTTAAAGATATTGGTTCTTGAAATTTAGATCACCATGTATTGTGATATTGTTTCTGTTCTATAATGCCTTTAAGTAACTTGTGCTGTATGATGAGCAAATGCCTCTTGGTTATACTTTGAAATATTCCTGGTTGTGCAAATACCTTTTATTCAAAGTTTTGGATATCTAGTTACATGTGAAATTGGGCGTTTGCCTAAAAAATATATGTAATCAAATGAGCTATTTAAAAGTATTGAGAAATTTAAAATTTCTGTTAATATGTAATCTTGTATGTAGATCTCTTAAACAAGTCTTGAAATATCATCCTAATTGTACTTTTTATCGATATGGATTTTATTAGAAAATGTGTAGGTAATGTTTTTTAAATTATGATATTCACTATGTTAATGTTACAACAAAATTGGATTGTTTAAGACTTTTTGTTATTGTAGTTTAAAAATACTTTTTTTTATGCTAGTTTAAATCTTAAGTATTCATAAAAATTCACAACTTTTTAAGAATATTGAAACTTTTCTTTACAATTGAACTCTCATTGTAAATATTATTCTGTTTGCATTTTGTCTTGCAGATTAAGGCCTTTGTAGAAGTTACACTATCTCCAACTGTTCGAGAAGGATTCCATCACTTGGCCCGTATATCTGGACTTGGAGCAATGAAACCAAATACTGTTCTGATGGGATTCTATGACGAGATTGAACCAGAAGACTTCTTTGTTAAAGATGCTGTATTCAACGACATCCAGCGAGTGATCCTCAAGGACCAGGTCTTCCTGGAACTCCGTAACCAAAAAGGTCAGCGGTCACTCTCTGAGCAAGAATATGTCCAACTGATCTGGGATGGAATCTTCTGCCTTCAGAAGAATGTCTGCCTTGCCAGGCACTTCCACAACTTGGACCAGAAAGCCTTGATGAGAAAGGGCATGAAGAAGTATGTTGACCTCTGGCCAATAAACTTTTTCAACCCGAAGTCGGTGACCTGCATCGATAACTGCTGGCAGTTCATCATGCAGCTGGCCTGCATCCTTAATATGGTATCGGGGTGGAAATCGAACACTGTTATTCGTGTCTTCATGTGTGCCAGTGCACGTTCTGATAATTCAGCCTACCACCAACAACAATGGGAGAATATGCTGAAATTGCTCAGGGTCAATGCCAGCATCAGCATTATACTTTGGGATCATGTCACATCTCTGTTGGAACCTATAGATGAATCGGTGTCTGGCGAAATCAACCCGTCTTATGTTTCTGGGGTCAATGCAATGATAAGGCAACAAAGCGAGCTGACCTCTGTGGTCTTGCTGTATTTGCCACCACCACCTCCTACCTCTAGTGACCAGTCTACATACTTAAAGTATCTGGATGCGTTGACTGTTAACTTGCCACCTACATTGCTAGTTCACGGTATAAATCCTGTAACCTCGACTGCTTTATGAGCTTGTTAACTTTGTTTTACTATGTTTAGTATACTCCACTATATTGTTATTTATTCCCGTGTTTTTAGTCTTGGAAGATTTAGTAGAGTCACCGTAACAATTTACACTTGTATTGTATTTTTAACTAACATTTTGTTATTTTTACCCATTGAATTGGGAGATTCAACTTGCTTTGCCCTGTGTACTTTTTGTTGGTAGTTAGTCTTGAGTGCATGGTTATTTAGAATTTTACTTCTTAATTAAACCTTTGTTTTATTTTTGCCTATACATTAAACAAGTTCTTCAAATTCAATCCGAGCTAACTATCATTAAAGTCGTATGCACAATTTGCCAGTTGAATTAACTGGATTAAAACATGCCAAATTGAGTCATCTTTCAAATGTGTTCAGCTAATTTTAATTTTGCAATTTTTAGTTGCCTGTTCTTTTGCCTTATGGTAGACTTTTGTCACAAGTAAATTATTCTAAATTTCTTATTTACTATACATCAGTTATGTGATATTTAGGGTATTAATAATTAACAAGCTATAATATTTCTCTACAGCCAAGGTCAACAATTTACATTAAACAGTTTGTTGCCAGAAAAGCAGATGCAAACTGAACATTCTAATTATATTTAACTGAAAATTAATGGCTTGCTTATATTGTTACACATAAACTAAACTGTGTTAAAAAAAATGACTGGAATATTTTATACAAAATATTGGTTACTAGGCTATCGTGCAAATACTAAATTCTCACTGAGAATTGTTTTTGTTTCCCAGATTTAAATTGGTATGCAATTGCCAATGCCTGTAGATATAATCCTGTAACTTAAAGCAAATCATTTGTTTATAAAATATCCTATTACACTTTTAGTGTTTTCGATGCTTTATTTCAGTATTTTTCCAAGAACATTCCATTATATATTATGAATATATTTTATATAGCTAAAGGGTAGAATTATTAATGAACTCAAATTTAAACTTACTGAATTGAAGTTATAGGTTAATGATCACTATTTTCATAACGGTACTTAATATTAACAAATTAAATTCTTAATAGATTTTAATCTCTACTATTGTACATTTTTATGCTTTGATAATCTCCTATCTATGCTAGTCAACTATTGTATTTTTTAAATTGAGAAGTTTCTTTTAATGTTAAAATTTGAGGTGAATATTAAAAAGGTATTGGTTATCCTTTTGTTATATATAAAGTTAGAGTTATAATAAGATTGTATAAATTTATGTTGGGCTTCCACTTGTAGTTGGAACGAGATTTACTCCATTGTGATATGCATGTAGGTGTTGTATGTGGCCGCTAATTGATACTTGACAAATTTGAAATCGAAAGATTTGAAGAATGTGTTGATATAACTTTTTAATTTTAATTCCTATTTCCTGAATGTATTGATTAAAAGCTTCTGTTCTGTTTTAAACACTTTTAATAAAATGATTGAATGTCTTTGTTTGCAGTTTTTTTCATTTGAGTGTTTGATTACAATTGCAGTTACTGTTTACTTAATATCAAACGGCATTTCATAACTAGAAAGTTATTCTATTTCTTAAGTGTCTGCAAAGCTGTTAATAAATATTAAAATGTCAATTATATTTTAATATTATAAAGCTGAAACAATTGGTAACACTTTTTATCTATGGTCAAAAAGTAATTTTTTCATGGAAACACTTTTGGCAGCAAAAATTATTTTTTAAAGACTATCCATATTTCAGAATTAAGTTAGTATAAGCCATTGTAATGACTACTTTATCTTAAAACAATGATTCATTTTTGTCTGTCTATGGAATTGACCTGCTATCAAAATAAATTGTATTAGTGTTATATAAAACTGAAGCAATGCTGACATTGAGGTAAAAACAATTTCTCATTAGGCATGTTAGTGAATTTTAAAACATGCACATCATACTTTTTAGAGTTTTACAAGTACAAACTTTTTTTAAAAAAAGAGCGATTTTGGGGTTGAGATGCCACAAAAGACTGCCCGTAATAGATGGGGGTATTTTTTTTTAAGGTTCAATTGGCTGTAAGGCCAGAGGGTCGTAATTTTTCATTTTGCACTAAAGCGAGCACGCCTTTCTTTTTAGAGTTTTACAATATCAAGTAATGAAAAAAATATATATTTGGGGGGGGGGGGGTAGAAATGCCACAAGCGACTGCCCGAAAGAGGTATGGGTATTTATTTAGGTTTAATTGACCCAACATACAAAATAAGTTGTAATTCTTCCTTTCAGGGTGCGAAGCGTACGCACACCTTGCATAGTAAAGTTTTTAGCAAGTGATTAAATTTATAAATATTGTAGAAGGGGTAAAATATATTTATAAGCGCGAGTTAAAAATTATGTACCTTGCCACGTAATATTCGAAAAGAATCTGATATGTATTTCATACTTTGCCGGTTTATCGTTTGACATTCTATTGAATGTATAGGAAATGTATCCCCCCTATTTTTAAATCTTAATAGGTATATGATCAGGGACGACGTGAACGGGGGGTGTAGGGGGCGACTCGCCCCCACAAAGTTTTAGAAAGTTGGACAGTCGGCAAATTTTCAAAAATTTTATCGAGATTTTTCTTTTTCTAAAGTCGATCCACAATAAAATCGAATTAAATAAAAAAAAAAAAAAAAAAAAAAAATGGAACAAAAATATTAAAAATATCTTAATGCAGCGTGACCCGAGTTTGACGAATCGGTATTTTTACAATAGAAGTCTATTATAGGGGAGTCGGAGTCTTTTTTTTACGGCTACAATGATGTACTGCGAACGCAAATATTACTATATAAATATTACCATAAGTTTTTAGAAAGGCTGGTAGTCGGCAAATTTCTGAAATTTCATCCCTTCTTTTAAAAATCCCTACTGACGCATGTTTCAAAACATATTGAATGGAAAAAGTACAAATAATTAAACTCATCATTAAAATTGTGATCACAATGCAGCCTCAGTTGACGGTCGGCAATTTTGAATTGGAGTAAGTATGTCCTTTTTGACAGGAACATTAAAATAATCTAATCATTGATATCTTCACTGACATTAGATAACTTTGATGTGTTACAGTAGATGATATACTTGTATTTGTGGTACGTCAGACAACGCCTCAAAAACCATGACATACACATTAAACGTCATTTACATAAAGTATGTAATGTACAAGTACATCATATATGAGTCAAAGGTTTTATACAAAATTTCAAAACACCAAAATTTTTTGTATACGAAAATTGACCCACATTTTACAAAGTTATTGCAATTAATGTCAAGTAGAACTCCATAAAATGATGTTATGTACAGGATGGTCGTAAAGAAACTTTGCCGATATATGGATCTCTAAAGGCAGTCTCGTTCAACAGATCGAGATGAGATTTTAGGTATAGTTATTCAGAGATATGAGGTCGGAATTCTGTGAATTTTTACAAAATGGCGCTCACGATTATTTCGGTTATAGTTACGAATAGCAACGCCTACTTTTTCCTATTGAGAAATGATCACCGCATGCGAAAACCCTAAAGAGCGTTGGAATGGTAAGTGTAACACAAAAAACGGACTCACAAAATACAGATCTGCGAACTGCCAACAAAAACACGATCGGAGCAATGGAGGCCGCTCACCAAATATTCAGCTTAGAAAACCGATTAAATTGCCTGTGATGGCACTCATGTCAACTTTGGCCTCTGTCAAATGCAAATATCCATTGTGCGCCTCAATCGCGTTTTTGCTGGCCGTTGGCAGAGCTTTTTTTTTTGTGCGTGCATAATGCTTCCGTTTTTTTGTGATACACGTACCGTTCCATCTCTCTTTAGGGTTTCCTTATGCGCTGAGCATTTTGCGACAAGAAAAAGTAGACGTTGTCATTTGAAAATTTCGTGCATGTAACTTTAATCATAACCGTGAGCGCCATTTGTTGAAATTCACAGAATCGCGAGCTCATACCTCTGAATAACTATACCTGAAATCTCATCTCGATCTGTTAAACGGAACGGAAGCTAGAGGCCCATATATAGGCAAAGTTTCTTTATGATCACGTTGTACTTCATTTATTGAAAATGCATACCCAAAATAATGCATGCCATTTGTAAACTGGAAGGCGATATATCGAATTTATTCTAACAAAATCTTTGGAAAAGTGTTGAAAGGTTTATTATAATACTATATAAAATTCTTAATATTACCCGTGCTCAAATAGCTGTGGGCCAACATTGTCCAATACAACCAGGTTCAGTGTATTGCAAATTGTGAGTATCCTCTTTCACTCCTGTCCTCGATTTCTGACGCAGTTTGGCCTTTGTGTTGCCCTTGCACCTAATAAATTTGAAAAACAATCAACCAACCTATCCTGGATTTCACCACTTTAATATTCGAAACATCGGGAAAAAATTGTCTTTTAGATAAACTAAGATTTTTTAGTCTAAATACTTTAAAAATACTTCAAATCGGATCAATAAATCTCAAATTAGGATCATAACCATTATTACATGTGGGTAAAGGAAATGGGGGTGGGTTTTTGGAAATTTCATGTTGACGGTGATGTTTCTCTTGCTTTGAAGATCACATGTGCAACTTGTTCTTCCTCAAGATCGGATTAACACTGTAGATTTGAATACCTCCCCCCCCCCCCACACCTTTCCCAAAAAACTCCACACGTACTATTCCTTATATAGTTTGGTATGTTGTGCTAAAAATTATGCCATGCTTTTTTATAGAGTATTTTGTCACTAAATTCGAAGTTCAATTAGTAGCGAATAACTTACCTTTTTGCACATAAATATTATAGTTTGGTTTAATGCTACAGTAATCCATTTCATTTTTAATCCTGCTTAGGAAAAAAAACCTAGCATTTTCAAGTATACTTTCCTTCTTGAACAAATGATTATTGTTCAAAAAACGAGTAATATTTGCAGAAATTATTGCTGAAAAACCATAACACATCTGTGAAAAACCACAAAAAAATAATTAAATTAAATCCAGCAATTTTGATAAAAATATATACTCGAAGTAACTACTTTTAAGAAGTAGGTTCCTGGATTGAATTGTTACAAAAAAATTAAGTTTTACACGTTTCAAGAAAAATCAAAATCTTTTCTTTTTTAGTTAGGAAAATGTGTTAAAAAGTATTTAAAAATTAAATAATTAAGAAATCGTTTTTAATAATAATTGTCTTTTACAATGCAATTATAGTGTCCATGAACGCCTACATGATTATTTGCAGGGAGATGTTAAGGCTACCAAAGTTTTTATTTAATCCTTGATTTTTAGAAGATGGGAATTGGATTTCCTAATTGGATGTTAGTTAATAATTATTCATTAATGCTCTGTTCAAATTGATGAATTAATATCCATATATATTTTTTTTCAAAAATTTCTTGTAAAATCTTCAAATTTTTCTTGTAAATTTTACCACTTTTTTCCCCACGTTACTTTATTTTTCGAAACCCAGAGGGGAAGGAGTGCAAGTGCATATTTCTTATGTCCCTGATATTGTATCTATTATAAAAATTGCAGTGCTTCGCGTAGGGAATTTTCTGTAGCAGATATAGTCCGCCAGAATTTTAAAAAGAATAATTTTTCCAGAATTTGTTTTTTGATCAACCTTTATACAATTCATTATACAAAAGTCACCTATTTGATCAATAGTTTTCATCTATTTAATTCCGTGTTAAAGTGCTATTTTCCAACCACTTTTACACGCTTAATTATTCTTTTTCGAAACTGCAATTTGAAAATTTCAAATAAAGTTGTATCGAAATGAAGCACTTGTACTTCTCAGTTTACTGAATTGGTTTAAGATTCTGAGGGGAAATTCTATCTATCTGCAAGGTATAAATGTCTCCCTCCCCCCTGCTCCCAAATAAAAACGCTTCCAAAAATAATCTCCTTTGTTTGGAGAGGAAGGGTTAATTTACTAAAAAGAAATGAAAACTTAAATGAATTTGAAGGAACTTTAACTATAATGTGATTGGAATTTACTTAAAATTTTACATTAAGTACGTATTAATAAAATGCCATAAAGTATTAAAAATTGTTTAGAAGGTAATTTAAAAATAATTCAAACTAATTTCACATTAAATAAAACAATTCACAATTAAATAAAAAAAAATGCATTAACAATAAGTTTTACAATAAGTAATAATTAATTATGCATTAATTATTAATATATTAATTAAAAATTATTTATAAGTTAATTTTACATTAATAAAAATTAGTTAACAATTTATTAGCACCTTAATTTATATTTTCTACATTTACACCTGACATGCCTTGATTTCAGTCGGCAAAAGGATGTCTACGCCCCCCCCAACCAAAATTCTTAGCGACGGCCCTGTATATGATAATAACATGAGACAGTTACTGAACTAATTTGATCTCGGTTCTTTTTATAGAGGTATCTTGACTAATCTAAACTATTGAGAATTTTTTTTGGAATAAGATGGTGAAATAAAGAATAGAGGATGAAAGAGGGTATGATTAAAATATGAGATCCATACTTAAACTTTGAAACGTGTCCCCTCCCCCCACCCCCCTTTAGGTATTTTGACTAACGCATTTTAACAGGAACACAAATTCTTTCCGATGTTTCGTTACTGAAGTGGTGAAATCGTGGATAGGCAGTTTAGGAGATGATCGAATGAACATTTTAAACTAATTTTACCGTACATTAACTAAAATTCGTCTAAAAACCGAATGAATCGGAGTGGTTTAAATGGGTTAAGTTTGTTATGGGGGTTAGTTTTGTGAAGTTCAATTACGAAGATCGTCTTCTGCTGTTTGCTTACATTTTTTCATAGCATTTGAAAGCAAGTATAAAATTTGCAAAAATGCACTTTTACCGTAAAATTGATGGAATGTTTCATTGTTTTTGACTGCCTCATGTTCAAATATAGGTGAAGATTTACTGTTATGTGTCAGACGTATAGGCGGTTAATGTATTGGCAATTTAGTGCCGAATGTGGCAACCGAGCTTTTTGACATCACTTTCAATTTTAACGACTTTTTTGAAAAGTCAGTCGCCATCCAAACAAAGATCAAATACATGTTGAATGAAGATTATTTAAGTGATATCAATTAAAATGCTATTTTTCGCATATAAATATCACTTATTTATTAAGATGTACAAAAATAATATTTAATTTTTAGAAGGTATCATACTATTTTGAGGTAATAAATTAAAAACACTATATTTTTTCATGTAAATTCTAAAATGACGTCAGGTGTAAAAGATTCGTACTTTACAAAAGTTTAGCTTTTCTCATGTGGCATTACGAAAATTGTCTAATGTTGACATTTATTTTCTAAATGTGACTATTTCCTTACGGCTGATGCAATTTTGAAGTTTTCAGTTGTAATTTACATTTATAATGGCCATGTGATCTTCAAAATGTCAAAACCGGCCTAATTTAAAAAAAAATAGTTAAACGTTAGCTTATTTATCTGTTTATTTCGTCAAAACGAAACCTTTAACTATGTCTGGACATAGATTTATCAAGCACAGTTCAATTTGTTTGAAACAATTCAATTACAAATATTCTACTTTTGTTCGCAAAACGCCAAATGGTGAACTTTTAAAAGGAATAACTTTCGCCCGCCATGGTCAACGAAACATCTCCATAGTTTTCCAAGTGCTTAGAGGGGCTTTGAAAATACGATACATTATATTAGGCTCTGCTATTGGGGGTGGTGTACAACTGTCTAAGGTAAAATTTAATCATTTTAAGGTACAGATGCCTTATTGGGACCTGATGATTTTTGCTTAACTTTGGAGTAAATATGAATAAGCTGAACTCTGATTACCTACAATAAAACTGTTTAAGTGATTTTAGAGGAATACTATTTATACTAGGAAATATTGATATTTTAAATGAAACTAAAAAGTTTCTAGGTCTCTCTAGGGCATTTGCACCAAATTTTGTTTTTGGAAGTTTTTAAATTAACCTTAAATAATATACCTACTGTTCTCAATCTGAAATCTGTACTCTTCCGTTAGATGGGTACCTGATTAAAAAAAACTGCCAAATTACTGTGATAACTCAAAGCTTCGCAATTCATTTACACGTCGTGAGGTAGCTAGAGTAACGAGCTCATGTTCGGATTGGTTGATTGAAATTTACTGGAGCAAGGGTAGCGATTAGGGCCAACTTGCGCTAAAAGGATCAGGAGTTCGATCTTCTCGGCCACCAGAGGTTGGTGTGTGCGATAATGGGGGCTGGTTCACATTAAATAAGTTGTAGTTCTAATGTCCACTTGTTGGTGTGGTGGGGGTCAGAGAGAAGTTTAAACTAGAAGATTTTGATCTCGAGTTTTTTTAGATGCCATGTCAACAAGGTTGAAAATCTTCCGTTGTTATATGGATGGAGAAAGTGACACTTTTTCATAAAATTTTTTAGTTTTAGTAAACTCTACAGGGCTTTATCGGACTAAACTTGTCTAAAACCCACCTCGGAAAAAACAATGTTCGTTACACACATTAATATGCAAATATATTCCTATTCGGCTGATTTTGTAGTTCAAAATAATGCTGTGTGTATTTTCTTCTTTTTTACATTTTGACTGTTTTCACCCTTGTGTTAAGCACTTTTTAAGTGTTAGAAATAGGCAGTAAGAATTTGCAAACCAAACATTTACGCATCATTTAAATATGTAAACATTTAGGTTTGGCCACATCTGCATCAATTTGTACCCGACTAATGAAAGAGTACCCTAAAATCTAATTTCCAGGTCACAAATTTGAATCAAATTATTGTTAATGATTCTGCTTTCTAGTGAACTTTTAAAAGTGCAAATCAACCAAACTTATTTTTGATTTAAAAGAATGTTGTTATTGTTTATTGAAAGAAAATATTTTTAGCAAATGTAGAAATAGAGATTTCAACTGGAATTTTTTTTTTTTTTTTTTTTTTTTTTGTTAGTAAAATTTTAGAATTAAGTTGCCATAGAAAGGATGAGTGAAATTTAAAGTTGGTTGAAAATTGACTATAAATTAAACTGCAACTGAGTCTAAAAGTACATTTTCATCTCTTAATCATTGATTTCGTGTAAAATAAAAAGGTAGTGGAGCACTGCTAACCCTTGGATTTGAAATTTGGAAATAACTTTCGGCTTTTTTTTATTAAAGGTAGCGAATGCTGTTCCCACCTTTACTAATCTCTGCCCATAAATGAATAAATAACTTGGATATTGTAATTAGTAGTTGATATAATAGATATAACTTTAGTTAGGAGTTGAACAGCCTCGGAAAGAGTTATTTTTACAAATATCAAGGTATATAAAAATTTAATTAATTAGGGATGGACATGCTATTAGTACTTATGCCTTTTATACTATAAGCGTTTACTTGAAATCACAAAGAAATGGTCATTATATGTTGATTTTTGCATTCTAAATAATATGAGATCATGTCATCCTATTTTTGCAGGAGATGGTTATGGCACATTCCAAATCAACATGATTTTAAGACAAAGCTTTAGTTCTTAGTGTATGTTTTATTTATAAAGGAGTTAAGATTTCATTAAATAGTTGATGAAATCCCAACTCCTTGTTGATAAATTTTTATCGTACCTATTTAACATTTTATTGATATTTGAACATTCCTGTCTGTTCCCTATGACATTCCAGTGGTAGAAGTCAGATTTGAAAATTGTTTTAAAAATTTATTTAGCTTATCAATTGCATTGATTAGAAAGAATTTGATAGATAGGTACTTAAAAATTGAAATGAAACAATTTTTATTATTTTGTTGTTGTTGTTGTAGAAATGCAACTATGTTCAGCCTTCAGGATTTGGTGATTCATAAAAAAAATTTAAATCGTATTTAATATGAAAGAAATTTTTAATACTTATTCTTGGAGTCTTTATCTGCTTTCCTTCAATATTCTGTGATCCTTATATTAACCCATTTTATCCTGCTTATCATTCTGTAGTCTGCTGTACCAGCTTTATATATAAAGATTTTTAAAAAATTGTGAATGTTGCATGAACAGGCATATACCTTAAAAAGTTCTGCCAGTTAGGTTCTCTGACTGTGGACCTGAAAAAGTTAGAACGATCCTCTTTTATGCCTGTGGTGGTGGGAAGTGTTTGAAATTAATGGGAAATGAAATTCAAATGTTGCGTCATTCAACCTTGGAAGTAGTTCTCGATAAAGCAACTGTTGTGTCTTCAGGGCGGAATGAGTTTAAGCATATCTATGAATATGATTACAAAATTTACTTACTAAGCATTCTTTCTACTAATATTATTTTTATCCTTAACTTTCGTTTTTCTTTAAACACTTCTAGAAGTATGATGAATGGAAAGAGAACCTTCCAGACTTTGGTTGGATATCAGACATGCTACCACCGCCTGAAAAAATAGATCAATACAGAGAAACATTTCTTGACCTGAAAAACCATATTTCATTGCCTGAAAAAGGATGGATCAAGAAACATATGGATACTCTGACAGACAAAATGGAGGGATGGAAAAATTTTTGGGATTTAGAGGATGTTTCTGATGGTGATCCTACAACCTCTATAGCAGAAGGTATTCTTAAACAGTCCTTGATTTTCCTTTTTTTTTTAAACTTTGTGCAGTCCAAACTTATTTATATTGAAATAATTAGTATATTTTTTTTATGAACAAAAAGACAATATAAATAAAATTTAACAAAGAAATTAAGTAATAAAAAAGCTTTATTGCTTTTTTTTTTTTTTTTTTTTTTTTTTTTTTTTTTTGTGTGCAAAGTTAAGTATTTCTTCTTTTTCTTCATCATTGGCTCGACAGCTCTGGCCTTCTCATGATCTTTCTTCCAAGCTCATCTGTTATCCATTTTTTCGCTTATCTAAATCATATTTGTATAGAAATGTGTGTGTGTTTGTGTTTATTAATACAATGTGTATAATAATATTCCTTGTTACTTCTGTGTAGTAACATGCCAATCCAATTTAAAATCCTTTGAGTTTTGATGAAATTGCAAATGAAAGGTAGAGTCCTAAACTCAGGGCTGCCACAGGCGACTAAAAAGGCTACTAAAGCGACTATTTTAGTGGCCAGGCGACTATGGCAACTATTTCAATGAAAAAAGGACCCAAAGCAACTATTTTGAACAAAACCTTCAACTATTTTTGGGCTCAGGCGACTATTTTTTTTTAAAATTGGATATTGTCCGTTAGAAGACAGAAAAAAACGGCACTAAAGTACTAACAATTTTATCAAAATGATGATTTTTTTAAGAGGGGCGGGAGAGCGAACACTATCGAAATAGTTGTTCATATTCGCTGGTAGAGTGATTGATCACTTTGTTAGTACGACGATAGTAACTTCACGCAAGATTGTTGTTTTTGACGGCAACCACGGTCATTTTCGCCTACCTGTTAGGTTTCAATGTTTTATCTTTCGCTGTGCAAGGCAACAGCATACACAATTATATTCTCAAATGTCAAATTATTTCGCTTTATTTACTCTAAACAAAAGTGAATTTGTGGAATTTGCCACGAACGCCGGAAGAAAGTGCCATAGTATGGGCAGTTTTGATGTTATTTCCGAGATTTGTGTCAGTGTGATGAACAATTTCGCTGTGTTGGTCAATCAATGCAGAATGATAAAAATTCCAATGTTGTAGCTAAATTTATGAATAATAAAATAATTTTAATTTTTAAGCAATTTATTTAATTACTTTGAATGTAGCTTAAACAGGGTGGCGACAGAACCGGGAATTCAGGGAAATGTCAAGGAATTTCGCAAAATTACTCTTTAATCAGGGAATTTTGAAATTTTCGAGTCTCTCTTCTCGCGTACCCCGTGTGGGGGGGGGGGTAGACATCTGTCCCGACTCGCGTCACATGGTATATATATAGTTTGAATAGTTGGCCGATCGATTTGGGTGTACGAAGTTTCCGAACTTTTTCTACTCTCAGCAGCTAAGCCAAACCGACCAATCCCCCCTCCTCGGCCCACAACCACATGTTCATGTTCTACTTTTTCTTTTTTTTTTACTTTCTGAAATCACTGTTATGCTTGGAACAATTATTTACACATTATTTCTGTTAGATTTTTGGTTATCCTATAACTTCGCGTCCTCCAGTGTCTTATTGTTAAAAGAAATCTTCAAACTTCAATCTGCCTGCATCCTTTACAGACAAGATTTTTTTTCTTCTTGCCTTGCGTTTTTTCTCAACAGAATATATTAGAAACCCTAATTATTTACGTATTATTTCTGTTAGATTTTTAGTAATCCTATTATTTAGAAGCGCGACCGTAGATTTATTGTTTAAAAAAATCCTCCAACTTAAATCTGACTGCATCCTTTACAGACATGATTATTTTTCTTCTTGTCTTGTGTTTTTTGTCAATAAAATATATTGGAACCCTAAATTCCTTAATATTTCAAATTGATTCCATCAAATTTTTTCGTTTTTATTAACCCTTTGTAGCATTGTGTTATAGATGTGCAACTAATCTATAGGCATTCATAAGCAAAATGGGTTAGATCCTGTACTTAATTTTTCTTTTTTTTTTGTACTTTAATTTTGACATTTTATTTAACATAATTAACTGAAAGTGATATGTGTTTTTGATTTATATGTTTAATATAAATCAAACAAAGAATTATGTACTTATGTAACAAATTTAATATGTACTTTTGCGGTTTAAGATTGTATTTTTGCTGTACAAAATTTTATTTCTATATATCTATGAGTAATTAATTTTTTATAAGAAGCTGTTAATTTCAAGACTTTCTTTCATGCATTATGAGTTATTTATCTTTTCTCAACTTCAAAATCTAAAACACGTAATTTTTCAGGAAATATATGTACCTAGTGAAATTAGTGACTGAGTAGCAAAATGCTGATTATTTAAGTTTCATGCTCATGCGTGCCCAAGTTTAGTGAATATTTAGGACACTGTTTAAAATTTATGTTATTAACAGGATACAGCCTATAACATATAATTAAAAAAAAAAAAAAATTTAATTAAAAGAAAAATATTGTACTAGTTTTGCTTTTCCTTGAAGTTAGCAAGTATGGGTGTAGTTTGTAAATTGGTTTATGGGAATTTTGTATTTTTTTTCTTGATGTTTTCCATTCTTTTTCTTGCTCTATAGATGCTTGTTTTGATTTTTAGCCTAAACTTATATTTTGTTGCAATTATACTTTGATAAGTAAATGTAATTCCATATAGTCAAATGTATATATTTTTAAATTGGCCATTATTTTCTTTATTTTTTTTAAATGATGAAATCGACAGAGATGCACATCAGGGAATTTTCTGGAAATCAGGGAAAAGTCAAGGAATTTTGTTTCGCAAATTCTGTAGCCATTCTGTTAAAAATTTAAAAACTAGCCTTAATGAAATTCGATTGCCATTGCCAATGTATAGTATAATTGTTTAAACATGATGCTTGTTTTTCGTGAAAAAGTTTTTTGACTTTGGAAGTTAGAAAAAAATTATCTTGTTTTGCCAATCAATTTTTATCTTCGCATTTGCATGAAGTTTAGCTTTTTTTTTTTTTTTTTTGCTTTGGTGCTGTCTGGGAGTAAGTTTGAGTTGCCAACTTCCATCGCAGTATATAAATATGGTAGCGCCTCCCCCAGGACACATGCCTTTTACCGTAATGTTTTAGTCACTAATTTGAATTGAAAGAAGAGTGTTTCTGGGTTTTCGTGTTTTATGTAAATCAACAGTTTTATTTCGATCTTATGAGAAGTGAGGCTACTATTTTCAACGTCTAAGACTACTATTTTTAAAGTGTGAGACTACTATTTTGGCTACTATTTTTAACATCTGAGGCTACTAAAGCAACTATTTTCAAAGCTTACAGTCAGTGGCAGCCCTGTAAACTTCTGCGACTGTACCATACCTCACCAATTTGTGCTCCTCCGAAAACAACTATCTGCCATCTTGCCATTAGTATCTGCCATGACTTTCAACACACCACAGTCGACAAACCGCGGTTCATGAGCTGCATGTGTGCAGATCAATGGCCACTTGCAAGAGTAGTACAAATTTGTCAATTAATGATTTTAGTAGCTAGTTTAAACCAACTCCTAAAAACATGGTTCTTGAAATGAAATTTCGCCTTCAAAAGAAATATTAGTTGTTGTACTGCTGATCATTGGCTTTTAAGACTAGTGGGTGTGCCGACTACTGAGCTAGCATACTAATAAGTCAACTTTTATATCATAGAATTGGAATTAGTCATTTAGCTTTAAATGTTGGTTAAAGATATTTGTTCTAATACTAACTTTTTATTTACATTGTTTGGATTAGGAGGGAAATTGTAGAATTATTGAAAATTTGCATTCAAACAAAAAGCTTAAAAACTTTTGCTTGTATATTTTTTTCACAAGTTTATTTCCATCTTATTTTTTTCCATATTTAATCTTATTCTTTCAATTAATAAGCACTTAGTAACTTCAGTATTAGTGAGAATTGGCTATTACTGAGCTCCCTTATTCAAAGTAGTATTAAAAAATTAAGATATCAAGAATTTTTACAGCTATGTAAATGTTAAAATGTGATTTGTAAAAACTTCCTAGATGTATACCTTTTAATGTGTATGGTAGTCTTATAAAATAAAATTCATTTCAAATACTAAAATTTCTCATCATACACTAAATTACACTAAACAAAGTATTTTGCATTCTGCATATTTTCTGTTGCGATTTTTAAAATATATTAATTTATTTTACTGTTGGTTTTTACCCAATTTTTTCCCTGAACAACACGATAACATTAATCTAATATCAAGATGACAAGTTATCTAATTTACAGTTATAGTAATTTGTGGTTTATATGTGCAAATATTTAATGGATATGCTTTGATTTTCACAAATTACTTTTTAGCTTTATTTTTGTATTTAAATATAAAACATATTTTAACTACTTTTTTAAACTTTTCGGTATTTCATTTCAGAGAAACTATTACAATTTTAAATCTTAAGTTTTATTTTGAGAATACATGTTTCTGTTTTGTAGTTCAAAACTAACTCATAGTTTTCTACAAGTTTCTCTTTAATTTGCAAGTTTATTTTTGCTGCTTGAATTGTTATGAATTCTATCACATTGCTTACTTTGCTCTGTGCTTGCTTGTTGTTTTGTAAATTATCTTATGGTGTTTTTTGTTTTTTTTTCCCCGTATGATTTGCTATATTTGGCTTTTTCATTTTAATAGGTTTGTTTGGTAATCTTGGAGAAACAAGTCCTTCTATGCCTTTAGGTCTGTGTTTTTTATTATTTGCCCTTCTATCATCACTTGCCAACTCTGAATCTTATATTTTAAATTTGGGCTATTCAGCCAACTTTATCTTTTACGGTATTATAAGTATTTCTTAATGTTAATTTTGTGAACCATGAGATGTTTTGAACTACAATTCAGAAGATACTATTTATTATTTTAATTAAATTGTTGGCAAACATACTTAATATTTAACTAAGTATTTTAGTTACTTTTAAACATTGCTTCCTCGAAATGCAAGCTTTGTTTTATTGTGATGCAAATTATTGATTTAAAGTATTTTCAGGCTATCTAATTTTTTTTGAATTTGACTTTTTACTACGATGTTGCTTTCTCTTACAGATATTGCATTACGAACTACAATGTCAGCAACTTCGGCTTCTTTCAGAACTCCTGAAACAAACTTAAATGAGGAAAAAGCTAGAATTGATAAATTGCAAGAAGAATTGATCAATGTACAAGTAAGTATTTTCCTCATCTACTCAAATTATAGTTTTAATTTATGCATTTAAAATATTTTGTTCTTTATAACTTTAACTTTGTCATTGAAACATCTTATGATTTAATATTTTTATAAAATAAAATTTATATCAAATCAAGAATTGGTTAATGTCATATTAGTTACAAACCTAATGACCTAATGAATGCAATCTCTGTCTCTCCTACAAAATAATAATAAAGATAAGTATTTAGTATTAAGTATTTATTAGATAAAGTATTTAGTCCTTTTGCATTTGTTATAATCTAATGTTCCTTGTAAAATATTTTACAGGAACATTAGTTATTTTTTTAAAACAAGATTGCTGGGAATAATTTAAACACTAATAATTTAATCCTGTGCATATGTATTAAAGTTATCAAATTGTATTCTTTAAGTTTAATAAAATAATAGAAATTAAAACTTTATACAACTACAATATTATAGTGTTTTATAAAACTTATCATCAGATAAATGTATTTTAAAACAAAGATCATTTACTTTTCTTTTCATAGATTAAATATCAGAAAGAAGTTGAGAGGTTAGAAAAGGAGAACAAGGAGCTAAGAAAACAAATTATGTTGAAATCTGTTAAATCAGGGCCATCTAGAAGAATAAAGGTAACATCCATTTAATTACCTTTTAGCATAAATTTATACAACTATTTTAAGGATGGAATGCTATTTAATTTTATTCAATAGTATTATATTCTGTAATGTCTATTTGATTGTTTGCTTTCTAATTGTTTCATATATAACCTTATGCTAATTATTCCAAATTTTGTATTTTCAGAAATCCTTAATAGATATGTATTCAGAAGTATTAGATGAATTAAGTGATTATGATTCTAGTTATAATACTCAAGATCATTTGCCAAGGGTTGGTATATTTCTTCTTTAATTTTATAATAATGTTAAAGCTGTTGTAGGATTGTACCAGTACAATGAAGCATCAAATTATTATTCAGGAAAACAATTTTATGGCAATATGTTTTTCTGAGAATAAGTATATCAAATCCTGCCCTATCTTGATATTTTAATTTAGTGATACAAAATGTATCCATTTTAATATAACATATATTTCCCCCCAATTTATTGATGCATTTTTTAATCATTTTGTATATATTGTTCAATTATGTTTTATATATAAATTTTATGAATAATTTAATCGATTCTTTTCTTCTTTTCACCAATTATTATTGCATTTCGACATATGTAGTAACATATTAAGCAACTAATTAGTGTACCATTGAATGACCTATAAACTGAAAAATTGATTTATCTTAAATTATTAGAAAACTTTGTGATGTCAAAGAAACTAATCCTAATCAATTTTTAGCATTTGGTGTGTTGAATTCACTTTTTGCAAAATAGCATGTTGAAAGTTATCTAAAATGTGAAATTTTTATCTGATGGCATAAATTAAAAGTACTCTAAAATATGTGATAATCTTATTGTACTCCTTTTGGTGTAATAGTTACGTTAAAGGAAATTGTAATTATTAAAATAGTATCAAATATGTTGTATAAGCAGTTACCTCTTATGGAAACTAGTCACATTAGACTGTATTAATACCCTTTATTATAAAAGAAAATAAAAGTTTAGTATGGTTAATCTTAACTATTATAGGGGAAATACTTGAGGTCAACTTCAACTCTGAAATGCATGCACATTTGTTATTCTAGTTACATAAACTAATTTTGTATTAACAGTTTGACATCTGCATCTAGTTCTAACTTTTCTGGTGTCTTATTTTTTTCTTATTATTAAACATCTATGTAATGACATAAATGTTTATAATAATGACATATTCCTCTTTTGACTACATGATGTTTTAATGGGTCTTGCAGGTAGTTGTTGTAGGAGATCAAAGCTCTGGTAAGACAAGTGTTCTAGAAATGATTGCACAAGCTCGAATATTTCCAAGGTATTTATAAAACATATTTATTTAGCTAAAACAAGTCAATATTTTTATTTAAGTGACAGCTTTGTATCTACAATTTCAAAGCAAATTAATGTTTAGTTAAAGCAAGTATGGTAATTTCACACTAGCACGTGAAACACAACTGTTGGTTCAAAATGTAGCCTAAATTAAGTTGGCAAAATGCATTTGATGACTATTAAAAAAAAATAAAAAAAAAAATGAATAGTTGAAAAAAATATAACATATATTTCTTTTGCTTTTGTGTACATTTTGGATGAGACCTCCTTAACAAAAGAGTTCCCAACAGTAAAGTATACCTAATGGCTGTGGGGTTATCGCTCTGGTCTCGCTTGCCAAAGGTGCTGTGTTCGAATCCTAGGTTGGGCATGAATGTTTGTTGTGGTTCAGAATTCACGTTAAGGGATGGGTCCAGGCTGTATTAGCCTTCATTGTGTATAAAAATAGGTAATTGAATGTACAAATCAAACTACCTAACAATGAAGTATTTTAATACTGCTATGCTAATAATTTTATTAATATTGCAGTAGAAATTATTCCACTGTAATACATTTTGTAATTACACTTTTGAGACTAAGTTAGTTTTTCCAAAATTAAAGAAAAAGTTATATTAAGATGAATCCCATTCAAAAATTTATTATGCCATTCAAGCGTAAGTCAATTATCATTCATCCATTAAAATTAAAGTACTATATAATCAATATTAGTTCAAACTGTGTGCTGAATTGTGCATAGCTGCTGGTGTTTCAGCTATTCTAACCTAACTATCCTTACCAACTGCTTTACATTTTTAAATGCTTTATGTTATTAGTAAGAACTTTGTTTTTATGGATTAGTTTTTTAAATGCTATATTTGTAGACTGTTTTATTATTACTTCATTAAGTTTAATTATTTTTAACTTTTTAGGGGTGCAGGAGAAATGATGACAAGGGCACCCGTGAAAGTTACATTAAGTGAAGGCCCATACCATGTAGCTTGCTTTAAAGATAGCTCTCGGGAATTTGACCTTACCAAAGAAAGCGAAGTAAACTTTAATATTTTTTATTCATCATTCCCTTTTTAAAGCTTTATCCTTGATAAAGAGATTTTATAAAGCGTTACTTCATATTTAATTGGTTTATATGTTATTTCTTTTCTCATAGCTGAAATATAATAATCAAATGCTGTCTTAAAAATTAATTTGTGTGAAAAAAATTCTTGGAATAAAGTTTTGTAAAGCTAATACATACTGTCTATTGTAAAATAGGAGTGACATTTAGTTTCCTTAAGGGGACTTGGTATCCTTCAAACTTTTTTTTTATTTATTTAAGCCTTTAAATTATAATTTTTGCATATTTGGAAGTATTACTAAGTAAAAACTAAATTTTATTTTTAAAAAAAGTACACATAGTGCTCTAAATTTTAAAAATTTACAAAAAACTCATCAAATTTCAAATTCTATCTTCTTTTTCATTTTTCAATACTTTTTCCTGATTTTTTATTTTTTTAAAAAAAAAACATTTCCTAGTAATATACTCTAACTTCTTAGGCATCGTATTTAGAATAAGTAAAATAAATTTCGAGAAAAATTATAATTACTGTAGCTATAGGTAAAAAAAGTGTTTAAAAAAACGGTATTTTTCAACATTTAAATTTGTAAAAAAAAAGTTTTCATTTTATTTAAAAATCCATTCCTATTTTTGTCAAATAGATCTTAAGAATGACACAAAAAAAAATTCAAGTCATTTCATTCATATTTGCTGAAATTTTAGCATTTTGAGTAAGGTGGAAATTTAAAAAATTCCGAACTGAGAAAAAAGTGTTCGAAACATCAAAGGAGCTATTGCAGCAATGCTAAATTCTTCATAAAAATATAGTTTTTCTGCAATTGCAGTTATCGGATCAGCTCAAAAACTTGCCAGAATAAGGAGAAGGTTTCAAAGATTATAAACATGGGGAAAATGGAAAATAGATATTTTTATTATTTTTTGTGAAAACGAGGGGTACTAAGTCCCCTTAAGGTAATAGGCACCATGATTCTTAAATTATATGTCCTCTAGTATGATTCAGATACTTTTTTTTATATATATTATTAATATTAAGTATTGATTTCATTTGGTTGCATGTTATTTTTTCTTGTAACTGAAAATAAAAATAATAAAATATTGTCTTTATGATGAATATATCTATAATATGCCATTTTATTTGAAAGCTTGCTGACTTGAGGAAGGAAGTAGAAATTCGAATGAAGAAAAGTGTCGAAGGTGGTAGAACAGTTAGTAATGAGGTATTATGGATTTTACGTTATGTATTGTAAATTTTATTAACTAATTGTCTTTTTTTTTTTTTTTTTTCTTCCTTTTTTTTTTTTAAAGCTTATTCTATAAAATTTATGGATCTTGTTATTTTTTTAACTGTCCCAATTCATTTATTGTTAGGTTATATCCATGACTGTTAAAGGTCCTGGTTTACAAAGAATGGTTCTGGTAGACTTGCCTGGTGTCATAAGTGTAAGTAGTCTCATTTAAATTACTTTTTATAAAATTTTAAACTCAAATTATATTTTATTAACTGCTTTTATACTCATCATTTACATTTTATAAGATGGCATGGTAATTACTCTTGTCGTTAAATGATCTATAATGTGTTTTTAACACATTCGCTGCCGCTGCCGCGTCAGCATGGCGCTACCTCCCATGCCGGCAACGCTCTGGGACGACGATCGAGTATGATAAGTAAACTGCTTTATTTTTAGTTCGGATTTGGAGGTTGAACGATGAGGTTTTTGAGGCACGTTAGTGAAGCATTATTTTTATATTTTTAGTGCTTGGTTTTTAAATTTTGTATTTAAATTTTTTTTATGTGCATTTTTAAAAATGGCAGACAGTAAAGTATTGCAGGACCTTCACAGCCCAAGAAAAGGAAAGTAAATAAAAATCTGACTGATGCCGAAATATTAGAATTACTAGAAAAGAGTGATCTTTCTGATTATGACAGCGTAGACGATGAAGATTACGGTTGGGATTCTACGAGCGAATCGGAAGGAGATAGTGATGTCGCTGTGTCACTTTTTTTAAATTCGGCCTCTGAGGATGGATATATAAATTTTGGTGGCAGCGAATGTGTTAAAACATGTTGCCAAAAAATATTTTTTTCCTATAAATTTATTTAATTAACTTAATTTTTTTTTCTTATCACATCATAATTGATCAGTAATACAGGTGTGGGTGCTTTTTTAGATAAATGTTACGGAACTTAATGCATAGTTGACTTTTTGCGGGAACCGGCGGGTCTCGATCGGAGGACCTTTGGTTCTCGATCCGCTTACTTTACCTCTGTGCAAATGAGTACTCCAGTGCAGGGAAGCTTTATCTGTTATTTAACTCAAGACTGCCACATAGCCCCTTCCCAGTGAGTCGCAAAGAGACTAACGATTGAGTTGCCTGCGCGTGGGGGAGTGAGTCGCCAGATTGTCGTTTTGGTGGTGAGTCGCCAAAAGATGCCAAGATAATCGTGTGGAAGTCGTGCAGTATTTCAGAAGGTACCAATAGATGGCAACATGATTGAATTGTCCGAAGTCACCAATAAAGCGTTGAGTAGCTTTCAATGCAATGCGATTGGAGAACCTTTGGTTCTCGAGCCGCTTACTTTACCTCTGTGCAAATGAGTTCTCCAGTGCACAAAAGCTTTATCTGTTATTTAACACAAGACCGCCACAAACTTTCTTAAAGGTTAAAATTAAAAAATGTGATGTAGCTTTTTTGCTAAAACATTTAGTCACGCAATTTACAAAATTGCTGTTTTTATTATCAGAAGATTAATCATCAGCATAAAAAAATGTGCAAGCTAAAGTTTGTAAAGTGTTTTTCGTGTTGATATTTGCAACAAAATACATACATATAAAGTTAAAAATTATTTTATTTTTAAATTATTTTTTTTAATTATTTTAGGTTAAACATCAAGATTGATGGAACTCGTAACTAATTTAGTATTTTGATAAAAAGAAAAATGTCATTTTAAAATTTTTACAAATAAACTTTGTATACCTGCCTAAATATTGCAGCCATGTACGCTTTTGTGTTGTATTTGAACAAGAAATATGAAATAGTAAATATTATGCTACATTTGCATTACTTCTTATTTTGTAGAATTCATTTTTTTTTTTTTTTTTTTTTTTTTTTAAATATTTAAAAAAAATAAAAAATTTGATCTAGTGCAATAAAGACATGTTCTGTGTTGAAATAGACTGGTTTTAAATCCTCAGTTAAAGAGCTATACAATTTGTGATTTCAATTAAGTGTCCCTAAAAAAAGTTCTCTTATAATAGGTTTATATGAATCATATATTTTATCATCATTCTACAATATTTTATGCAACTATTTGAAAAGATGCATGTATTTTACTTAATTGTATATTAAATAATTGATTAATATTTAAACCATTAAATTAATTTTATATTTTGCATTTTATAACATCAATAATCTACTAAAATGAAGATATATCTTATCTTCCAACTGCTAATTTTCTGTGTTAGTTTAGAAAATCTGCATTCTTTTTTGTAGACGGTGACTACTGACATGGCCGATGGTACAAGAGAAGCCATACGTGACATGACACGGCTTTATATGAGTAACCCTAATTCTATAATTTTATGCATACAAGGTATTAAAACATTTATTTTCTGTTAAAGTTTGGCAAAAGCTTTAAATTCCTCAGAATTTATGTATTTATTTTCCTTTGTTACCTGTATAAAATTATTATTTTTAATTTAAATTTAATAGAATGAAAGTCTTTTTTATTTAACTGCTCAAAAAGAGACACATTTTCTTACTTTCATTATAATTTATTTGAAATATGAAAGCACTGCATTTTTCAGATTTTAATTTTTATAAATAATAATAAAAAAATAAAAAAAAAAAAAAATAGGGCTTTCTAAATTTTGTTTATCTCATGAATTAAAAAACTTTTAACTTTATTTTTTAAAGAAAAAATTTGCATTTGTTTTTTTATCTGGGAAAATTGCCATGAAAAATGTTTTATTTTTTTTAAATTTTTTTTTTTATTATTATTATTATTATTGTAGCATTGTTTTTTACTTTCATGAAATGTTCAGCTCTGAATTAAATTATAATAGACACGAATATTTAAAAAAATAATATAAAATTGTTATGTATCGTGTTTGTTAAAGTCAGGAATTAAACTATAATTACATTCGATTTCCAGATGGGGCAGTTGATGCTGAGCGTAGTATAGTTACAGATTTAGTTAGTCAAATGGATCCTCAAGGACGAAGAACTATTTTTGTTCTTACAAAAGTAGATCTTGCTGAACAAAACATGGCAGACCCTACTAGAGTAAGTTCTTTTTACTGTTTCTGTATATTTGCTGTGGAGTCTTTTACTGCATTAGATACTTGTGTATTACCACAACTATAGGCAAAGTTAGATGATTTATTTACCTTTAATATGATTTTTTCCCTTTTTTTTTTTTTTTTTTTGTAATTTAATAGAATTTTTTCTAAAAAGTAAACAAAGTTAACATTTTGTTCCGTTGGTAATAGGATAACCCTAATAATTCTAATTTGAGTCTTCTAGAAAATTGGATTTTATACATCCTGAGATAAATAAATGTGTTATAATACTTTTTGTGCTGGAATGTGGTAATCAACTTAAACATCAATCATAGTACAGTTTAGAGAAAACTCTGATTTCAGTTTTTTTTATCAAAATTTTGAATTCTTTGAATCTAGTTTGAAAAATTAGAAAATTGAGTTTAATTAATTCCCCTGTTTGTCAATATAGTATAGTTGCTTGACTTCTAATTTTTAAAAAAATTTTTTTTATATTTTGTGGAGATTTTCATCTCATTTGCAATGTAGTATATCTTTATTGGTTTGGGGCTGCTGTACCATACCTGAAACATATATCAAGTTTAAAGCAGATTGATTGAGCGTTTTCAGAAATAAAAATTCTTAAATTTTGAGTTGGGATTATTTAGTGCACTTACTTTTAAGTAGTACCTACACAAATGTTTCATAAGGCTTCTCTGCCAAGGTTTCTTAAAGTTAAGTCTTTATGTATTATTTGAAACTTAGAGTTTCTTGAATACTTTTACCACTCTATCAATAAACATAAATAATTAACTTTTCATAAAATCACATTTCCAAAAATTAAAAGATCATTAAATGTGTGTTTTTCTACTTCATTAATTTTAGGTTAAAAATTTCATTTGCCGAAATTCACAAAAAGCACTATAATGTTTTAAGCTCCCTCATGTACACACCGAGAGATATGCTACCAAAAAAGTAATACAAGGTGCGTTCGGAAAGTAAGTTCCGTTTGGTAAAAAAAAAAAACGAATACAGGTACAGCCAAGCAATTTATTTCACAAGAATCTACAACTCTTATACTACTTTTCGTCATAGTTACCGTAATTCTTCAGGCATTTGTCATAGTGTGGTATAAGTTTTTGTATTTCTCTTTCATAGAATGTTGCCGTCTGAGTAGTCAACCATGTGGTAACCCAGTTCTTCAGTAACAATCTTGTAAACTACTCTCATGAAATTTGTGAGAATTCAAGAGCAAGAGCATTAATCGTAAACTTAAGATTTTCTTTAATCTGTTTTTCAACTGCCACTAACCACTTCATCAGAAAAAACAGATGGACGTCCTATTCTTTCTTCATCATGCACTTGATCACGCCCTTCCTTAACTGTCAGACCCATATTCTCACCATAGAATCACTCATTGTAGATTCTACGTAAACCTCGCAGATCTGTCGACAAATGTCGATTGCTTTAATGTTTTTGCATTTAGAAAACGAATTACTGATCGAATTTCACAAGCGGCAGGATTTTCAATCAACGCCGCCATTATAAATAATCACCACGAGGAACACACAACTCAGAGTTTGCTCAAAATGGCTTCATTTCGTTCTGCTTGACTCAGAATAACTACCGTGCATGCACGGAACTGCGATTGCAGTGTTGCAGCAGAGAAAAATGGAAATGGAACTTGCTTTTTGAATGCACTTCATATTTTTCTGGAACGTTAAATTTTTTGAATATTGGCATTTTTTTTTTTGCCAGTATTGAAACATGAAATGCTCCACCTCCTTCAACGTGTTATTCGTTCCCTCCACAAAATCTTTCAATGCCCAATTTGGAAATGAAAAAAAGTAAACAAAACTTAACATTATATTCTTAAAAAATTACTGCACTTAAAAATAACAGCATTTAATCAAATATCTTTTTATTATCAATCCTTGGGTATTTAATCGTAAGATCTTCTTTTATAGTAATTATTCAACTTGCAAAACATTTTTATGTTACATACTATTCATATTATTGTTATTTAAATGTTTATACATTCTTTTTATCTTTAAATATAGATCAAAAGGATTTTGGATGGAAAACTTTTTCCAATGAAGGCTTTGGGATATTTTGCTGTTGTGACTGGACGAGGTACAGTTGATTTCCATGATAAAAATACATTTCAAAAGATAACAAATTACACATGAAATTCTTCTACATTTTTTATTTAATTTTTTTTTTTTTTTTTTTTTTTTTTTTTTTAAAGAAGTTTTGTCTATATATATATATATATATATATATATATATATATATATATATATTTTTCTTTTTCTGGATATAGGTAGTAAAGATGATAGCATAAGTTCTATAAAATCTTATGAGGAAGATTTCTTCAAAAATTCAAAACTATGCAGGTAAATACCCTAGGTGTATTTTTTTTTTCATTTTTTTTTTCTTTTTCTTTCTTATGCATATTTTCTTTTTTCTCCACTGAATATACTACTTTTTTTAAGGATTGGTACCCTTAATGCATCACAATGCTCAACTAGAAATCTCAGCTTTGCTGTTTCCGATTGCTTTTGGAAGATGGTAAAAGCCTCAGCTGAACAACAAGCAGATGCTTTCAAAGGTAATGCAATGGTGTGCAATTTGGCATGATATGACTTATGACTTGTGAATGGGGGTGACTCAATCGAGTACCAGCACCGTGACTTAAGTCTATTGTACTGAAACCCCCTAATGATCTAAAGAAGACCGGTTGCTGAAATAAATTTCAGTATAGACCTGATTGGAACATTTGACAATTCCCAGGGGTCGATACAATGGTATCCTAGATGTTCAAATCTTTGGGCAGAGTAGTAGTCACAATTGCATAGCACATGTGTAGAGCTCTCCTCTGTCATACGACAGCCTCTGCATAGTGGGTCATCTATAACACCTATCAGATTAAGATGTCTATTTAAGGTGCAGTGTCCAGTTAAAAGGCCTACAGCAACCTTGATCTCTTTTCTGCTCAATTTTACTAGCTCCCTCGATCTATTCCAGGGTGACTGTTGATTGAGCTCTTTGGCTTGTCTTTGGTCTTTAGATTCAAGCCAAGCTTGATAGGATTCAGTCAATAAAAAGCTTTTGATAGTTTTCCTGACCGCATTATGGGGCAGACCCAAAACAGGTTCTGGACCAATAAAGGATATTTTAGATCCTTGTTTGGCTAATTGGTCTGCCATTTCATTACCTTCAATGTCACAGTGACCAGGAACCCAGAGAAGAGAAACCTTGTTACCCTCAGCTAGGTTTACAAGTGCATTGTGGCATTCCCACACTGCTTTAGAGGTAAAGCAGTGACTCTTTAAAGCCATTAGTGTAGCCTGGCTGTCAGAGAAAATCTTTATGACCTTCTTAACAACTCCTCTATCTAGGCAATTGTAGGCACATGCCGTAATTGCAAGAACCTCAGCCTGAAATACAGTAGCCAACTTGCCCAGAGAGAAAGAAAGCTTTATTTTTCTGTTAGGACAGAAGACACCTGAGCCAGTGCCATAAGATGTCTTTGAACCATCTGTATACCAAATTTCATCTCCTCTCCTAGTCAGATTGGAGGGAAATCTCCAGTTTTCTCTGGACGGGAAGATGATATTGTATTTGGCTTTAAAGCAATATTGCTTTAACATCCAGTCAGAACTCATAGTTAAACATGGATGTTCTTTTACCTGTGTCTGAATATTTTTAAACAAAGGTAATTCATAGGATGTTTTCCATAAACCCATGAGTTTTAGCCGTCGTGAACACAAAACAGCCTCTAATTCCACTTGTTTGTGTAGTGGTAGAAAATCTAGGAGAATTTCTAGACTCTGTGAGGGAGTAGTTCTCATTGCATTTGTAATTGCAATGGTTGCCATTCTTTGTAAACTAGTGAGTTCTTTTTTCACAGTTTCATTATGGGTTCTATTTCCCCAGGCAATGGCCCCATAAGATATCATTGGAGTAATCACTCCAGTATATATCCAGAGCACCATTTTTGGTGACAAGCCCCAGTTGTTTCCAATAGCACGTCTGCAGGCCCAAAACACTCGTTTGGCTTTGTTGGTGCAGTATTGGAGATGAGGCTTCCATGTCAAGGTTTTATCAAAGATAACCCCTAAATACTTAACCTCTTCTGAATATGCAAGTGGTTTCCCAAAGAATTTTATGGTTTGCATATCGAGTATTCTTTTCCTAGTGAACACTGTTAGGTTGGTCTTGTTGGGGTTAACCGACAAACCTACCTCTTTGCACCATTTTTCTACCTTTTTTAGAGCAGTGCTCATGAGGTCAGTTACAGTATTCTGGAATTTACCTCTTACGACCAGTGTTATGTCATCAGCATAGCCTAGACAATGCAAGCCCAAAAAATTAATTCTGTTTAAGAGTTCGTCAACCACCAGACTCCATAGTAGTGGTGACAACACTCCTCCTTGTGGACATCCTTTACAATTCTCCACAGTGAGCGAGTCTCCCAGAAGGAAGGCTTGAGCCAATCTGGTTTCAAGCATATTTTTAATCCGGGTACATACGCTTGAATTAACATTTCTTTTGAGAAGGGCATTGTTGATTACATTCGTTGGGACTCTATCAAAAGCCCCCTCAATATCCAGAAAGGTCGCCATGGCTATTTCCTTTCCATTGACTGCCCTATCTAGTACCGTAATAAGGTCGTATAGGGCAGTCTCTGTAGATTTCCCAGGTTGATATGCATGTTGAAATCTCGATAAGGGTTTAGCTTTTAAAACCTCATCTCTGATATACCTGTCAATCAATTTCTCCAGAGTCTTAAGGAGGAAAGAAGTCAGGCTAATAGGTCTGAAGGCTTTGGCTTCATTGTAGCATGACTTTCCTGGTTTGGGTATAAAGATAACTTTACAGGTTCTCCATGCATGTGGTATATAGCCATATACTATACATGATCTAAAGATTCTGCATAGGTGTGGCATAATAATATCTTTGCCATGTTGGAGTTGAGCTGGTATAATATCGTCAGCCCCAGGTGATTTGAAGGGCTTGAACGAATTAATAGCCCATTTAATTCTGTTTGGAGTAATTATACTCTTTGCCATAGCCCAGTCCTCTTTTTTACTACGTGATAGTGTAAGATTGGGAATGGCAGGCATGTCATTTGAGTTTGCGAAGGAAAGTGTATTCTAAGCATTTTTGCTAGTGTACTTTTGCCATCTTCTGTGTATGTGCCATCATCCTTTCTGATGGAACCCAGTTGGCACTGACTGTCCTTTGACAGGATTTTGATCAGTCTAGCTGCACTGGACATATTGTCCGCCTGGCCACAGAAGTCTCTCCACGATTCTTCTTTACTTTTTCTAATGGCCTTATTATAGCTGGTGAGTGCATCTTTATGCTTTGACCACTCGCCTGTTTTTTTGGCTCTGTTAAAGAGCTTTCTGCAGGTTTTACGCAATGCACTAAGGTTTTTGTTCCACCAAGGAACTCGCCTTGGTATCCCAGTCGTGACAGCTTTACAATTTAACTGGTAGGCTAGGAGGATGGACCGTTGTACAGAGTCAACCGCCAGCTCCAGGTCCACCAGTGAAGGAAAATTAAAGCTCTTACCTTCTAGGAGAAGCCGAAGGTCCTCCCGATAGGAATCCCAGTTGGTGTGTCTGGGATTCCGCCTTCCCTGCTGAGTTATAAGTGCAGGGCCTGTAATGGACATTTGGATTAGTTTATTGTCTGATAGTGTAATACATTCAGAAACATGCCAATCCTGTATGCAGTTGACTGCTTTATTATTACAGAAGGTTATGTCAATAACCTCCTTTCTATTGCTAGTAACAAATGTTGGTTTATTACCAGTATTGAGGATATACAGATTATTGCTTAAGAAAAATTCAATTAGATCCTCACCTCTTTTGTTGCAGTTAGTACTGCCCCAAATGGTGTGGTGTGCATTAGCATCGCAACCCACAATGACCTTCATCCCAGAATGTGAGCAACGCTCAACAAAGCTTCTGGCTGAGGTTGTTAGAGGAATTTCATCCTCGTATGGAAGATAAACTGACATAATATAAGTAATATCTCCATTTTCGCTGATTAACTTGATAGCTACATTATCACTATCCAGTGGGTCGGCTATAAGAAGAGCATTAATATTTTTATTTGTAATTATACAAGCTCTCGGTTTACTACTTGAGCGATCAAAGAATAGGTTCCCACAGTTGCCTAGGCCTAGGATTTTACCCTTGTTGACCCAGGGTTCCTGTATCAAGGCAATATCTATCCTTCCTTCTACCAGTCTTTTATTGACTAAAGCAGTTGCTGACCGGCTATGATGAAGATTAATTTGAGCAACCTTGATGGTTTTGCTCGTCTTCTTTTGGGTTTCAGACATGAATTAAAATTAATAAAGCTGTTACCCTACTCAGAAGATTCCTTCTCTTTTAGTACTGTGTCCTCCTTAGTGGGGGAAACAGACACAATTGTAATATCGGATCCCGAATCTGAGAAATCGAGATCGCCAAAAACTTTATATAGTGATCCAGAAGAATCACTAATAGGACTAGAAGGAGATGGGGTTTTTTGAACCTCCGCTCCAGTACTTACTGATGGGGTCGTTTCCGTTGGATCTTGAACGACCTCCATATCATCAGTGGCTAGTTGCATAGACGTTACCCGTACGTCCTTCTCCGAAGGTGCCAATGATTCCTCCATTGCGTCATCCGATGCGGGCCTTTCGACCACACCATCAGATTCAACAGGAGGTTTCATTACGGCGGTCTCCAACGCGGGCTGTTGGGCCACATCGCTGGATTCCGCCAGTGGTTTACCCACAGCAGCAGACGGAGGGGACACACGAGCAACATTAGGGTCGCTGATGATCTTTAATAATCCTTTACCGAAGCTCCCCGTAAAGATCTCAAAATTCTTCTCCCTGATGTACTTGGAGGATTTGAGGTCCATCTCGATGATCCATCTGATGTATGCATGATCACCGACGATTTTTCTCTCCCGGATTTTCCATTCAGCAGTGTTGAGGCCTGCATTCAGGCGGGCAATTCGCCTGAGCAGGACCTCCCCATCTGTGGTGAGTATATCCCGGGATTTGAGAGCCATCTTTACGGGTCTCGGTAGGTCTGATGCCTTCTTCACCTGGACCTTTAGATCTTTGCTTATAGCCCTACCTTCGTAGTTTTTGACCAGCCAAGCAACAGTGTAGTCATTGGCACAGAGGATCATCAAAGCACCGTTTAGCACACCCGAATTTAAAATCTGGGGGGCCTCCCGGGCGACATCCTCTGTGTCAATGACCTTATTGATGTCACCTTGTATGATCAGGGCATCATCGGGTGACAAGGTGCCATCCGGGAAGTTATCACGGACGATTGCCATCTTCACTCCGGTAGCAGCTTGGCTATAGGATGGGGACTCAGCCGTCCTCGGTCTTTTAGCCTGTGCACCTGTGGATGGGGAAGGGGTGGTTTCGCTGACCCTACCTCTTTTACCCGCTGGAGTTGTACTGCGATGTTGAGCAGTGTTAACTCCAGTTTCAGCGTTAAGACGCTGACGAGCCACTTGCCTTCTATGTTTGTTCTTTTGGGAACGCGTCATAGATGACCATTCGGGTAGAGAGCTAAGGGAGTCTCCGGTTAGATTTGTCGCGGGCCCCGAGGGACCACTATCGACAGTTGTTTTGGTGCTTGGAACAACTTCGCCACATACCTCAGTGGTTGACTCAGAAGAGCCAGGTCCACTTTGGCTGGGTTTGGGTTGCTCCAAACTTGTTTTGCGGTTTGACCCGCCGATTTTTTTTATTTTTTTATTTCCCATGTGTTATCAAGGACTGAGGGTAAGTTTGAGTCACCACCTGTATGGACCCTCAGTGCAGGCGGAAGGCTAAATACAACGTGATTCGCCACTTCACGAGGTGAACCGTTAGAGACAACCTTTAACCCTGGTTGCCATGTGACATTCACATTCTCTTAAGCACGGTATCCACACCTTGGATTTTGGTTGCCGTTCATCTGTCACATCCGTCTTTTCTACCTAGGTCTTTCGACCATCAGCAGATCGTCAGGGTAGTAACAGACTATGCCAAGGCAGCAGCTTTTAGGCACCCTCCTCCTTTTTCAACCGGGCTTGGGACCGGCTTAGGCTGAGTTAATTTGGCATGATAACAATTGATAAAACTTATCGTATTTTATTTTTTACATAAATGTAAACCAAGTAACCCCCGAATTTATTTCAGTACTTTCCATAATTTCTTATTTCAAGAAATGCTCAAGAGCATTTACTGCAAGTATCATTGTTGGAATTTATCAGTTTAAAGGGGCTTTGTTGCAAAAAATATTAGCAACAACTTTAAGCATGTTTTTTATATACATTATTTTCTTTTTATTTTGTATAGGACAATAACTTTTTTATACAATTTCTGAACTTTTTTCTGATATATAGGACAATAGCTCAATGATATAGTTTATCAGGGACGAGATTCTTTCGCTTTTTGGCAGATTTCCGCGCTTTTTTTGTAATTTTGAAGAAAATCCACTTTTTTTCTTTTGAGCTTCCACTTTTTTCCCCCCTTGAAGTTCCATTTTTTCCTCCACTGCAAATTTTTGCTTTTCTTTCCGAAAATTCCACAAAAGAAAAGAAATCTTCCGTTTTCGAAAAAAATTCTCGAAAAATATGCTTGACCCTTGCTGGCAAGGAAACCAGTTGAGTCATCTTCATCACCAGAAAACGCATAGAATTCTCAATTCATTAAATAATTAAAATTTTAATTCAATTTTGTGCAACAAGTTAGTCCCAATTGCCCAATTTACTATATATTCTTAATTAAAATTTTAGTTTTAATTTGCTAGTAAAATTGTTTATTTTAGCTTGAAAAACACTTTTACATTTTAGCCTTAGATATAAGTGATAGTTTAAAAGTAAAATAAATTTTTAAAAATAGTTATTCAAAATTAACCGGCTTGTCCAATTTTGCTACTTGCAACACTCCCTTCCTTAGTTCTTAGCAAAAAAATGTTTGGTACAAGTATAGTCGAGTGAAAAAAAGTTAGTTCCAAAGGAAAATGGAAAAAAAAAAAAAATTGTAAAAGCTACTAAATTGTAAAAAAAAAAATATTCATCTGAAAAAGAAAGAGACGGAGATCACAGATTTTCAAATAATCCTTCAACATCTGATTCTTATTCACAAAATTAAGCTGCTTGTTCCAGAATGACGCTTAAAGCAAATTATTAAACTGCAATTGAGTCATGTTAAAAAAAGATCTGTAAGAAACAAAATACTAGCATGTGTTCGAGATATACTGCAAAGGTGTTTTAAAAGATAGAGAAATGTTGTTGTTTTTTAAAAAATTTTAATATTTGCTATGTTATATATATTGAAAGTTGTACTTGACAATATACTTTACAAAAGTTTTTTTTTTAATCATGATTTATTGGTTTCTTACTAATATGATGTTTTGAAATAAATATACAACCTATTTGGACCGAAATTTTGATAATTTTTTTATACATCCACTATTTAATTCATGATTTTTGTGTAATTTTCCATTAAAAAGTTCCTTCGTGTCAAATTTTTGGATTTTCCTCTTTTTTGCCTTTTGATCATTCACTTCCCTGTTCTAGGAAACCTGTGTCTTGATTTAGGTGTGTTTTACACATGCTCTACATTTTTTCCTTTTTCATTCTATTCTTACGTTGTTTGCGCATCGAAATTGTAAGATTATTGCACAACAATTTCTTTTGATGATCGACTATTTTGATAAAGATTTTTTTTTATGGCTAGTATTAGAATTGGCTGCTATTCTCATGATTATGATGGCAAACACTATCATCGAGAATTACGTTGTTGCACGATGATCATTTTCTTCGTATGTTACACCAATATAATAGTCGTTGATGTTAGTGCAAAGATTTGCACACATCAGACATGGTACAGTTAAACTGTTAACTTTTTAAACTTTAACTTACAGTTAAACTTTTTTTTTTACTAAAATTTTGATAATTCCCAAGATCTATATAGATCTGCATTATAATTTTACTAAGCTTGCTGGCAAATCTGACAGCCACGGATCTTATGTGCGTTCTTAAGAACTACAGAACACTTGCGTAGATTCAGATTTCCCCAAACCTCCGATGTAATGACCCCTTTTCCTGCAGATTGCCTGCCTCTATCGGTATTATTTACATTAGTATGTGATGGCCATTTCGCTGAGGTATACAGTGATGAAAAGGCTGTTATTTCCTTGATTATAGCGATGCTGTCATAGAAAATTACTTTGTAGCAAGATGATCATTTTCATCCAGTGTTACGCCAATATAATAGCCTCTGACGCTGTTGCAGATATTTGTACCTGTCAAACATGATACAAAACATGAAATGTGTATTTCCACTCTTTTCTTATTGAAATTCCTAAGATTGATATAAACCTGCTTTACAATTTTATTGGGCTTGCTTGCAATTCTTACAACAGTGGAACCTACGTACATCACAGACTTCCCCAAACTTCCGATGTCATGACCACTTTTTTTCAAATTGTCAACCTCTATCGGCATTATTTACATTGGTGCCTAGTGATTATTTTCGCTGATCATTACAATCATGTAAGAACTGCTATTGCCGAGATTTGCGCTACTACGGCAAATGCTATCGCCGAGATTTACATTGTTGTGATGTTCATTTTTGGCGATTATCACGCCGATGTAATAGCCACTATTCCGAAGGTTTGTGCCTCCATAATTATCGCTATCGCTGAAATTTACGTGGTTGTAATACTAAATTTCGTAGAATATAATCCCCTCTGTTGCAGAAATGTCCTATGATATATTGAGCATATATTTTTGAAGTATTTATCTTAATCATTTCATTAAATGTATGTAATAATCTTGTTTAATATCAACATTAATTTAATTCATCGTTTCAAAGCACATATATTTTTAGCCCTTTCACAGATCTTCATTTTCTTGCTCACGTTCAACAACCCATTCATGTGAAATTTGTTAAGTCAGCATTTTTTTTAACATCAAGTTTCATAATTAATATTCAGTATTGATCATCTTCACAATGAACACAATTCTCATGGTTAATTTCCAGTGCATTTCATGAGGCAATTCTTATTAATTCTATTCATATCTGTCATTTTTGTCACTCTTAACCTCCTCTTGTCGACCTTCCAAATTATCTCAATAAACTTGTTCGATTGTCTCATTAAGCACTGTTTCCTGACTCGTCACACTGCCTAAATTTACAAAATTTTGTGAATGTTGCATGTAAGTAAAAAATTAAAACATGGGTTAGCAAAATGAAAAGAATACTTTCAGGCATGGTAGAGACTTAGAAATTTGGCACCCGTACAGTATTTAGCTGCGTGGATTAGTAAATGTCTTATTTGTTGAACACAGTTGTTGATTTTTCTATGAATAACTCTACCTAAAGTTTTCTAATAATTTATTGGTTTTTAAATTATTAATTTTGTTTTTAATTTGTTTTAGCTGCCCGTTTTAACTTGGAAGCTGAATGGAAAAATAACTTTCCCAGGCTACGAGAATTGGACAGAGTGAGTCGAATATTATTTGGGCATTCACCCACCTTCAGTAATTGAGTACCTTCATTTTATTAGTTTGTGTTTATGTAATTACAAGTGTTAACATTTCTTATTAGGATGAACTTTTTGAAAAGGCAAGAGGAGAACTCTTAGATGAAATTATAAATCTCAGCCAACTATCTCCTAAACACTGGTATGTATATAAAAAGAAGTATTGTTTGTTTTTTGAAGATAATCACTTTACACTTTTAGACTCATTACACTTGGATATATATGAAGGCTCTGTCTACCTTAATATTATCAATCCAAATTATAAATGTTACTACTTCTCTTATATATATTAATTTCATTTCTGTTCAATTCTGGCTAAGATTTATTTTTAGTTAAAAGTTAAATGCTTGACAATATATTATAAAATAATTAAAATATTATTTATAAAACTTCTTCTTTTTACACCCAATTACAAATTCATTTTTTAAATTGCTTTTGCCATTTCCTATTATTATTTCTTAAAAACAAACATCTGCTTATTTATTTACAATTCATTTGCAATCAGCTAACGAATTTGTGATGTGTTCATTAATACGAAAGATTTCTCTTTTTATTATCAAATACTTCTTTTAGGGAAGAGACTTTATCTAAAGAGCTTTGGAAAAAAATGTCTGTGTATGTCTTTGAAAATGTGTATGTACAAGCTTGGCAAGCTGGTAATTCAGGGTCAGTACTTTTTGTCTACTTTTGACTTCTATAAAGAGGAGTATTAATTATTTAAAAAAAAAAAAAAAATTGGCAATAATTTTTATCACTGTTTCAGGTCTTTCAACACTGCTGTTGATATCAAATTAAAGCATTGGGCAGATGAAATGCTACCCAAGAAGTGTGTTTCTGTAAGAAATATTTTGTATTGTGTTCATGCATTTTAATTCTTAGATTAATCATTATTATTGCTTTATTAATTTAAGATCAAATTCACATCTTAAATAGACCATTAAAATCAAAGGCGCACAAGTTATTCTTGTTAAATGAAATATAAAAGCAGATGCACATAAAAAAATAATAACTAGTATAAAAACAATTTTTAAATTATTTTTTTGTTGACCATTGTTGAAAAATAAATCTATTTCTAGATTATGGTATGGTTTCTTGCTTTTATAATGATATCATAAGATGACTTTTATTCAATCCAAATGCATATTCAAAAAATCTAATTGTCATGTGATACCTCAGTAATTATGGAAAAAAAATTCAATTTTAAATCTAAAAACAGTGCCATAATAATTTCTATGATTACACATTCTTTACTAATCATGCTTTTTAACATAACTTTAAGTGGGGGGGGGGGGGTATATATAATTTATTGTTATCTCATTTTTCAAATATTCAAGACTATATATTTCATAAAATTACTACAAAGCCCCTGTTCACATATTTCTCATTGCTACAGCTAAGTCTTTGTATTTATTCTTATTAATTCTTCTTGTTATTGTAATAAAATGTATTATTGATTTTTCGTCACCTTACTGTATAAGGATTTACACAGTTTAATTTTTGATTAATTAAGATGGTAATGATTATTAAAATAGATATTTGTTTTTATTCTATAATTTTTAGCTATATGGCAAGTAATAATGAGTTTTTTTTATATAGATGTTTATAATTATAAACATTTTAAAGTGTAGCCTAAATCCCAATTTCAAGTATTTCTAATTTGCACTGTAACAAGTATGCATTATTTTTAAATATTTTTATTATTTAGTTATGAGTTTTTCTTTTATTTATTATTTGATAACAGATTGGATGGGATACATTGCAAGAGGAGTTTCGAACTATTCTAAATAAGTCCAAAGCTTCAAAAGAGCATGACGATCTCTTCGACAACCTTAAAACTGCTGTAGTTGAAGATGCCATACGTCACCACTCTTGGGAGGATAAAGCTGTTGACATGCTGGTATGTTTGGATCTTACTATTAGGATTAGAGATTTGTTTCACCCCAACCTATTGAAGTGAAAAAAAAAAAAAAAAATTGGAAAAAAAATACTTTAAATGGGTAATTGGGTTTAAAGCAGACATCCTTGTCTTGTTTTAGAATATATATATATATATATATATATATATATATATATATATATATATATATATATATATATATATTTTTGTTCCAAGATTAATTTGCATGGAATTGTAAGCAGGTAAATGTTTGGTGTCAGTGGAGCATGGGCAGAATAGGATAGTGACTTGAAGATACTTGTTTGAAATAAATAGGTTGATATTTAGCAAACTGTTTGATGTCTGGGACTCAAGTCCAGATATCTGATGTTGTTTAGGATAGTTAAAAATAATCTGGATATGACTGGTACATAATATTTAAAAACCCTATTTCAAAAAAAAAAAAAAAATCCTCCTGATATTATGATTGAGGAAATTTTACATTAAATGTATGAGATAAAAAGAATAGACAATTGCTTTTAAATTATACTGTATCCTAGAAATCTAGAAAATTAATGCAGATTTCATTTTGCCAAACTAAACTTGAGATTTTTGAAGAGACACTTTGTCTATTTTAGTAAAATTATTGTGGTTTTTCTGACACCAAAGAGAAAGAAACAGTGCACAGTTATGCATTGCATCATTTCACAGCTTGTTTCATACACTCTGTTTTCAAAGTTGGTACAAATTTTATAGAATGATGAAATGTTCAAAAAAGCATTAAAAATTATAAATGTACTGTGGAAGTGGAGGGGCTTAGGATTCTCACTCTAGATTACATTTCTATGTGTATAAAAATGTGATACTTTATTTTATTTCTGTAGCGTATCATTCAGTTAAATGCATTAGAAGACAGAGCAATTCCAGATAAACACCAATGGGACAATGCTATAAAGTTTTTGGAATCAAGTTTGAAAGAACGACTTTCTCAAAGTAATTATTTAGTTATTTTTTAAGTGTTCAATTAGAAATTTTATGTTCAGTTTTGTGTGTGTGTGCGTTATTACTAAGTTTTTTTTTTACATAAAATTCACTTGCAAAGAAGAATTTTAATAATTTAAAAAGTTTTGTATGTGTTTTTAATAAGACTACTGCTACATTTACTTTCCTAATTACGATGTTGATTAAATATGGTTTAAAAACATAGAATTACATATTGACGAAAATAAAATGGAAAGAGCAATAAACTATTTCAATGAAATTTGGGGGGGAAAATACAGGGTGTTCCAAAAAGATCCGTACAACTTCAAACCTTATTTTTTTAAAAAGTATAAGTCTACTACAAAAAATTTTGCATCTATAAATAGAACAACTCTGAAAGGTTTTTTTCATCTTAATAAAGTTCCCTTCAAAGCACAAAGGACGTCAAGGTAGTATTCTAATTCCACCCAGAAACGATTCAGCTTACCAAGATTAACAGATTTTATAGCTCTTTTGGATTCTTTGCTTCGATCCACTGCATTATGAACATTTATTCAGTACACTACATCTTTCATATAACCCCAGAAGAAAAAGTTTAGTGAAATAAAGGCTAGCGGCAATAGTATTGGACTATCCTTGCCAAACGTTATTAATTCTATTCACTGCTGCAAATTTTTTTGTTGTAGACCTATTTTTTTTGTTAAAATAAAAGTTTGAAGTTGTACGAATGTTTTTGGAACATCCTGTATTATATATATCTTTTGTATTCTTTTTAAACTATCTCTGAATAAATTTTGGTAATAACTGTTTACGTTTGGTGCCATCTTTTCTCGAAAATAATATGAAACATATATTTTATTTTCAAATTTAAATATTTTAAAGGCAGTTAAAATAGTGCTACGACTAAACACATACTTTTTATTTAAAAAAGTTCATAGATAGTATTTTTTTGAATGATTAACTCATTCCATCCAGATGGTGCAACAGTTGCGTTCGCCGGAACTACCTCTAAGGCAGGAATGGCAACAGTTGCTTTTCGTAAGAATAGATTTTCTAACTTTCTCAGTTCTTCAGTCAGACCCCAACTGCCAGAACTTTTCATGGTGTATACCTGTTGATGCAACATTTGCTTCATTAAATTTATTGACAATGCTGGTAGAGCAGGCCACAGAATGGTTTAAAAAACTATAGTGTTAAAAGTTAGTGGATAAAAGTGTTTGTTTTTGAGAATAGCCTAATGTAGTTTATAGTAATTTATTTTTTAACTATTTTTCTAAAATATATAAATATTTATACAATATACAAATTATACATTTACTTTAAACTTTTCCATGGCTAATTGTTTTGATAGCCTGTACTTTTAACCAAACTAACCTATACACATAGTAACAAATCGAAAATGGAGGATTCAGTGTTAAAGTGAACCAAGTTCACATTTTTATCATAGCTTTATTGAATTTGATTGAGGTTAGTAATAATATAACCCTTAAAAACAAAGTTTTTACTATAAATCCTTTATATGCATTGTGAATTTTTATGTACAATTGCTACTTCTTGAGCACAGATGGAGTTTTCATAGTGTTTGACTACTAAGAACAAAAGATCCATTCCGAACTATTTACTAACTTCTTTTTTTCTCCAAAACTTGATTGAATATATTGTCATCTACAATGATCTACAAAAGTTGATAAGTCTGATGTAAGGCAATAAAAACACATATCTATATTTATTTTAATTAAAAAAAATTGGCAACAGAAAATAATTTTAACAACGATCGATTAAAATTATTTCACTTAGTGTTGCTACACAAGGCAAAGTTGAATTGACTAGACTTCACTCCATAATGAATATATGCATTCACGTTCAATTATCTTTTATTTATTTGAATTGAAACAATTTTGGCAACAGGAAAGAGTTTCAACAAATGATTGGTTAAATGAGTTTTATTATTATTTCAAAGCGTGTGTAAAAGCGACCTTTTAGTGAGAGTTGCAGCCCCAAAATTTAATAGAATGCATTATCATAGACATCGAATCTATCTGCCAAGTTTCAGCCCGACTCGATAACGGGAGGGGGTTTACCTCCTCAGGTTTGCCCCCATCAACATACCCACAAAATCAAAGTTAATATAAAGGATTTAGAAATATCCCGTTTTTCAGAAGGCTAATTAACCTAGTCATTAGTTTAATTTTCATTTAGAAGTTCTACATTATATCAAGCTTGAAATTGCAGTTTCCAGGCTTATTCTCAGAATTGCTTCCAATTGACTTAGTTCACTTTAGTTCTGAGCCCTCCAAATGAAAGTTATATTCAAAACTTTTAACTCAATATTTAATAATTGCCAAAATTAAATTTATAGAATTATTATTGAAATTTCAAAAAAAGAATTTAATTTTTTTTTAAATTCATATTGTAGCTAAGGCCTATATTTATGAAATGGAAGGACCTTCTTTCACTGAGCGTTGGTGGCATTGGGTCAGCAAAACACCAGAACAGCAATTATGGACTAATGTGAAACATGAAATAGAAAAATTGTTTCAGCATAGTGTAAGTCCTGATTTTCATTTTTCAAAATTAAATTTACTCTTTCAATTTATGCTGTTTTATCTAGCATTTTTGGCTTTTTTATTAAATAATTTATGCATTTTAAGAATTTGAAGTTCTCTGAACAATAATGTAATAGTTGTCTGTTGTTTTACAAATTTATTTAATGCTTCTTAAATCAACTAACTTGGAATTATTTTATTAAAACAGTAAATTACAGCCCTACTCTTACTACCTGTAAATTTTTTCAATTATTGTCTAATAATATGAATCCCACAAGTCATTTTTAACATGTTGAGTGCCGCTTCAGCCATCGGTGGCCGACAGTATAAAATACGATATAAAACTAAAAAATGTATGTTTTAAGTAATTACTGAAAATATATTAAAAATTAATCAATTTTTATTTATTGCAGGATTTTATCATTAAGGCATTTTAATAGATTTTGTTGAAACACGGTAATCATAAAAACGGTTGTCCTTCGCTATATCACAAAATGTAACAACTCGTTTAGTCATTTTTCTGGCCATTGCTTTACCATATTGTATCACATTTTTTTTCAAAACATATTTAATGTGACCAGATTTTTCTACCCTCTACACACTTCATCAGTTACCTACTCTGTTAGTTTTAAAGTTGTGACGACATTTTGGATTTGTTTAGAAGGACTTTAGCGAGACTCTGTGAAGGTAAAGCGGGACATTTGGTCAGCGAGAAGCGGGACATGTGGTCACATTAAACATATTGCTTTGTCGTAAAAGTAACCCCATCCCCGAGCCGAACGATAAACAAGACAAAACACACTTGACGCATAATATGTTGAATAAAAGTCTATAAGCTTTTCATTCTTGACATAAATATCTTCTACTGCAATAAGAAACAATAGTTCTAATATGTTTACACAGCTGTATCGAGTAAATTTCAATCTGTTAGTAGTGTGCTTCGCATTGCTATACCGCAATACCAACCTAAGCAGCGCACGTGGCCTAAAGGGGAATTCCTTAAGAATTTGTGTGGCGTTCAACGTGTTAATCACTTAGTTTGAGATACTTTGTAGAAGACACTTGAAGGAAAGACTCCTTTTTTTTTTTCCTAAAAATAGTAATTCATGGGGATTTTTTTATTTTTTTTTAATTAAACTTGTATTTTCTCCAATAATTTTTAAAAGTGTATTCATGTTTTACCAATATCTTTAAAATAATATTATTTTTGCAGAATCGTAACCCCAATCCATCTTTAACTGCGGATGAATTAACAACAATCAGGAGAAATCTTCAGGCTTCAGATATTGAAGCCGATTATGATACGGTAAATTATAACATTGTACTTTTTTAACTTGTTTTATTAGCTACATTTTTAATATATGTTTTGTTAGCATAGTAAATTTTAAAGGAATGTTTTTATCTATATGACAGCTTATCTTTATTAGATCCTTTTTGAAAGCACATTTTCTTATAAGGCCAAATTTAGTTTGTGTCTTGCTATAGAGTATAGCTTGACTGCTTTCGATTTTTGTATTTATATAAATTTTCTTTGCTGGTATTTTTTTAATACTTAAAACTTTTCAGATTAAACAAGTGTGGCATCCGCTTCATAGAAAGTTTTTCATGGAGAAGTCACTTCAAAAGGCTTATGATTGTAAAAGAGATTTCTATCTGTATCACCAGGGATTAGATTCTGAAGTATATTTGTTTCTTAGTATTTATAAAAGTGAAGCTATTTGTATGAATGAATATTAAAATAAAAAGTACTGTGCTATTCTTCAAATAATTGTTGGCTTAAATATGTTTTAGAGTTATATAACATTTAAAAATCTAAGCAAAAGAAACATAATTGTAATTCAACGTCATTTAATTTCAAAAGCAGTAAATAAATTAATATGAAGCCTTGACATTTGCATTTTAATAATGCATACTTATAAACTTTCTTTATTATTTAAAATTAATAAGATATAAAATAGTATATGAATATTTGGTATCTTATAAATTTATTTTTAAAATTTCAAAATTTTTATTTGAATCTTATTAATTTATAGTATAATTGCAAAATATTCAAGTATAAATTAATTAGTTGATTATATTTGTTTCTTATTAATACTACCTTTTCTAACTTTTTCACAGTTATCAGTAAAGCCTTTCATTTAAAATATATAATTATTTTTCAGATTGATTGCAATGATGTTGTTTTGTTTTGGCGGATACAACGAATGCTTCAAACAACATCTAATGCTCTTCGCCAGCAGATTATGAATGCAGAAGGTATTTTTTTTTTAATTCAATGTATATTTACTACCTAGAAGTAATTTCAACACACCTGTTGACAACACCTGTGTCTAAAAGATTAAGGCTTAAATTAAAATGCAAGCTGTTAATTTTTTTAAGCAGCTTCTTATAAATTGAAAAACCTGTCCTGAATTTTAAAACCTAAGTGTGCTTTAAGTCTTTTCATATTTGAAGTGATCTATTTTACATTGGAATTTAAACACATACAGTTTGACCTAAGAGTAACAGAACATCTGTTAAATCAATAATTTAGGAATCTTATACAGTAAGACGATGGAGCTAGTTTTCACAAAAATGCAATTAAAAAGACATTTGTTTTACTAAGAAAAGAAATAGTAATGTAGTGTTTTGGTCAATATTTGTTACTAAAGCTATCTTTGAGCAGTAGCCCAGCATTATTTAATAAATTTGAGCTCTGAGTAGTTTCTTCCAAATGTCTATCATCCGATCCGTTAGCTAACTATTCTTGCATAACTTTGGATAAAGTTGGATTTTGGATTTTTAAATCCATTATTTCTATGGTTTGTTAACATCAGAATTTAATTGCAGCTCGCAGGCTAGAAAAAGAAATCAAGGAAGTATTAGAAGATTATGGCCAAGATATTGATAAAAAGAAAAAGCTTCTCACCGGCAGAAGGGTTGTTCTTGCGGAAGAACTTAGTAAGCATACATTTTTGTATTCAAGGTCATTAAAAGGTTCACAATATTATAAGTCATTGTAGTATTGATTTATCATTTTGATTAGACCAGTAACCCATTATACTTAGAATGGCAAACCTGTATCCTAGTTTACCAAAAAAGTATTTGAGGCAAAATGATTGTATACAAGTTCGAACCATTGATATCAAGTCTACTTTATACTTCTGCATCTCTGTTTTCAAAGAAATCCTGGATTATGAAGATAGAATCACGTCCTTTGAGGGTGCATCTTGCTCCTGAAAGGACTTCCAGAAGGTTTTCCTGGAAGCAATGCACAATCCAGAATTTTTCATTTCTTCAGTAGACTAATTAAAATTATCTTTCAATATTTTTTAAGATTTCATTATTTATGCTATCAGAAATGCTCAAATTATTTTCGATTGTGAGTGTGTGAAATGTTCCGAAACTCGCATATTTGTGACCTTGTCACGACCAATCAAAAATTTACTTGTGATCCCCCAGTGGGTTGTGACTCGCAGTTTCGCACTGCTCTAAGTTATTTTCCGTACTCTAGTTTATAGCAATCAAACATCTTAAGGTTAAATTTAATTGGCATTAACTACAACACTGTTATTTTGTATCATAATGCAAATGCTAAATTGTTGCACTTGAATGAATGATAATTAATATTTATTTTCTGAATGTTTTTTTTTTTATATATATTGTATATTTAATTCTTAAGTGTTTATTTTTTCAGAGCGAGTTCGTCAAATACAAGAAAAATTAGAAGAATTTGTTGCAGCTTTACATGCTGAAAGCTGAGTTTTATCTAGTTTAGTTTTATAAAATTAATTTATTTACATTTCTGATATGTGGAGTTATATTTTAGTTGTGTATATAATTGCAATTATGTAGATATCACACTTTTTGTGGAATGTACGTTTTTTGTAAATTGTAATTAAACATTTGTGTGATTTCAAGAAATTCTTAGCAAATTGTTAATATACTTTAATCATGATTAAATTAAATTTTTTTTAAAGCTTTATGTGTTAAAATATTGAATTTTCTTTTATAATTAAGCTTTGTAAAGTTCTTACAGTTGGTCAATTATAGCCATTATTCAAAATCTATAAATTTATTACACATAAATCTATAGATAAATAAATGAGTCGGGCATACTTCTTTAAGAGCTTTCTAGTCTTTTAGTTTTTACTTTCTTAAGAATACATTTAGCCAAAAATACAAATAAATAATTTTATTTACAAAATACAAGCATTAGTATGCATTTGTCATGTTTTCCCTCTCAGGTGACTCATAGAACTGGATCTACGAACTTGAACAGTGTAACTGTGGTAGTTTCCTATGGTTTGTGCTAAGATGGATGCAAAGTACACGAAATTGATTAAACTCTGTAAAAGTATAAAATAAAGTTTTCATTATTTTTAACCTTGATTTCAAGTGTTTTTTTTTTTTTTTTTTGTACATTTCTCTTTCAACCAATCAAAAATTGGGCTCATTAAAATTGATTTTAGGGTAAATATTCTAAACTCAAGCATATACTGTACTTTTTTAAATACTTAGATACATACAAGTACTATTTTGCAAACTTTTAAAACATTTCATTATTTTCCCTTTGTTTATAGTACAATTTACACATCTGTATACAAATCAAATGACCTATTGGGATACTTGAATAAAAACCCTACTCTTAAGGCAAAGCCTAGAAACAAACTTTTTTAAGACAAATTGTATTGTCTTTTCAACTAACTCCAATTGTATTTTATATAGTTAGAACATTATCAAATAGCTATTTCTTTTTCTTCGAAATTGTTAACTTTTCAACTACTCTACTATAATATCTTAAGAGTGAAGTATAAAAGGTGACGAATACAAGTTCCATGAATGTTTCATCAAGGTTCATTACCCTTTATATTTAGAAATACAAGTCATTTACAAAAATTTCAAAATACATTACCAAAAAAAAATCTAAATTTTACAATTCAGATTGGCTTTGTCATTCTTATTAAAATATGTAAACTTTTTTACTTTCAATTACCCATATGTATTATACATAAGGTAATAAAAGTATAGCATTCAGCCAAAAAAAAAAAAAAAAAAAAAATGATTTTTTGCATTTTTCCATGTTTTGGAACGCCCTGATTTCAAAAAAGAAATCTAGAAAAAATGTATTTCTGTATGTGTGTCTGTGGTCAGCATAACTCCCGAACAAATTGAACTACAATGTTCAAATTCGGTATGTTGCTGGTGGCCATGGGACCTACCATTAAGGTTTTCATCAAAATCATACATGAGCATAAGGCATTGAAAAAATCATGTTTTTCAATGATTGCTAAAAAAATGACTCCAAAGCTGTGCTTATGCCTCTTAAGGTGTTCTAAACATCCCTACCTTCAAAATTCACGTAAAATGCTTTAATGGCATAAAAAGTTGAAAAACTAATGCCTCTAACACAGAGTTCTCTTTCCTTGAACATACCTCATCAATGATCATTTTTTCTTCTCCCCTCGGTTTCACTTATAATAAAGGATAATATCAGGATTATCAAAAAGTACATTGCCAAAATCACAATTTTGGCGATGTTTTTTTTTTTCTTCTCTTTTTTTGAAGACTCGTACAAGAATTATCGCAAAAAACAATATCGCCATACTGGCCTATAATTGAAAGTTGCGCGATGTTCCACACCCCGAGTTTTTTTTAGTTTTAGTAAAAAGAAACTTAAAAAGTTATTGGATAGGAATTACAATTTAGAAAGTCCTTGTATTCTCCTAAGTAAATAACAATTTGAGTAGATATCTGGTTAAACGAGTCTCAATTTTTAGCCATTTAATCCAGTAAAATGTAATTACACAGAAGATAAACTTAAAAGTTTCAACCTACTTGAAAACATAGTATTAGTGTAACAAACCAGGCATTTGGTTGAATGTTGGCCGCTCCTGTAAACAAAATGAGGATATGTTTTGCCATTTACGTGTAAAGTCAATTATACATTTTAAAGGCTAATTGAAAGTAGACAAAAAAGTTGTATAAAATATTTCATGAGACAAGTTTTCAGAACAGAAGACAGTATGTGTCAAACTAACTACTAACAGTTACACTAGATCTCAAAATGCGTAATGATATATTTATCGTAATACTTTTAAAAAAAATTATTATAAAATACATTTTCTGTGCAATACATTTCTTTAGTTTTGAATAGTTTACATGTGTATTATTCTAAAAGAATGTGTGACCAGGAACAATTAGGGAAATTAAAATTGTTTTCATTCTTGATACGTTAATATAGCTTATGTTTATTAATATTGATTATTATATCTGATGTTTTAATTCAATCTCAGAGAAATAAACAGATAAATATTTCCTCTTGGTATTTTGTTGTCAATTTAACTATGCCTAGGTTGCATAATATATGGAATAAAAACACACAATCCGAAAAATGGAATGAACATGAATGTTAAAAAATTTGCCTTTAACAGACACAAATGTTTAACAACTTAATTCAGTATCTCTGGTTATAAGGCTTACAGGTAAAAGGTTACAGTTTTAAGCAAAAGAGTTATCACACCATAGTACTGCATCTACAAAGTATAATATTAAGAATTAAGCTGAGTTTCTACGACAGTATTAAGAGCTGAATTGTTTGTGAATATATGGAGGAAAACATGATTTGATAGATTTTGGAAGTGGAATATTAGGAGCTCGGAGTAATGGAGCAAGAAATGGTGAAAATGCCGCATTTGGGAAATGTTCGCGTAGGTGAGTATCAGAACAGGAATGTTAGGCAAAAAACTGGATCTGAATGAAAAAACCGTGATCGTGACAAAATAATGAATAATCGTACGAAATAGGGAGACTTACGAATTGTGGAAGAGAACTGAATGGTAACAGCACTGCATACAGCAAATTACAACAGATCTTAATAAAGGATTTTCTAAAAGTATCCATGACCGTATTGTACAGAAGAATTAATGCTGTATTAAAGACAAAAGGTGGCCCAATGACATATCGTTGGGGAGGGTCATAATAAAGTAGCCGTAAGTATATATTTAGAAGCTTCATAATTATTCTGTCAAGTCCATGAAAGGAAAAGCGTTTCTGAGAAAATAAATTTCGAAGTTATCTGAAAGAGGCACATCTGCCATTTAGTAGATAAAAACAGCTACATGAAAATGATGTTTCTATTGAATCAAGTCAATTTTAATTTGGTGTAGTTTGACACTGAACCGTTCATTTAACTTCTCACATTAGAATAACTTCTAAATTATGTTAATTATGTTTTTTTAACGGTGGTGACAAAAAATGACTATAAAACACATTTCTACTCAGAAACCACAATTGGGTATGAATTGACCCCAAAAAATTTTGAATTTTAAAATTTCTGAATTTAACCTAATGAGAGGGCTATAAAGAGACATTGATAAGAAAAAATGACATTTCTACTCCAAAACCTCAATTGGGAGCCATTCGAGCCAATTTCTGAAAAACTTAGTTGTAAGTTGTTGATAAATTCTTAGTAAGACATGTGATCATTGAGACTCAAAAGCAACTTTTTTCAAAGTAATCCTACTTAGGGGATTCATTAGGGTACATAAAGAAAGACCGGATCACTTACCACACAATGTTGCTGCTGAAACAGATAAGTACAGCATTTTGATAAACTGTCCAAATGCTATGTTCTCTTCTATTTTATCTGAGCTACCGAATTCCCAGCTAGTTGGCTGCCAAAAAAAACAAACTTATTTTGTAACTTAAAGATGATATTTCTATCATAGTAAAGAAAAAGTAAAATAACATAATAATAATTAAATGGTGACACCGATTATGAGGTTTTTAAAATCAAAAATAAATCTTAATTTAACATTTAATTAAAATTTTGACAAAATATTTTTTTTTTTTTTTTAAGTTATGGTGTCTTTTCAATGCGGCCGACCAAACGGTATAGCGTGCTAGCTTCTAGACCGCGAGGTTGCGGGTTCGAGTCCAGTGTTTGGCATGGGTGTTTGTAAATGTATGTTGGCTTGTCTAATGACGAATGTTTCGGCGCATTATAGCCCTCGTGTTGCTGACTTTTCAATGCGTAACCTGATAGGGAAAAAAGTACACTGCACAGACAAACATTCATCATTTAACAAATATGTGTAAATGAAAACGCGAAGATATATATTTTTACTTTCAGTTACCTGTATATTAGCATAGGGTAATGAAAGTATTGCATTAAAAAAAAAAAAAAAAAAAAAAAAATTTCTTTTTTTTCTTCAAAAGGATGGTTGAGGAAAAATGTCTGTCTAACTCCCCAACGGATTGACCTACGATATTCAACTTTTGCATACGAGTTAGTGGTGGCCCGAGAACTTGTCCTTAAGGTTTAAGTCAAAATTGCCACCAATTGAAAAATTAAGGTTTTTCAGCAATTTCCGAAAAAAACCGGCTCTAACGATTTTTATCAAAATCAGTGTGGTAATGTATTTTAAATTGAACTAAACATCCCCACCTCCGATATTTTCGTAGAAATGCACTAAAGCATAAAAAGTTTTATAAGAAAGAATAATATATTGTTTTTTTAAAAGTATACAGTCCAATTCCGCCGGTCAGTCAATGTTTTTCCCCTCTTGTTCTTCTTCATCTTTTCTTTCAAATATCAAAAGAAAAAAAAATCAAATTCAAATAAATAAAAAATATCAAAATGTATCAATGCAAATGAGTCGTACAGCCCGGTTCCTCAGTGTGAGTAAATCTCAATTTGTTTGATCACAGCGTGATGTTCGCAGACGATTTTGTATTATCCCTATAAAATAGCTGAGCCAACATGCTAATTCTATCATTAAAAACGATTAGTATTTTTTTTTTCCCTTTCCAATTTTTTTATTTAAAATTTGATCTTAGATTCTCCAAGTTCTTATAATTACCTCGATTCTGTATATCATAAAATAGAGACCAGCAAATGTGATCACGGTAGCGAGATACGTCTGCGCCATCAAGGATCCCTCAACTTTATATTTCAACATCTGACGAGAGAGGACAGCTGAAAGAGTACACATAATGTATGCATACACGTATTTTTTATTTTACACACTTATAAATCCATTTTAAATACAATAAAATATATTTGTAAAACTTTGCACAAAAATATATTTGTAGTTTTAATAAATATATTTTGCGAAGTACTAAACCTCAAGATAAGTGCGTTGAGTGCATAAATTTAATCACGTTAAAAGCCTTTTTACTTTCAATTACTCATAAGTATACATAAGGTAATTAATGAAAGTATAGCATTCACTCAAAAAAAAAAAAAATTTTTTTTTGGCATTTCTCCACATTTTGGAACATCCTGATTTCAAAAAAGTGATCTAGAAAAAATGTCTGTCTATGTGTGTGTGTATGCAGTCAGCATAACACCCGAACTTACACCTTCTCTCTTTATCACTGTTCAGTTTCACTTACAAGAAAGGATAATATAAGAATTACCGATAAGCATATCGCCAAAATTCCCATTTTTCGTATATACATATATATATATATATTAAAAGACCCATATAAGAATTATCACAAAAAACATCGCCAAACTGGCAATTTTTTCTAAGCGACTGATGAAAATATAAAAATGATAAATTACATTAATCTACATCAGCAATATAGTGTAATTGAAAGTTGTGCGATGTTCCACACCCCTAGATTTTTTTTTTTAATTAATATAATAAGGATTTTTTATTATCCAAATGTTATTTTAAGATAATTTAAATTTAATAAAAGTAATTTATAATTAGCGGAATTATGGACTAGTATTTTTTAGTCTCATATAAATATAAAGCGTACAAAAATTGCTTAGCAATTAAATTTAGAAAAAATTCTTTGAAAATCATATTCCTTTGTTTTAGACAACAATCTGATAAAAATGTCTGTCTTGATGCTATTATGTGGTCATAGAAAAGTTAATTTAAGTAATATATTTAATATCTCAAAATTACAGTTGCTTTAATTTTATACCCAATGAAATATATTTTCAAGACAATATATTTTCCGAAAAAATTCAAACATCAAATAATTTTCATTTACTAATATATCTAATTTTTTAGTGGAGGGTGTATGGGTGAAAATTCATTCGGATAGTGCAACAGGTTCACACGTTATTCGACTTTTCGAATAACGTGCAGAACACTCGGGTATAGAAGTTAGTCCCGAGTACTTCTCTGCACTTGAAGTATTAACGCAGTGAAACTGGTTCTACAGTGCTAGTAAACTTGCTTCGTAGAAATTAAACGGTACCTTTACAAAAATGTAAACTTGGGAATAGATAAATATAAATCAAGATAAAATCTTTTAAAAGTAATTAGAAATACTTATAAAATTTAACTCGAAACTTTACTGGATATTCCAAGTCTAAAATAAGCAAGTTGAGATTTGTTTTTCTAGACAATGTCTAATTTTTCTTACTATTGATCATCTTCGGTGTTAAAGTGTGTTTATGCAGCGACTTCATTTCAATTGAAAATATTTTTTTTTACTTTCAATTACACGTATGTAATACATAGGGTAATGAAAGTATAGGATTCGGTCAAAAAAAAATTTTGCATTTTTCCACGTTTTGGAATATCCTGATCTCAAAAAACTGATCTAGAAAAAATGTCTGTCTGTGTGTACGTGGTCAGCATAACTCATGAACAAATTGACTAACAATGTTCAAATTTGATGAACAGGTTGGTGATGGCCCAAGGACCTACCATTAAGGTTTTCGTCAAAATCGCGCATGCTCATAAGGTAGCTGCCATTGAAAAAAATCATGTTTTTCAATGATTGCTAAAAAACGGCTGGAACGATTTCGATAAAAATTTCGGTGCTTCTTAAGGTGTTCTAAACATCCCCACCTCCGAAATTCCCGTAAAAATGCTTCAATGGCGTAAAAAGTGGAAAAACGAATGTCTTTAACACAGAGTTCTCTTATAGAACGAGAGAACGTAGCTTATGAACGATCATTTTTTCTCCTCTTCTCAGTTTCGCTTATAAGAAAGGATAATATAAGAATTATCGAAAAGTATATCGCCAAAATTTCCATTTCAGCAAAGTTTTTTTTTTTTTTTTTCTTCTTTTTTTTTTTTCTTCCCCAAACTGGCCATTTTTTCTAAACGAATGATGGAAATATAAAAATAGTAAATGACACAAATCCACATCAGTAATATAGTGTAATTGAAAGTTGTGCGATGTTCCACACCCCTAGTTTTAAATAAAATCAGCTTGTTTGATTAAAGTATTGTAATAAATATAATTAAAACTATATTAGAAGGCTGAATATTACAATAAATATAATTAATACTATATTAAAAGATGAATGATCATTAATCAAGTAATATAAATTCTATTGCTTATTTTTCAAAACTTATGGCCCATATATTGGGGAATAATTATTTTTCTCTAATATAATCCCAAACTTTTAACGACCACCTGTTGGCTGTGTGATTAGTACTTTGACCTTGCATGCCAACAGTTTGAATCCTGGGTTTAGCCGTGTTTATTGTGGTTCGGAATCCACAATTAACTGCAGGTACCGGCCTGATTAGCCGTTATTATACACACAAATAGGCCATTAAGCGTAAAAACTAAACAACCAACCCTAACTTTTAGGCATTACCTCTTACTATTTAAAAACGAATTTTTAGCAACCCATTTCATCCTCTATCCATTGAATTTTTTCAGGGACGATCTGCACAATTTTCTTCCGAAAGAGGTTTTATGGGTCAAAAAAGAACTTTTGTGCAGAAAAACGTTTATTATTAAATATAATTTAAATAAAAAAAAAACGACCCACCAAAAATTTACTGGTGACCTACAGTTGGGGAAACGCTATTATTGTAAAATAGTTAAATAAATAAACAAACAAATAAAAAAATGCAACTTGTATTCATACCTGTTGCAAAAGAAACTAATAGCATATTTAGGATTTGCAAAATGGATCCACAGGCTATAGTCTGAAAAAATATGTGAATTATCTATATAGTAAAACTATATAGTTTTCTTATCAAAGAATCAAATTAAAGCAACACATAAAATCAAACAAAACTAATGTATTGATTCATAAATTAATGTATGATCTAATAGGTTGAATTCTATGTAATGTCAACGCATATGCTAAGCATGGTACAATAGTTATTACGAAGTGTAAACATAAAAATTAAAGACGTTCAACAAAAATTCCAAGAATTTATTTAAAAAAAAAAATTGTATCCCGTTTAAAGATAAAATGGTCCTACAAGCTCCTTCCTTGATCATATATGTACTATTTAAAAGGTACCTTAGAAATATGCTTTCAATTTTAAAATCCCTGAGAATTCTTTTTTCATGTGTATAAATGATCATAAAATTACATTAAAATATATCAGTGAATACATACAATTGAATTTGCAATAAAGAATACATATTTCAATCATTCCTCATACAATGAGGAACTTTCACGTTTTTTGGTTTTATTTTTAAATAAAAGTAGAGAAGAAAGCATGAAATACAATCCCATTTTTTCAAAAATTTGAGCGCGGATAGATAAAAAAAAAAAAATTTAGTTTTTCACTTTGCGATTTGGCGGGAAAAAGTCACTTTTGCGTGAGACGTCCAACGCGCAGATAATAAACCAGTCTAAAACCTGTTTTCGACGAGGAATGAATGAGGTTTTTCCTCCGATTTTCGACTTTATCTATGGTAACCACGTCAGGTTTTTTTTTTTTTTTATGCGTTTTTGGTCACGTGAGTTTTGCTTTGTTTTCCGCTAATTTCAAACTCGATTTTTTGTTAATTGAAAGCATAAAGATAAAAAAATAATTGCACTGCTCAAATATATTCGTTGGATAACACTAGAAAATACAAAAAATATTCATTTTCCTCACTTGTGCAAGTTCCTCATTAACTATACTTACCAACACATGATATCCAGTATCTCTAACTCTTTCAGTTAGATGATCAAAAAGAGAAAGTATCAAAATACTGACTAACTGCAAAAGAAAAAAGGATTTCTGTTAATATTAATAATAATAAAAATAAATAAAAAAAACTTCAAGTAGGGGAAAGTACCCCAAAACGGGTTAGCTTTTCTATTCTTCGCTTTATTTCTTGTTGTGTACAAGGTACATTCTAAAGATAGACGTCATTTAAAAGTATACCTTTTCAACTACTTAAAATAGGACCTTTGTCACATTTGTTCAATAATATTTATGTGAAAATACTGGTTTCACAAAGTCTTACACGATCCCGTTTTACCCTACCAAGGGTGGGTAAAAAGGGATAGGGATTTTTATGTTATTAGGTTTTTGCTGATTTTACTTTTGATTTAGTTTTTAGAACAAAAATAGACTACGTTTTTATAGGAAGAAACTTTTTAATTGTAAATTTGAAAAATTACATAACACAGAAATCGCATAAAAATGTGTCGTCTTCTTCTGCTCTGGAACAGGCTTCGTGGGCCCATCCCTGGCAGCTCGAGCATTGTATCTAGCCTTCTCCAGATTTCGATTCAAGATACAGAGCTTTGCAGAAAATACATGCTTCATCTTCTGAAGACGACGACGTCCAACTAACTGATGATTTTTTTTTTTTTAGCTTTTCTTATGTTAGGTCCATTTTCTTCGATTTTTGCAAATGATGATTGTGGGTTTTTTTTCAGGTTCAGAGTAACATTTTTTAACTTTATCTGCCTGTTTTGCATTTCCACTTGGTTTTCTTTTACGCCTCGTTTGTTTTCTCTTCGGAACATTCAAGAGACTTGTTTTGGCAGCCCTTTCTTTCAGCTTTTGAGTTCTTTCTCGTTCTTTTTTTTCACGCTCTTCTTCTTCCAACTCAAGTTTATATGGGCTTCCTGTTATAATTGCTGTTTAGTTGTGATTAGCTTATGTTTTTATAATATTATAGTGCGCACAACGTGTGGTTTTCTGGTTTATCTTTGTATACGCCGCCCCCCCTAAAAAAGATTTAAAAAAAACTCAACTTTTTTTAATTTAAAACTTAAATTTTTGGTCAAAATATTTTTCTGACTTACAGTTTTAACCTATAACTAAATTTTGTACATAACTCAGGGCAATCATTTGTACCCCAAAAGTAAAGTAAATTATTTTATTTCGAAAATATAATTATTTAAAATTAAAATAAATTGTTGTAATTGATTATACATATTTTAATTCATTACTTATTTCAACTTAAATAAGTTAAACACATTGCTAAAACATTAATGGAAATGGTCGGGTAAAACGGGACACATCAAAATTGTATCCCGTTTTGGGCACCCCAAAAGTGTCCCGTTTTGCCCTACCGTGATGCTTTTGACAACATAAATGGCTGACCCCTGAACCGTCTCTCACTAACAATATTTAAATACATGAAATTGTTGTTAAAAGAGCTATGAACAAAACACAGTACTTACCGGAATTGTTCCGAAGGACGGAGAAGCACAAGGATAGTTGTTCTGCAGTCGAAAAAAGTACAAAGTAAGTAAAAATCTCACTTGAAAACTTTGAAAAAATATTTCTTTGCGAAACACGTGGCTAGCGTTGAGAGATCAACTGAGAATGCTGCCATGGCGGTCGGGAACCAGTTTAGCCTTTCTCCAGCGAGATAGCACCACCAGTCAAGATCCGAGGCTCAATATCCCGTTTTGCCCGCCTATCCCGTTTTGGGGAACTCTCCCCTACACAAGATTTCATGCATTTTAAGTTGAAAAGCTAATACCAAAGACTTCAGCGAAAACGATGAGAGTCATTTTGAAAAATTTTATTATTATTTTTGCTATGGATTCAACTAAAATTATTTTGTAGAAACAAATCGATACTTAGATCATGGAAAAGAATATCTTCAGAAAAGAATAAAACATAAGTTAAAATTTATATTTGCCACCAGGTAAACATATTATATTTTAAGAGTTTCGCGTACTTCAACAAAGCCTTCTTCTTATACTTTTCCAAAGATTCCTTCCTTATTTCAACAAACCTCCTTCACATGTTTATACAAGCTTCTTTACGTACTTCAAGAAGCTCAATATAAGAATTTATGAACAATGTCACATTCACGTACCAAATAAAGAATCTTCATAAGAACTTCAACAAAGCTGTTTTTTTTTTTTTTTTTTTTTTTTTTTTCATACGAACCTCAACAAATAATACATAAATTTTTCTTGCACCATAAGAAATGCTCATTTCATAAAATCTTAAGAAAGGTCTTTATGTTTCATCATAACCCCCTTTATATGCCCCGAAGGAAGAAAAAAAAAACTATTAAGAATTCTGACACAACTTGAATATTCACCATCAAACGGAATGATCATGCCCATACCACACATTAGCTGAAACTGATTACTGAAATTATAAAACAAATTAATCTTTCGTACTGCCCAAGAAATACAGTTTAACCGTCACCAAGAAATATTCTCACTACATATAGAGATTAACACACTTTAACCTTCAAGACTATTCTTTATGTAAAACAAATTTCATAGACTGATGTTCAACCTAAAATCGAACTACAGTGGTAGAACACACGTTAAGGCCAAGCGAAAAACTACATTATTTCCCCTACTACTTACTGAAACAACTACTTACTGGAACTTTATGCAAATTTTACACAAAGTAGAAAATGACAGCTTTAATTATACATATAAAAATATGACGATAAATTCAGTTACTTTTAAAATTAAAGTTATAATGATTTTATAAGCATACGAAAACCTGGAAAAAATAATAGGGCCAAGCTCAAATTTATAGTCTTTTTCATGTTATTTATTTGTTGTAGTATTATAGTCGTCTACGGAGTTGCTCAAACAAATTACGTAGACGATTTAGAACGATGCTAGAGAATATTTTAAAGATTTATGAAAATGTGGAGAGGAAAGAAATTAACACTGATGGAACACTAAGACTGATTAATAACTTTCTAAAAAGTAGTGATATTTACAATAAGTAGAAGGTTGCAGGACGTCCATCTGCATTGACTCCTCGACAAATGAGAGCTGTTTTTAGCCGAGCAACACAAAAGAATCTTTATTCGACCCAAATTGTGAATGATTTGAAACTTTCTTGCTCTAGCCGATCTGTACGAAATGTGTTATTGAAAAACCCAAATGTAAAATTTAGTAAAATGAAACGTCAAATTGTACGCCTAGAGTTTGCAAAAAAAAAACATGTTGCTTTTGGAGATAAATGGCAAAGTGTTTTTTTTTTCTTTCTACCCCCCCCCCCCCCTCCCCTTTTTTTTCTTTCTCCTGACGTAAAGAAGTTTAATCTCGATGGCCCAGACGGGTTTAAATACTACTGGCATGATTTTCGGGGCGAACCCTTCTTTTTTTTCTAAACGTCAGTTTGGTGGTGGTTCCTTGATGATTTGGGGTGTGCTTGCTGATAACGGAACATCACCAATTTCTTATCTGAAAACAAAGACATATTCGGAAGCCTATCAAAAAACTTTAGCAGAAAATTTATTGCCGGAGGCTCCTTTAATAATAACTGGAGAATACATATTTTAGCAGGACAATGCGTCTATTCACAATTCAAGCTCCACAAAAATTCTGGCTCGAATGCTTTAGTGACAATCAATGAGCCCTGACCTGAACCCAACAAAAAATTTATGGTGCATTATGGTGCATGATATTTATAAATTGTAAAACTTACATCACCAAATATGAACAAAAATGGCTGTTGAAAACAGCTGAAAAAGCCTCTCAAAAGACACTTTAAAAAGACTTTCGGATTCTATAGCAACGAGAATGATTAAATTAAATGAAAAGAAGGGAAAGTTTATGGATTATTAGCAGTTTTATACATAATTTTGCATGTGGCCTTAATATTTATTCCAGCTTTCTGTATGTATAAAAGAAAAAAATAACATTTAAAGAAAAAATAATTTAAATTTTTGTAATGTTTATGTACAATATAATTAGAACGTTTTTTTTTTTTTTTTTTTTTTTTATCGAGTTTAAATTTGCATAAAATTTAACTATGCATACATACAAATAAGGAAGTTTTTCAATTGGCCTCAACGTTTTTTCCAGCACTATACACCAAAAGAACTTGAATACTTGTCTTTTTGTTATATTTGTTCTTTGTATTCTATAGTGAATCTAAACTACGCAAAACAATTTCTGAAGTTTGAAGGTATAAAGCAATTACAAATTTGTAATTTTAATGTGCATTTAGATTTAGACTATACCGATTTTTTTTTTTTTTTTTTTTGAGTTTTTTAATTTAAACAAATATGCGCTTTTAGATTTTTTATTTATTTAAACGTATATGCACTTTTAGATTTTTTTTTTTTTTTTTAAGAAATTCGTATTAAGTTTTCTTATGGTTAATAAATGTCACAACCGTTTCTTCCATTACCTGTGTGAAAAGCACCAGGACGATCTGATACTTGAGCAGGAATGTGGTCTGCTCGTAGGAGATGATGTCCTCTATGACGGAGTCCTCTTTTGGAGGAAGCATGTATTCCCTGAGTAAAGCAGCAGTATCCTCTAGGTGGGTAATCAGATCTGAGAGAGCTGCTTGCTTCGAGTCATCCTCTTCCATTGTGGTGCATGTGGTCATGGAGGCACTGCGAGAGCTGCGAGAGGCCAGGGAACTGCAGAGGAAATAAACAATTCTGTGAAAGTCGAAGAGGTGACTGCCCATTTTGATACGCCATCAAACATCGTTCTGAAATTTGTATAGAAGGTGGAGAAGTAACAAGTGTGAAGAAGCAAAACTGTTAAAGAAATTATATGATAGTTTTTTCGTAAATTATTGTCTAAATATTTCTTCAATTGTTGTAGAAGTAATTTTTGTTATGGATTTTATTTAATTTAAAGATTCGATATGGTAGGGAAAATACAAGCTTTCTAGTAGAAGATGAAGAAAAATTTGCGCCATTTGGAATACCCTTTTATACATACAGAAATGTCATCCAAGAGTACTGGTGTAGTAACACTACGGATACTACCTAACCAGGCAGCAACAATCAGAGACCGGCTTTCTTTTATTTTGATCTGACTTTTATTTGAAACTGGCCTTAATTTTGAAATTCACCATGATACATATGAAACAATTTTGATACACAATGATGGGCACTTCAGTAAGGAAACTATACAAATTCAATGCGATAAGAAGATATTTTTGCTGTCTTTCCTTAATTCAGGCATGATTGCTTTTGCAATAAGCTAATTTTATGCTCCTGACCATGCAATGAACTAGGTTGTAAACATTATCTACACATTAGAACTAAGGATTAATAGTCACTTCCACTCTACCCTTCGGAAATACGAATCCATATAAAAAAAAACTATCTTGATCTATAATATTAATTAAACGTTTATCATTTTATTAATAATGCAATAATTCAGATATGCACCATGTTGATGCTTTACTATCAAATATAGATGGCAGGACTGGAATCTACCATGGATAAATCCTATGGGCGCTAGCGATAAATTTGCAAAATATTCTTAAATAAAGCATAGTTTGCGACATATAAAACTACATTTAATTAAAATAATTACTTTTCCTAATTTATTAAAGATATTATAAAATTATTACATGCATACCTTATTTCCATTGAGGTATGAACAAGACTGTCTATTAATGGGAAAGGATCATCACTTTGGTCTGGCTAGATAACAAAAAATAAAAGTCTTGTATTCAAACTTTAATTTTGAAATTTTTTTTGAAACCATAATGTTATCAAATTGGATATTATTTATACTATCTGGAATATACGTATAATTGTAAAAAATACGTATGATTGTAAAAAAATATTGTACGAATAGTGCATTATTTTTCTACAATGACAATTTGAAACAGAATTTTCAAAGCCTGTAAGGGTTTTTAAAACCCAAGTAAACTTTAGAGTGAACTCCTAAACATGGCTATATGGTTAAGACAAAAACTACATAATTCTCTGGAATGATCTTATGATCAGTATACTGCTATGGTTTCTGGATTGCTATGGTTTCTGGACATTGCCACTTAATATTTTTCAAAATAAATGTTTAAAAATAAATTTGAAATATTTAGGCCACATATCATTTCAAATAAAATGCTTCTGTATAAAACAAAATTAATATTAATTGAAGATAGAGAAGAAAAAAATCAGATGATCGCTTAGCTGCCATATTCGGAATGTAAACTCTTAAAACCACTATCTTAGCTCTTAGTTGGGTGCTGGAAGGAAGTCACAGGGTCGTCCCTTAAAAACAAGAAGCAGAACGATGGACTTCATCATTCCTCCATCTATTTCTATCCTTCATCATTCATTGATAGAAGGTAGAGAAACGAGACTGGATGGGAGAAACAAGTATTTCAGCATGCGATATGAGGGACAGAAGATATAGACTTGGGGATTGAAGCATCCCTGTAGATGTACATTATAAACAAATAAGGACGATGATGAATACGAGCTTTAAATAAAAGTATTAAATACATTTGGAGTACATTTGCCTTGTCTACGCCGTAGATAATTTAAGTATGGGTAATATAAATTAGGATGGATGTGTGCTTAACTTTCAATAAAATACCAATCATTCCTCTTACACATATTTCTGTTTGTGAATATTCATCGATGAGAGTTTCCTTGTCTCGTATTTCAGAAGAGAATTCCATGACGTCTTTCAACTCCCAATCTGCCCATTGTACAGACTTATTCCTGCTATGGCGATTACCTTCAGTATTGTTGTCTTGGTCCTGAAAAAAAAATACGAATCTGAGCTTAAGACAGCACGAAAAACTGACGAAGTACGAGTACTTAAACGTGTAGCATTTCGCACCTGTAAAACATCATCGAAATGATTCTTAAGAATTCTGTCTCTGGCAGTTAAGGGTATGGAACACTAAAATCTTTTTATAAAAATCTCTTTTATATAGAAATAAGATCTGTATTATAATTAAACCTAATAAATTGAAGCACACTTACAAAGTAACTCAAATTTGGAATCAGTCTCTACATTCCAGATTAAACTTTTAAACAAAAGGTCAGTGTGTTTGTAAGAATGAATTATAGTACAAGGTACAAATAGTGAGAAAATATTCAATTTATCAAATTAAAGTGTAATTGAGTTATATATAAGAAAAACAATAAGCAGTTAGTCACATACCGAGTATTCTTTATTCGAACACTTGACATGGGACTCAAGTTTCTCTTAGGGTTTTTTTTTAAATGTGAACATGACAGAAAATGAAAAAGACGTTTATTTTGACACTGCATCACAATTTGTAATTTATTGTTAATATACGAAGTCCCGATTGTCAAACATGTTAAAATTATTTCTTCTTCCTTGATAAAAATTGGCAAGCCTTACCAGATCCAATATTGCATTCTTTATTCCTAATATTTTTTCAAACTTCCCTTCATATGTTTTCCATAAATAAGGAGGAGAGGGCATTTTTAAAAATATATATATAATGCTACTGTATGCACACAAAATTAGTTTACGCCATGTTTTAATTCTCGTAAGTATAACTTTCATAATGTCTAACTCTATATAAACTGTGAAAAAGAGTGAAGGGGAGAGGAGGGTATTGTTTTGATACGAGCTAATGACATAAAATGTTTTATGAAAGGGCTCACAAAATAGACTTTTCTTTTCTATAAACCACATAGATAAGTATTTTTTTATAATTGTTTTTACACTTTAAAATTTTCTTTAACCTTTTTTTTTTAATTTAAACAATACTTTTTTGGTTACAAATGAATAAAAATTCTATTACAAATAACTCACCCCTTGAATATTTGTTACGGAAGATTTTATACTATCATCAATTAAGTTGAACTCAGCCATCCTATAATTGCGGTCTGCCGACTTACCATATTTTTATTACGAAGTTCCACCCCGATTCGATTTAAGGTACAATTCCACCAACATATCTATCACTTTTTTTTATTTTGAAAAGTTTGGCTGAGTAAAAAGAAGAATGGAAACAATCCTCAAGTTAAATTATCTCATCACAATGATAATATCGTTTTTTAAAAAGATAATGCTACTTCTCTTCGAGATAGTACACACAAATATAAGAGCATGTTATCAAATATAAATCGTTTTAGGACATTGATAATCCAACAAAATAATAATAAAGCAAAAAAATGTTGGAACTTTCGGAGCACATTTATCTTTTACTGAAAGTATAAAAGTTTCTCTGACTTTTCTTACCATCAATTACCGGGAAGAACAAAAAAATTATATGAATTTGATTGCTATGAAAATACACATATATATATTTTCAAAAAATTTATTTTCTTATTTTACATTTTTAGTCCATATTTTGTCTTTTATTTTAATAATATTTTTAATTTTTTAGTTCTTAAACAGATTTTTTAGTTATAGTTATCTTTACTTTCAACTTTTCAGTTACGTTGTAATGACCTGAATTTGTTTCTCTTCTTAAAATGATGTTATCCCTTAAGACAAACCGGAGGATACCTTACCCATATTTTTAAAAATATCTTTCAATTTCTGACTGTTATTTGTTTGCTTTTCTTTCTTGTCTTGAGATAGGTCTGCTACAACATTTTTAGTTTAAATTATTGCCCATATCTAAAGCCTCTATCCTAAGGCTTAATATAAGAAAATTAACGAAAATATTGCATTCGGTCAACAACAACAACAACAACAACAAAAAAAAAAAATAATGGATTTTTTGTATTTCTATGAGTTTTAGAACGCACAGATCTCTAAAAAGTGGCACAGAAAAAAAATGTCTGTGGTCAGCATAACTCCCTAACGGATTGATCAACGATGTTCAACTTTAGCATACAAGTTAAAGGGGGCTATGGGACCCTTTCATTAGGGTTTTCGTCAAAATCGCGCAAGCGCATAAAAGGTATAGTTGAAATTGAAAAAAAAAAAAAAAAAAAATTCAGCAATTGCTAAAAAACGGCTGCAACGATTTTGCTCACAATTGTTGTGGTAATGCCTCTTAAGGTGTTCGAAACATCCCCACCTTCGATATTCCCGTAGAGATGTGACAAATGCGTAAAAAGTTATATAAAAACAATGTATCTGAACGTATTTAACACATGGCTTATGACTTTTGGATGAGGGTGACTCTACCGAGTACCAGCACCGCGACTGAAGTCTATTGTACTGAAACCCCTTATTTGATCTAAAGAAGACCGGTCGCCGAAATAAATTTCAGTATAGACCTGATTGGAACATTTGACAGTTCCCAGGGGTCGATACAATGGTATCCCAGATGTTCAAATCGTTGGGCAGAGTAGTAGTCACATTTACATAGCTCTCCTCTATCATACGACAGCCCCTGCATAGTGGGTCATCTGCAACACCTAACAGATTAAGATGTCTATTTAAGTTACAATGTCCAGTTAAAAGGCATTCATCAACCTTTATTTCTCTTCTGCTCAATTTTAGTAGCTCCCTCGATCTATTCCAGGGTGACTGTTGATTTAGCTCTTTAGCTTGCTTGTCTTTGATTTTTAGATTGAAGCCATGCTTGATAGGATTCAGTCATTAAAAAACTTTTGATAGTTTTCCTGACCGCATTGTGGGGCAGACCCAAAACAGGTTCTGGTCCTGAAAAAGATATTTCAGATCCATGTTTAGCTAATTGGTCTGCCATTTCATTTCCCTCAATGTCACAATGACCAGAGACCCAGAGAAGAGACATCTTGTTTCCCTCAGACAGGTCTTCAAGTGCATTGTGGCATTCCCATACTACTTTAGAGGTAAAGCAGTGACTCTTTAAGGCCTTTATGGTAGCTTGGCTGTCAGAGAAAATCTTTATGACCCTCTTAACAACCGCCCTATCTAGGCAGTTGTTGTAGACAGAAGCAGTGATTGCAAGAACCTCAGCCTGAAATACAGTAGCCAGCTTGCTCAGAGAGAAAGACAGCTTTATTTTTCTGTTAGGACAGAAGACACCTGAACCAGTGCCATAAGATGTCTTTGAACCATCTGTAGACTCCATAATAGTAGTGATAGCACTCCTCCCTGTGGGCATCCTTTATATTTTCCCACAGTGAGTATGTCTCCTAAAAAAGAGGCTTGAGTCATTTTAGTTTCAAGCATATTTTTTATCCAAGTACAGATGCTTGAATTAACATTTCTTTTGAGAAGGGAATCACTGATTACATTCGTTGGAACTCTATCAAAAGCCCCCTAAATATCTAAAAAGGCCGCTAAGGCTATTTCCTTTTCATTGACCGCTCCATCTAGTACCATAACAACGTCATATAGGGCTGTTTCTGTAGATTTCCCAGGAGCATGTTGAAATCTCTATAAGGGTTTAGTTTTTAAAACCTCGTCTTTTATATACCGGTCAATCAATTTCTCCAGAGTTACATTAAACTGTATGTTCCAGCATTAGCTGTATGTCCCAGCCTGATTATCTGCTATTGTGCAAAAAATAGGTCGTTGAGCACACGAAACAACTAACCAGAGAATTTGTCCAACTCATGGCGCTATCTACATATTTCAATCTACAATACAATACACATATTTTTAATTATGTGCATTAAATAGATTAGCATGTATTTTAACTGCTTCTCTTATTAACTAAAATGGAAAGTGTTGGCTTATGATGTATAAATATACAAAAATATAGAACAAATCTTATATTTTATGTATACATTTATTTAAATCCTCTCAGATGTTAGACGTGAATCAGGAACGAATTTTTATGTTTTATTTCCCATTCAGTTTTACAGCATTGCTATATCTGTGTTTGCAATTTGTATTCCTTTCTTGATTATGAATTATATATTTTTTTTATATCTAAATTATTTTGGTAATTAAAAGTAAAATTTCTGCATTTTGCCAGTTTTTAATATTATTTTTCTGCTATGCATGTCCTCCTACCCAATATGTAGTTCATCCAAATATAGCTGCCTTATAATAACTAATCTAAAAGTTATCTTTAATGTTTGATGTACACAAAATACTTGGATGTTATACCTGCTCCAGTTCTATTTGTCATCTGAGCTGCACCAAAATACACATTTTCTGACAAATTGCTCTCTGCAAGGGTTCCATTTTAATATTCCACCACTAAAGGGAACTAAGTTAAAATACATCCCTATTTTTGGTTGCAATTTGGTAATAGTTATCAAAAATTGGCTATTAATAGATACTATAAAATTGGCCATTAATAGGTATGAAATTTACAGAAAAGTTGCTGAATGCAAAGTCAAGGGGAAAAAGGGAAAAAAGAAAAAAAAAACTGCCAGCGACATAGAATTGTAAAATTAGGATAAATATAGTAGTTATATTTTTGTTTCATATAGTATTAATTTTTGGCAAAATTATATGGAAAAATAATTATTTTAACTAGGTCAAATATACATTTATAATGTTTGATTAATATTACATGAACATGTCCCATGCGTTGGTCAATCAATTTCTCCAGAGTTTTAAGGAGGAAGGATGTCATGCTAATAGGTCTGAAGGTTTTGACTTCATTATAGCATGTCTTACCTGGCTTAGGTATAAAAATAACTTTACAGGGTATCCATGCATGTGTTATATAGCCATATACTATACATGATCTATAGATTCTACATAGAGGTGGCATAATAATATATTTGTCATGTTGGCGCAGAACTGGTATAATGTCATCAGCTCCAGGTGATTTAAAGGGCTTTAATGAATTAATGGCCCATGCAATTCTATTTGGAGTAATTATACACTTTGCTAGTTCCCAGTCATCTCTTCTACTACGTGATAGTGTAAGATTGGGAGTGGTAGGTATGTCATTTGAGTTTGTGACTATGGAGTCAGGAAAGTGTACTCGAAGCATTTCCGCTAGTGTACTTTTGCCATCTTCCGTATACGTTCCATCATCCTTCGTGATGAAACGCAGTTGGCACTGATTGTCCTTTGTCAGGATTTTGGTCAGTCTAGCTGCACTGAACATATTGTCCGCCTGGCCACAGAAGTCTCTCTACGATTCTTCTTTATTTTTCCTAATGGCCTTTTTATAACTGGTGAGTGCATCCTTATACTTTGACCACTCACCTGTGTTTTTGGCTCTGTTAAAGAGGCAGTTTTTCCGTAACAAGCTGAGGTTTTTATTCCACCAAGGAACTTGCCTTGGTAACCCAGTTGTAACCGCTTTACAGTTTAACTGATAGGCTAGGAGGATGGACCGTTGCACAGAGTCAACCGCAAGCTCCAGGTCAACCAGAGAGGGAAAGTTAAAACTCTTACCTTCTAGGAGAAGCCAAAGATCCTCCCAATAGGAATCCCAGTTGGTGTGTCTGGGATTCCTCCTTCCCTGCTGTGTGTTTAGTACAGGGCCTGTAATTGACATCTGGATTAGTTTGTGGTCTGATAGTGTAGTACAGTCAGATACATGCCAACCCTGTATGCTCTGTTATTACAGAAGGTTATATCAATAACTTCCTTTCTATTACTGGTAACAAATGTTGGTTTATTACCGATATTGAGAATATATAGATTATTAAGAAAAAGTGAGGATTAAGAAAAATTCTATTAAATCCTCACCTCTTTTGTTGCAGTCATTGCTGCCCCATTCGGTGTGGTGTGCATTAGCATCGCAACCCTCAATGACCTTCATGCCAGAGTGTAAGCAACGCTCAACAAAACTTCTGGCTGAGGTTGTTAATGGAACTTCATCCTCATATGGAAGATACACTGACATAATTTAAGTAGTATCTCCATTTTCGCTGATTAGCTTGATAGTTACATTATCGCCATCCAGTGGGTCAGCTATAAGAGCATTAAGATTTTTGTTTGTAATTATACAAGCTCTCGGTTTACTACTTGAGCGATCAAAGAATAGGTTCCCACAGTTGCCTAGGCCTAGGATTTTACCTTTATTGACCCAGGGTTCCTGTATCAAGGCAATATCTATACTTCCCTCTACCAATCTTTTATTAAGTAAAGCAGTTGCTGACTGGCTATGATGAAGATTAATTTGAGCAACCGTAATGGTTTTGCTCGTCTTCTTATGGGTTTCAGACATAAATTAAGAATAATATAGCTGTTCACCCCAATCAGAAGATTCCTTCTCTATTGGTGCTGTATCCTCCTTAGTGGAGGAGACAGACACAACTGTTACATCGGATCCCGAATTTGAAAAGTTGAGATCACCAAAAACTTTATATAGGGATCCAGAAGAGTCACTTATCAAGCTAGAGGGAGACAGGGGTTCCTGAACCCCCGCTCCGATACTTACTGATGGGGTCGTTTTCACTAGATCTGGAACAATCTCCATAGCTTCTGTGGTAAGACTCTCCGAAGTCACACGTACGTCGTTCTCCGAAAGTGCCAATGAATCCTCCATTGCGTCATCCGATGCGGGCCTTGCGACCACCTCATCAGATTCCTCAGGAGGCTTCATTACGGCGGTTTCCAGCGCGGGCTGTTGGGCCACTTCGCTGGATTCCGCCAGTGGCTTGTCCACAGCAACAGATGGAGGAGACTCACGAGCAACATTGGGGTCACTTATGACTTTCAGATGGCCTTTTCCAAAGCTCCCCGTAATTATTTAACACATGGTTATCTTCCTTAGAACATTGCCCATCAACGACTTCTTTTCCTCTGTTTCACTTAGAAGTAAGCATAATGTAAGATTCATCGAAAAGTATGTAGAAATTATTTTTTTTTTGGACCAGTGTAATAATTATCGGCCAACTGGGCATTTTTTTTTTCAATGAATGAAAACATGAAAAAGATAAATGACACCATTCCACATTAAATTGAAATGCAATGACCAGCATTCTAAAGTAATTGAAAGCTGTGCAATGTTCCATGCACCTAGTTTTGTGTGTGTGTGCGTAAGTGTTGGGACTAATTAAATAATTATCTCGCTTTTCCGAGAATGGAAGATATGCTGAAAGGCATGTTAGTTGACTTTTTAATTAAACTGCATTAAAAAATAATGCATTCATTGCAGTACATTAAAAATCAAGTATTCCAATACATTTCAACTGGCCTTATTATTAATAAGGCCAGTTGAAATGTATTGGAAAATTGTATGGTGGATTTAATTAAATTAAATCCACCTATGTCCTCAATAGGTCAACAATAAATTGCTGAGAAAATTCATACTCCCCATTTCTTAACTAGTGTTCTGCCTATGTCTTTTGAAAGTGCATAGTCAATAAAATTGGTGCAATTCAAAAACAACAAAAAACATATTTTTTTAAGAACAATTAAAAGACAACTTAGATATTTCATTGTCTATGCTAAATAGGCTTTTCAATGCACAATAAAAATTAAAGTAAGAATTCTAAAACATTATTAAAAACACTTTTATTTGAATTCATATGTATTGATAGTATGTACATAAAAATATCATTATTTTTCAGCGATAAAAATTCAAGTTAAATAAATTCATACTATAGGACAGGAAAATAGCTTTTAAAATAATTTTATAATGATAAAGGTTTAATTAAAGTTTGTACTTGAGAAAGTAGCAATAAATGTAATAAAGTTAAGTGACATGGTCAATAACAGATGAGATTACATTTTATAACAAGTTAAATATTGAAATAAAATGTATGACATTACAGTTGTAATTTTGCACAATACATAGCAAAACACCTATTAAATGCAATTTTACAGGACAAATAATTTATATTTAAGATATTATTAAATAATGCACTCGGCATTAATTTAGTCAAAAACTTAAACCAGTAAGGGTAGTATCCTGACAGTCAACACAGAATTCAAAAACGTTTTTCTCATAAAACTATATCACATATAATATTTGTATCACAACATAAAAGTGTACCTGTACAAACATAACAAACTATACACACATTATGTACATATAATATACACAACAAAAGATTTAAATTTTAGTCTAGTACAGAAATTAAATATTCACTGTATATTCAAGATGATTTTAGAATCAATAGCACTAAATGCAAACACAGTAAACTTGAAAATAACATAGGTTTAAAATTTTAAATTACTGTAAATTTAACTGTAATAATATACTATTTATAGTATTAAAGAATACAAATATGTTAACAAATGTGTTTAAAGATATACATCCATTGAAAAACTAATGATTAGCTATTTTATCACATGCATGTATTTTTATTTGAAAAGAAATTATTTTACTTTGGAAAATAAATATCCTTACAAGAATTTGTTACAATTCATAGTGTTTACTTTTAAGCTAATAGTTCTTATTTTATAAGCAATAAAAGTTATTTAGCATTTCCTCAAAATAAGTAGTAGTGTATTAATATTACATTATATCTATTAATTATTAACATTTAGGTTGAATAAAGAAAAACTTCTTTCATATTTTTTCCTGTCTCTATTATAAAGGCATCATATTCATAAAGACACAGAATAGCTTTGGCATTAACTTCAAAATTTTATGCATGAAGAAACGATATTTCAAACAAATAAAACTTTTAATATTTTAGGTTAAAAAGAAATTTAACACAACAAGTTCTTTTCAAAGTAGCATTATTGTAAGATCACCCATGTAAGTCAAAGCATGAGCATTGCATTTTGTCACCAAACTATAAGATTTTAAAACAAGGAATTCGCTGCAACTTAATTTCAGAGCAGTAAATTTAGTCCAACTACAATATTTTTAAATCAGGTAATCTGTAGTAACACAATTTCAGAATATTTAGAAAAGAAATTGTAATATTAATAAAGTTCTTTATTCAAGACTATATCTGAGGATTTTTAAAATATATCTAACAATGTAAAAATACCATCTCGTAAACCAAATTATCCTTCTGTAATTTAACACAATTTAAGTCATGGTTAGCAGTCATAAGTCTATAATTCAGTTATTATTAAATGCATGCTTCAGAGCTTATATGTGGCTTATGTATTCTGCAAAATGCCCAAGTGTAGAATTAAAAAGTAAATTAAATCTGTTTCATATCTTCTTTTACTTGTTAAGAAGTCAGACATACAATTCCTTTCATTGGGTAAAATACTTTAGAAAACTTAATGCAAAGACTTAGAAGAATATCTTTCTCTCATTATACATGATTGAATTGCTCAATAAACTAGTTGGAGCTTTAATTTTCTAATCATAGGATTTTACGTCTGTTTTATTCTTTCCCAGATAAAACCCAATGTAAAAGATAGTTTAAAAAACGAGTCATCTACTTAATCTAATGATTACTAATTGAATAGAATATCTTTTAGTGAAAAAAAAAATGCTTAATAGCAGTCTGAAATGTCTGTTAAAAACATTTCTTTAAACCAAAGATTTATGCCAAAAATAAAATTTGATTTGAAGCTTTTGATAGCCTACGATATGTACAAGTACAACACACGAACAATAAAAACATAAATTTTCAAAATGAGCTCTTTCTATCTTTAAGTAGACGAAAAGGGAATTGTGTGAAGGGTCAGGTTAATTAAAATAAGTCTAAATACTAAGTATTTTTTTTTAATATTTTGTACGAACACTACTGATAGTTCAGTTTTAGAATGGTGGTACTTACCATTACAGAACAATGTAACTAACAAGGATTATCTAAATCAAAAAAAACAACAAAAAAAATCTGTGTGCTACTTAGATGTATAACAAGTGGATAACTTTATAGTGTAGTACATTCAGCACAAATCAAAAAGAAAACATAAGTTTTAGAATTTTAAGTTTTTGAAATTGGCTGCAATAAGCATACCAAGAACAAACTTTTGAATTAAAGTTTTGCTAGAAAGGCAGAATGAATGTTTTGGGATAAATAATTTAAAAACTATAAACGAAATTTCAGAAATTTTTTAACCATTATTATGGTAAACAAACATTATTATTAAAAACAAAAATTACATAATAATGAGCTTTGTATTCAATTCTGTATCGATAAATTGAGCAAGAATATTTTGTATTTCCTGAGAATAATAATGAATAAAGTTTATTTGGCCGTTTCCAACAAACTGCATTTGCAAAATATATATTTAATAGTTACCTTTTGAACAGAAAACTTATGAAAACTCTCCATCAAACTAAATATAAATATTGGATTATTTAATCAATCAAATCAGAAAAAAATAATTAAATCTTAATCTAATTTATCATAAGCTGCACCTTTGAGATTCTAACCTACCCACATAATTTTAAAAGAATCACAGTTAAACATTAACAAACTCTTAATGATTTTGTACTTCATTTCAAAATGAATCATATCTCTGGCTGAAAAGGACCAAATGATTTAATATGAGGAATGTTAAACATTTCATTTTCCTTCCATTATATGTAAAAAGGCCACTTTTGTTAATTCTAATGTATGAGTGCTTTAAAGTTGAATAAGTGCATTAAAACAAACACTTTTTGAAAGGAAAAATGAACACAATTTACAATAAGCTAATTCAAATCCATTACTGCCTTTAAATCATTGAAAATTTCTCTTAAACTTGTGCCTGATGATGGCATACAGATAAGGAAGAGCTATTGTGGATGAAAACTCATCATATGGCACCAGAAAACAAAAAAGGACTAAGTGGAGGTCAAACGGGATCAACTTTTATTAGAAGACTATGAAGGATGATAGAGCCTTCTTCCTTTGTGTACCATTCTAAGTCATTATTGCTGAAGTGGACATCAATGGGTTCTCGTACACCAAGTTGTTGAGGACCCACAGTGTAAGAGCCTGGTCGAACACAGACTTGGAAAGCAACTTTGGCATGATAAAGCTTCTTACCATCTGAATCGAGAAACCTGTGATGGCAAAAAAAGGAGAAGGATGACACAGGTGTCTTGTAGTGTTGATTTTGTTGAAGTTTTAAAGTATAAAGTATATTAATTTCTAATAAACTATTATCAGAATTTATAAAATGAATTGCAAAATATATTTTTTTAAAGTTAACAATATTTTCTGTAATAAAATTACAATTCAAGTGGTAGGATGTTAGTAATTTAAAATAGTACAATTTGCAATTAGCTTTTGCAATTGCATATAAGAACAAAAATTGAGTTGAGTTATGAACAAGGTTAGTAAACTCTTTCTTGAAACTTATACCATTCAGTATACACTCTTTAGTAATTCATGTTGAATAATTAAAATGTTTTATATTAATATAATTAACTTGGTTAGTGTCAAGTTCCTGAAAAGTTAAACTTAGTGTCTAATTTAATACTGTTCTAGCTATATCAGATCTTTGATATATTTAATCTTGTTCAATATAGCTTGATGAAAATGTACTGTAGTAATGCATTACAACAAGTTCAAAACATTAGAAAGGAAAAAGTCAAAAAATGAAATGAATAGCTAGTTATCAGAATAAAATTTTAAAGAATTTTATTTAAAAAATTTTAAAAAAATTAATGCGATTAAAATATGAACTGTGGTGAATTGTAGATAATGTTATATTTGTATTACTGTTTTTTTTCCAATACAATGATTGTTTTGTATATAATTCATAAAAGTAAATTTTAAAATAGCTGGTCATATTATAAATTAGTTACAAGGAAATACATGAAAACTTCTTACTCTTCTTTGGGAGAAAACTTAGAAGATCCGATATACAGCATTGTAGGAGATATTAAAACATGATTGCTATTTGTGTCTTTAGACTTTCCTCCTTTATCTGTTACTTTTTGCTGAACTTTAAAACCTAACATAGCTAGATAAAGCAGAAATGAGAACGAGTTTAAGATTACATCGTGTTGAAATATAAACATATTGTAAAAGCTCTTATTATTTTTTACACAAATATTAATAAAAAACTTTCATTGCTTTTAATAGCATGCCTGCATGTTAATTAAAACAAAATACAATATTTAAGATAAACATACTCTATATATACAACAGTTATGATAATTATATTATTCATAATACATGAATTTACCTAACCTACCATACATTTTTTTTAAAGTTTGCGCTTTGTAAAAAAATATACAGTTGAGTAGTTGACTTCAATAAGTCATGCAAAATCAATTAGTACTGACATGAAACATTCAATCATGAAGTAATTAATACATTTTTAACTAAAATAAATATTCTCATACAAAAGTATATTGGGGAAAAGTAAAAAAAAAACTTACCTGGTGGTAGCAGTTTCCCTTGCTCAATGATACGACGCACAGACCCAAAACTACTACCATAAAAAGCAACATGCCATTTATCATTGATACCACTCTTTTCAGCTTTACTAGCAGATCTGTAAAGGAAAAAAATAAAAACACAATTCATTATACACTACAACATTAGCACCAATATAAAATATCTAGATTCCAATTAAATTCTGGTTTATAGAAAGCATTTTTAGGTAATCTCAAACTTTTGAAGAGTTAAACTGATTGGAAGCCACAAATAAGAGGTTTTAGACTTTTTAAAGGTCATCCTTAGATCTTACTTTTTTGATCAACTGGTCAAAGATATTAATATGTAACATTTTCAAGAGGTCACAAATGGTGCGAATCAAACAGAATACACATAACTCAATTATCAAAATGAAGATACTAGGTTTTATTATAATTAGTGAAACATACGGAAACTCTCAAATATTACTCTTATTTTAAGTATGCTGAACTTCAAGTAATGTGCTTTAATTAAGCAAGCATTGCCAGAAGTAATTTTAATTAATGAACATTATTTTTAGTCACTGAGAAGTTTCTTTTTACAGGGTTTCCGCCAATCTTAAATGTCCCAAATCCCTGACTTTTCATGACTTTCCATGACTGAAGCAAATGATTTTCCATGACTCAAGAAATCGCATTAAAAACATTGAACCCGACTCGAGAATTTTATTATTTTACTAACGCAACATAGTAAATTTTACTAACTCAACATAGTAAATAAATTATTGTATACGATTGTAAAATGATTACTATAAGTTTTATATTGAGTAAAAAATCCTCGTTTCATGTAAGTAAACTAAGCATAGAAAAATAATACAGTAAAGGTGTTTAAAACAGAGCGAGGTGTGTAACAGAGCTATTAAGGGTAAATAAAACCGAAAAAAAATCTGGTGGAATCAATTTGAAATATTAAGGAATTTAGGCTTCTAATATATTCTGTTAACAGAAAACACAAGGCAAGAAGAAAAATATTCATGTTTGTAAAGGATGCAGTTAGATTGAAGTCGAAGAATTTCTTTTTAACAACATGGATGCGAGCTGCCGCGCTGCTAAGTTATAGAATAACAAAAAATCTAACAGAAATAATACGTAAATAATTAGGGTTCTTATACATACTGTTGACAAAAAACAAGTTTAAAAATAATCATTCTAGTAAAGGATTCAGTCAGATTAAAGTTATACGAAAGGCAAGCGTAAGTGACTGTCGGCAGAATAATGGAGCGGCACCGCTTTCGTTGAGATGATAATCACTTAAAATGAAGCGCGTTAGCTAGTTCAAATTTTACGCAATTCCTTTATTTTTCCAGAATAGTGAAATTCCCTGTTCTGTCGCCACCCTAGATATCTACAAGAGACTTTTCCAATAAATGGAGAGGAATAGGTACTCACCATATAATCAGTAACGAAGATACGTCGAAACCAGAAGAAACAGAGAAAAATAATTTTCCATTTTTTGATATTTCAGGTGTTAAAAAAGCTAATCAATCTTTAATAATAAGTAAATATTTGAAGAAGGAATAAGAAAATATAAGTAAATTAAATAATCAAATGTTTTGGTATCAACAATGTAAACCAGAGCCTCCGGAGTCAAACCAAAAGTAAAGATTATGAAATTAATTTACTTCAGTTCTTACATTATGAATTTTTTATTCACCAAGACCTACTTGTGTGATGTCACAAGTTTGGAGTTCAGAAATTCTTTTCATTGGCCGGAGTTTTTAACTGTAACCGTTGTTTCTATCAATAAGTAAATAAAAACGCAGATGAATCTATGAATCGTCGAAGTAACAACGAATCGCGATCATGGCGTTTATGACGTCATAGTCACGTGATTTTGCGTAAGATTATTTGGAATCCATGCAATTCACTGTTTTTCCATGACTTTTAGGCTTTTTTTGTTCAAAATCCATGACTTTCCATGACAAAATTTACCCTATGTCTAAATTCATGATTTTCCCTGACTTTCCATATGCGCGGAAACCCTGTTTTTAGGTTGAATTCTACTAAAATATTCATTAATATAGTCTTTAAAGATAAATAAAATTTCCCTTACAATTCCTTAATTTTGCTCCATACTTTAAATGAAACAGTGTCAAACAGAATATCAAGTAAAGTATTTTTTGAAATTTTCCGTTTCCTAATGCAAGATATCAGAAAAAATACTTAAAGAGTAGAAATTGAAAATTATGACATAGTAATTATATCTTGAGCATGTTCTGTGTGGTGTATTTGTTGGAAGCTGTCGTGTATTGACAGCAAGCTAATTCTTTAATATGACGTCAAAGTTGGACGCTATATATATATATAACTGATCTGTTTCTGTTACTATGATTTTGGAAGGCAAAAATAAAGCTGTTTTTCAGATTCCTGCAATCGTTTTCCTTTTCCTAATTTCAAACATAGCATCCTGTTTTGTAACACATTTTCAGGGCTGTTAATTTTTATATTTACAGTCAAATTAAATATACGTATTTCAATGAAATAAAGAATAATATATTCCAACAAAGTAATGAACAAATTCCTCAAATTATAGTCACAAATACAAAACTAGTCTAATTCATTAATAAACACTAAATAAATTAGTAAAACACACACTAAATGGGTAATCAACACAATCAGTCACAAAAAATAGGCATTAAACTTAAAAATAGTGCTACAAGATTAAAAAAACAATGCATAGTTTTCCAATACACAGGTTCTAAGAGTTAGTTTTAACAGATACAGTCAAGATAAAATGATCCAATACCAAAACCAATAGAAACAGGGAGAATAATATGGAAGTGTGAATATCTTGAGTATGTGGTCTGTAAAAAGACCAAAATATGCATTTTAATTATTATTTTAATTAAACATTACCTTAGAGGAAATCGACACCAACCAAATGGCTGGGCATAGTCCCTTGGAGGGTCGCCTTTTCTGTAGTATGGCTCATCACCACGAAGTTTATGACACATTTCACAAAAACAAACAATACTATCTGGTAAAAAATAAATATCTAGAAAAGGAAAAACTTATTAATTTCATGACAATTGCACTTAAGTCTACTATTTCTATTCTATAAATAAATTTATTAAATAAAATAAGTAAATTTCATACAAAAAGTATTTTAGCATATTACCTAATAAACCTAAAAAAGTTTTAATAACTGAGCAAACTCTTTGATGATCACAATTTCTTGTTAACAATTGACTAGAACACACAGGTTTGATACTTTTCTCTCCTAAAGAAAAAAAAAAGTAAAAATAACAGTAATGATGAAACTTAAATTAATTACATGATTAAATTAAATATATTAAAAATAAACAAACATACAAATGCTTAGATTATCATAACAAAAAGTTTCAATGCTATTATTCACAGAGAGCAGACTTTGCATTTGGTGACTATGAAAAGAAAACATAAAATCTCTAAAATTTTAAAAAGTACAATAGACAGCTTTTCAAATCACAATCAGCATGCTTAGCACGAAAATTCATGTACTGTATTCATTGCTGAGCAGAGCTGCAATACTATTTCAATGAAAGGACAATTGTATAACTTGGAAAAAGATATCACAGCATATTCCTTGCAGTTGTCTTAAAACTTTAATTGCTGCAAAGTAGGTAAAATCTCAGACAAAGTCAAAAAGCATGCTTTTTAAAATCAACACAGAATACACAGGGGTCAAAGTGACAAAATAAGAATATATAGGATTTAAAAAAAATATATATAGGACAATTTAAAACATCAAATAACTGGACACAGTTGTACTGAACTTAAAAATTAACTCGTTATACATTTATATACGCGTTATATTGTATTTAAGAGAAACAAAACACACCTTTAAAAAAAAGAAATCGCCTGATCCTGAATATGTCATCCGTTATTGTCTCAATATTCCATTCCTAAATGAAGTTTTATTAATTACATTATTTGCTGTCTTTTGTTGGTTCAGATTTATTGTTCAGTGTCGGTTGGATTGGCGGCGAAAATTGGGAGATTTAGCGCCGAATGTGGCGAACCGGGGACTTGGTTTTCCGGAAACCCTAGTGACCGTTTGGATTTGACAATACAACGTATTGACGTCATTTTCAATTTTGACGACTTTTATGAAAAAATCGTGGCTAATATTCCGAATCCGGTACTGATTCTGCGCCACGGTGATTTGACGGTGATTCACAAAAAATGGCAGCCCTGCCATTTTTTTAAGAGCAAGAGAACTGCCTATGGTTGTCATAATTAGGCGCGGTTTGATGTAAACAATTCGTGGAGCAGAATCCGTATCGGATTTGGAATAAAAAAATCGCCATCTGACATCATACAGTAAATCTTAACCCTTTTGTTTCCTTCATCAATTGTTGACTGAGCACTCGAAATGTTCTATAGTAGTCCTGCAAGTTAATCACAAGTTGTTTTCATCAGTTTTTCTCGAGGCAGAGTTTTGTTGCTGCATCTCTCTATGTATTATGACCAATTAATTTGCTACGTTGGAGGAGAAAACAAATCAGAAATTCAAGACCGCGTGCTATGGAAAAGTTCACATGTTTACACTTTACAACTCCCGCTGATCCAGTAGAGTTGAGTAGTAGGTTATGTAGCACGTGACGTCACAAGAGATAAAACGCAGCCGTTACAACTATCGCTTTTGTCAGGGTTTTTTCACCTACGATCGCGCCAAAGAATTCGAAATATAAAAAATGGCAACGATCGGCGCCGTTATTACGAATTCGAAGAAAATATAGATCGAATCAATATAGAAATATAGGATATATAGGACAATTGTAAAATATAGGACAATATAGGATGTTTTTACCGATTTTTAAAAAAATATAGGATTTATAGGACATATAGGACGTCTGCGACCCCTGAATACATATTGCTTATGGCTGATAAGAAAAATGTAGGATGACTTTATTATATGTATTGATATATGAGTTTTGAAGGATTACAAGGCTTCTCGAAGATCAGAATAGAAAATCTTATTTATGCATAAATTTGATCTCTTCCCATTGAATACTATAAATTAACAATGGGTAAACTAAGATTCATGAGTAATTTTACTTTCTTTTTAGTTATCAGATATGAAACTTAAAACAAAATTAAATAGGAAATCTATATTTCAATAAAGGTCATATAATAAAAAACCTAAATACTTAAGTTTATGTGGCCTAAAGTATTCTTAAAACCTAAAGTATTCTAAACATAAAAACACACAACTCATAGATCACTAAAACTGCTTTCAAAAGTGAAACAGCATATTGAAAAACTATAAAGTATGATCATAACACTAAAAACACATGTAAACTCTGATAAATGGAAAATATTTTTGTTGTATTCTACATGTGATAAGGTTGTTTTTAAAATCATTTATTGACTAAAAACTGCAACGCATATATTTTAATTGCACTTTATTTCAACCAAGTCGGATACTAACCATCATACTCAACATTTGCCTTTTCTTTATCATCTTTCTCACTTTCTTCTTCAGATGAATATGGATCAACAGCAATTGTGACCTTTATGGGAAAAAAACAATAAGTGCTTAAAATTACTCAATATCAAAAAAATAGGAATAAAAATAGTATAATTTAAAAAATTTCAATTGCTGTTTTCTTTAGACTTGAATAAAATAATTTTTTCTGCAGATCTCCATTTACAATAATTTGTATGTAATGACCTTTCAAGAGTTTCCCTGTCTATTTGATTTTAAACTTATCAGGTGAAGTATTTAACTAAGCAATCTAGTTCACTATTTTTTGACAATCAAACCAATTTGTGCTATTTTAAATTTATTAAGTTTGTGATAGATAGTAGTAAGTTCTAAATCAAATTATTAAAGAACAAGTTAATTCACAGAATAGAACACTTATTATCATTAAATTGAAATTATTTCAGATTTTACACATAATAGTTGCTTAGGTATAACAGTTTCTTTACACTTTAACATAACACTCAGCAGGGTTCCCACTCTTATTGAAGAAAAAAATTCAAGGACTTTCAAGGACCTTTTTAAGAAAATTCAAGGACCTTTTTAGAAAAATTTAAGGACCATAATTTTAAATACATCAGACGTAAAATTACAAAACGGAGTTTATCGGTGGTCAGGGGTATAGTGGAGTGGGAATATGAGGCAACGGCGATCCTTTACCTTTTTAGAAGGCGGAACGACATTCCCTCATCTAAAATTTCTTTTTTCTCGATACGTAATACTGAACTCAAAGCCAAGTAAGCAAACACAAAAGTCATTTCGTGAGAACTTGTTTTCGTCTGGGATCCACAACTTCAGAGCTGAGCAGGCAAGTCCAAGTTTTTGTAAAACACTTGAAAAAGGCACGGCAACCTACACATGGCCATTTCTCTTTCATTAGATATGAACTGATATATGTTTACATTTAGCTACGATTCATTCAATAGCAATTATCCTCTTCAACGAATGATCTGTATTTGTGGAAGAATTCCAGACGTCAAATTTGTATGGTTCGTCGTAAATACAGTCTAAAACTTCCATACACAAATTCACGCCAAATATCTACATTTTTAAAGAACAAAACTGTGACCTAGCACATTCAGTTCTTTGCGCCCTTTCCTTGAAGAATATTTCGCCTCCTCTAATTTTAACGGGAACGCTAACCGATTTATCAACAAAAGTTATGTAACTTTTATTTTAAAAATTTTAAATCACGGATTTAATAAATTATTTGTTAACCTCTCAACGTACCTAAGAAATGAATTCATTCAAGATTAAACTACAAATGACAGTAAAAGATGGGGGTTTTTACAATCCAAAAAAGTTAAGCAAACCTGCGGTTCTGACGGAATAAACTGGTTAGTGCTAAAAATCCAGATAGGCAAGAGCAGAATGTTCATATTTTGTATTAGCTTTTAAGGTGTTTTGAGATCACGGAATTATGTATTTATATTTTGTCAGATGTTGGGAAATATTTATTTTATTCCCAGATATTGGGAAAATCAAACTGATAACTTGTTTGAACATGGAAAAAATATGTTCAAAATAATATTGATTTTTAAATCCTTTATATTAACTTCGCTTTTGAATGTTTGTGAATTTGAATATGTTTAGTTCAACACAGAAAATGTTGCTTGAGTGTACAGTAAAGAGACTGGCTTCAAGCGCTCCGCTATGTTGTTGTGACAGAACTGAACAGTTGTTAACTTTGTTTCACTTTAACTTAGCAGTACTGATAATGCTACATTAACCGAATTGCAGCCCTTCACAACCCAGGGTTGCAAAGGAGTTCCAAGGCTTGCGCTAAGAGTAGAGGACTACTAAAAAAAGTAATACGTAGCAAAAATCAGTAATTTTAATAACATGTATTTTATTAAATTCCTATAAAAATAATTTTATTACAATTTTTTATTAAAAAAAAAAAAAAAATTGAATCCGTGGGTTCATTAATAAAAGCTGACTTAAAATAATGTTGATTAGTGCAGAAAACGCTACGATTTTAATAATTTGCACCCATACCATATAGAGCACTCTTTACCATTTTTTAAGTGTTTTCTGTACCCATTTTCACTGTAAGGGGCTCCAAAACTCATTTTTGCACACATAGCATTTTACTCCTAGGCTGGTCCTGTATATTTGATTTTCCTTAATATAAAAGTGCTAATGGTTTTGCAAATGGGTATAATACATTGAAATTGGGCTGCGAAGAAGTAGGAAAACAATTCAGATGTACTTTAAAATGCAAAATTAAATTTCTTTTCGGTTTGAGAATGGGAAAGTTTTACAGTTATTTCAAAATTTATTCCAAAAATGTAGCAGCAGTTCTTAAAAAAAAATTATACAGTGGCGGCAATAAGGGGAGGAAATTTCCCCGATCTTTTTTAAAATCTAGTGATTTTGATGGCAATATCATATATATTTTAGAGTTTGTTTCCTCCTCCGATTTATACCCATTTTTGACTATTATTGTCACCCAACCGTCACCACTGTCAAGATGACAAAATCGAACTGGATAAGATAAAAAACAGGAATGTCCCAAACAAATCAGGCAAGTAATGAGTCTACATTGAAATATCCCGCTTAAAATTAGAGATGATTGAGATGGTACACAAATTAATATTTTATCAAGAAATTTTAAATCGACTGATGGATTTGAATTTTTCAATTATTTTATTAATGTAGCAAATTTGGAAAGGAAGGATCTATCAAGAAAGAGGAACTTCTCTACATTTTCTTTTTGAAAAGGAGAAAAGCCATAAAACTTTTAATCAACTTCTGCAACAATCACAATCTTTTTCATTCATTTTGAAAACAGATTTCGAGGAGCTACAGAATCTGGGAATTTATCCGAACCCATTGCATGCAAGGCATCTCTGATATTTCGGATATTTTTAAAAATTTGTGTCAATAATATGTTTGAAAATGTGTTATAATCCTTTATAAAGTGTTAAACAATCTTTTAAAATGGGTTGTGCAAAGCAAATTATTTAAAATCCATATAACTTAATAGTTTAAAAAAATTATTTGTATAAAAGAATAAGTCGAAACACACAATTATTATTTATTCACTTTTTTTAATTTTTGGAGGTGCTCGTGAGCTATTTTGAGATTATTAAAGTAATATTAACAAAATTATTTAAAGTTGTAATTTTCACTCTCCCCCCACCCCCCTTCCCCACACTCAGAAATATATATATATATTTGTTTGTAACGACGCAGCATAGCATTCCCACACCTTTTTATTTTACACTACATCACTGTTGTTGGTCACTTAAAAATTCAAGGACTTTCAAGGACCTTATCCTTTTTTCAAGGACTTTCAAGGACCAAATTTCATTAAAAAAAATTCAAGGACTTTCCAGGACTTTCAAGGACCGTGGGAACCCTGCTCAGTCCACGAAAGTACACCCCACATCCAGATTGTTATATGTTGTCCAATGTTAAAACTATTTCTATTTTTCTCTATTTTAATTATTTTTTATATTGATCCATGCCTCTCTTATAATAAATTTCAATTCTAAATAAATTATAAACATTTAAAAGACAAAAAAACTCACTTGTTTGCATTTTCCATAGACATCAACAACTCCATACACAGGATGAGGAATTTCTTCTGCTGCTATGCCTTGATCGATGTTATTTACATATAAATGAAGATTTCTTTCTGAATCTATTTTTACTCCAACTTTGTGCCTGCTTTTTAGACTATTTAAGTTAGGACCATATTTGGACTTTACCTACAAACATAAAATCGATTAGAATCCTAGTAACTTATTTTCATGTCAGTTTTTATCCAAGTGAAATTTTACAAAAAAATCCAACTGTAAAACCAGTTGTCTGCATTTTAAGGGATTTTTCATGAAAGATAACCTTTTGACACAGGAAATTTGTTGAAAGAATTGTGGTTTGGCATTAGTTTCAATTTTGTAAGTGAATAACTCAAATATAAGATTAAAAAATTAAGTTTAGAATATTATTTTAATTTTTCAGACTTGGACTTTCACTGGAAACAATTGAAGACCAAACGGGACAGATGGTTTAAGTCATTTGAAAGGGATTTTGAAAAAACCAGTTCTACTACAATCCCATGGCAAAATAAACTGAATTGCACAGGATGAGGTTTAGTAGCACAAATCAAAAAACATCCAATTTTTAAATATTATATTATTTTTAAATGAAGTTAACACAATTTTTAAACTTCGAAATAGAGAAGTATAACGTCCCTTTGAAACAGAAAAAAAGATAAATTTGGATAAGTTTTGCAATAGTTTTAAAACAATCAACCAATTGATTTCTAGCAATGAATGGCAGTTGTTCAAAATATTATGACAACAAGAACATAGAAGCGACAAGCTGCATCACAATAGGACAAAATCCAATACAAATTAAAAGTCGGAGAATATAATATGATAAACAAGTAGAGTAATAAATCTTCAATCAATTGTTAAATTTCAATTTTGTTTCAAATTAAAAAAAAAAAAAAATGTGATGTGTTGATGAACCGAAAAATAATGATGGGTGGTTATTATGGAAAGACTATGATTTTTTTAATGTAAAAGCTAGGCAATTTAATGTTTCACATAGAGAACTATAAGGGAAAGTTCTGTGCAAGTCATTTAATACTTTAAACAAAACAGATTCTAACTTTTTCTTGAATTATGCAATAATATTTGTGCCTTTTCAGTGCTGCGCTTCTTAACATTTAAAGCTCTAACATGAAGAATATGGTCAAATATTTTTCAGACAGGAACTTACTTTGATGCCATTATGATAGACAGCATCACCACTGATCAACCAAGTACTCCGCTTCATAGAAAGAGCTGACACGGGTAGGCATACTTGATCTGGGTTGAGGCTGGTGACACCAATTTGAAGGGCTCCAGACCAATCAGAGTGCAGATTATCTATTTGAACCTGTATTAGATAAGCAATTTACATAAAAAATTTAGTTTTTAAATAGCAAACAATAAAAAAAAATTATCTATCATCTGAAATAGAATTGTGAACAGAGGAAAAGTAGTATAATTCAATCATTTTGTACTTTATTTTACATTATTTTGCTATATAAAGGAAATATTTAATGCATTAGTCTGCTATTTATTAGATTTTGCAATTTTTGTTATATTTTCCATTGTATTTGTAATGTTTGACAATACCACAATATTAATAATTTTTCATCTAAAAAAAACCTTTAAGATAAAAATTTTAATATACCTGAAATAACTCGTCACATTGTAGAGCTTTGCAAGTTATCACAATGCCTTGATTGTAACTGGCAATCCGACAGGCAGTTAAGTTTTCATTGGTCAAAAGTATATTTCTTCCATGATTATCATGAAAGGCCATGATTGATGAAGTTGAATAAGTTACAGGAGTATTCTGGAAAAAAAAGGAAAATAACTTTTAAGCTATTTACTTTGTTTATTAGCATATATAAAAATTTAAAACATCATAGAAAGCCTGAACTAAGGTTGCTTATTATAGCGTTAGTTCAGTCGAACCCCGTTTACTCCAGGTCGATGGGGCTGCCAAAACTGTTCACATTAACCGAATTTTGTGTTAAACGAATAAGTATGGTGTATGCTTTTACTTCGCGTTAAACGTGAATACATGTTAAACTATTTCCTGTTAACAGGGTTTGATTGTAGTAAAGGTTTTGGTATTGAAATATCAAAAGTTGAAAAATACTTACAACATTTGACTTTTTCTCCACATTTTTAGAATCAAAATTTGTTAAAGCACCAGCATTTTTTATCATTATGCTCTCTATTGAACCATAAATATCAGCAACCATTCGTAGCTTCTGTGAAGAAAACAATATTTAAGAATTTAGAAAATATTTACAAATTGACTTACAATAAGGGTATTTACACAGTGGATCAGGGATGGTGTTAACTCGCACAGTGTAAGATAAAATTAAACAATTCTTCTCTATGGGGATGCACAAAGTGGAGAATGGTCGGTTTACTGTTTAATTTTACCTCGCACTATGTGAGTGAGCACCCATCCTGGCTCCACTGTGAAAGTACCTTAATACAAAAAATTTGAAAACAAAAAACTTAGGGGAAATAAATATAACCTATGTAATATTTTAGGCATATAATCATGGAAGAGATATACCCTTCCCACTCTGGAATAGAAATTATTACTTATTGCATTTTGTACCTTATTGCTCATTGCTTTCAACCTTTTTCCTTCTTCATTATTGCTTTTCAACCTTCAATTCAGAGGCAAATGTGAATAGTGGCGGTAACTGAATTTCAAAGAGAGATAACACTTTGAGCAGGGCTAATAGAATTTAAAGTATTGGAGGGTAGGTTTCTGTGTCTTTAAGCTAGTACCCATCTTCAAAAATGGCACCACTTAATGGGAACTAAATTCCAAAAACAAAGTACTGAGGTCCACGTAAAATCTAAAAATTAAATTAATAGATTTGTTCACAGTAAAAAATGATTTCATGAAATGACCTTCACTTTTACAGGTTTGTTACATTTATTACCAATCAAAAATTACTGATAAGGATGAGTTACACATTGCTGATGAAGGTAATTGGCAAGCAAACAATTTTTAAAGTTTTAAATTTGTAACATATGAATATAAAAAGTAAAAAGTGTGTATAAAAATAAAAATAAATTTCTTCTTTGATGCATTTTAGATAAAAGATTAATTTTAAAAGACTTTTGTTATTGTTCAACTTTTAATTTTAATAGGAAAATATATTCTTTTAATGTTTTGTATAAATGCAATTGTATTTGTCATTTTTAATCATTATTTTTTTGTAATTTTTTATCACTGCAGCATCTGCAATTTAACTTGTATTTTTATATCTGATAAATCAAATTCTTAAAGAGATCACTTTTATTTTTTAATAGTTAGAATGGGTATTTAAGCAAAACGATACCGAACTAAGACTCGGAGGTATAAAAAATTCCCTTGCATGCAAAAGTTCACAGATTCAGGGCTGCCACTGACTATAAGCTTTAAAAATAGTTGCTTTAGTAGCCCCAGATGTTAAAAATAGTAGTCTCAGACATTGAAAATAGTAGTAATAGAAGTTGAAAATAGTAGTCCCTTTTTTTCAGGTCGCCAATTGTCTTGCTTTGAACGTTTAAGTGTTTAACAAGATCGGAATAAAATATTGATTAACATAAAACACGAAAACCCAGATACACTCCCCGTTATATATATGGCCTTTCGATTCAAAATAGTGTCTGAATACCAAATAAACACGACATCCCATACACTAAAGACAAAGTTTCATAACACTCTTAACGATACTTTATCCGGTAAAACGCTCAAAGAATCGAATATCTAGACTCTTTTTCATGTCCTTTGTTTTTTATTAAAAAAAAAAAAAAAAAATTTAAACCTTCAAAGCAAAAAAAGTTGAGCTTCACTCAAAGGCGACGGTAAAAATCGACTGGCAAAAAACATGTATATATATATGTATTTTAAATTTCCCAAATTCAAACAACTTTTTGGCCAAAAAAAGTTGCAAGCTTAAACAATTATACTGTATTGACAACAACAGGCGGATTTTTAATTTTTTAAGCAAAGTAATTAAATAAATTGCTTCGAAATTTAAATTATTTTTTATAAACTTAAGTTACGATATCAAAATTTTAGTCGTTCTTCATCGATTGACCTACACGGCGAAATCGATCCTCACACCGACACACATCACGGACATAACGTCTATAACATCCACAGAAGCATTGATGAAAGCCCCCATTGCAACGAAAATCTCGGAAGTAATAGCATCAGCACCAAAACGGTTGAGCTAATATCGAGAAAAGTAGCTGTTACATCCTTAAATCAGCGTAACCTTTGGCGAAAATGACTATCTATGTAAATTTAAACGATAGTGCCATCCATACCGATGCAAACCTCGCAATGGGTCTATTATCATCAGAGTAATACGCAGCAAAAATGTCCGTCACAACAAAGTAAATCTCGGTGATCACCCGGCATATAAGTCTAAATCTCGGCAATAGCGGTCATATATCGGCGTAACAATCAATGAAATTAACAATCGTACACTAACAAATATTGAAGATAGAGACAAATATTAAAGGAAGTAGCAACAAAAGTGGTCATTTTACTTGAGGTTTTGAGAATTCTGAATGCAGGCAAGGATCCATGGCGAACAAACTTGTAAGCAAGCGCATGGCACATATGCATCTCCTAGAAATTTTAAAGTGGATTTGCATCGATCTCAGGAAACTTTGGCAAAAACGCTGAAATTGGCATTTTTGCAGAACCATATCATGTGTGATTTTTAGTGTGGATTTCATTCTCTTTATGTTAAGTCAAAGAAACAAAAACTTGCTTTTCACAAGCGTCTTGATTCACACACAACAAGTAACTTCCACTTCAGTGCCTTGCTTACATTATAGTAATAAGTGAAGTGTGAATGCAAAATGTCATACAATACGCAACTCCTATTTCGTGATTTTTAGTATCTGGTGATTGACTTGGGAAAATAACAAGGATTTCTTATACTTTACTACAACTACCTTGGAAAAGTTAGGGGACTTTTTTAAAAAGAGAAGAAAACGATTTATGATGACGTTATCAGGCCTTATTTAAACTGGGCAAAAGTAGTGCCCCATTGGCTAAGTGGCAACCCTCAATCGCTAAATGTATAATTTAATCGGTATTTTTATGCAAATATAAATTTTCAATTGAAAAAGAATAGGTTAAGAAAACTGTCTATACTGATGGCATTTTCTTCCGGCGTTTTCGGCAAATTCCATAAATTAATTTTTGTCAGCTGTAGCAAATAATGTTAAAAGCAATTTGATATTTGAGAATATATAGTGATGTTGTTGAGCCTTGCATGACGAAAGATAAAACATAGGAACCAAACAGATAGGCGAAAACAACAGCGTTTGACGTCGAAAATAACAATAGCCTGTGCGCGGTTACCAAGGAGATACTATTATTTGACTATAAAAGTGACCACTTGATCCATGAATATAAACTAAAATTAACTCCTATTTCGACAACGTTTGCTCTTCCCACCCCTTTAAAAATGTCACTGTTTTGACAAAACTGCATTAGCAATAGGCGATTTTTTTTTTTTTTGGTCCTATTGTCGGACTGAGATTTCTTAAAAAATAGTCGCCTTAGCCCAAAAATAGTTGAAAGTTTTGCTTAAAATAGTTGTTTTGGGCCCTTTTTTCATTAAAATAGTAGCCATAGTCGCCTGTCCACTAAAATAGTCGCTTTAGTAGCCTTTTTAGACACCCGTGGCAGCCCTGCAGATTTGATTGTAAGAGTGTTCTGCAATCTTCAATCTTCTACTCAAATCGATCTTCCTCTCGACACCACTTCTTCCGCAATGTCGATGGGAGGTAAATCTGCCTAATTAACTCCCTTGCCGTCATCCAATCGGGCTGAAACTAGGCAGATAGATTTGATGTCGATGACAATGCATTCTATCAAATTTTGGGGCTGTTACTGTAACTAAAAGGTTGCTTTTACTGAATACCAATAAACCAACTTGCTGTTGTCCAATCGCTTTAAAATGGTATTGAACCGACCATTGTTGAAACTCATTCCTGTTCACAATTTTTTTTTAATAAATAAATAATAAAATTACTTTAATCAAAATAAATAAATGATATTTGGATGCGATAACATAAATTCACATTAATTTTTAATTAATAAATTTTGAAATATAGTTTGCAGCATATTTTGTTGATAAAAATGTGTTTGATATTGGCACTGTGTTAATGAATATAAAAATTGACAATGCATATAAAGGATTTTTTAAAAACTGTTTTTATGGGTTATATTCAATTATAAGGTTAAAACAAAAGGGTACAATAGTTTTAGATTTAAAATAAAAATTAGATACTAGTTAATTACCTACACCCCGACGCAAAAGTTTAGACAATGGCGTAATTCGCCTTTTAAATTTAGAATTGCGTTAGCTGAACTTCAGAACCTAAAAATATCTGTTTCCAAATTACACAACTCAAGAACATTTACAATATTTGCATTAGAATTTAATTTATAGATAAAAAAAGAAATTTACCAGTTGCAAAAGTTTAGACAAATTTGCATGTTCCTGCGATTTTTTGTATCCGTATGCAAATTTGAATTACGCTCACAGACAATGAATAAAGGGCCTCGGAATGCGTTAGCGCTTTCATTCGAGATGTCTTGAGCTACAGAAATTCAAGCGGAAGAAGTAATAGAAATTGGGAAGTTGAGATCTGAAGGAAAGTCCGTTTCAGATATTTCAACGATTATTAATCGATCAAAGAAGTCTATATACAGAGTTTTATTAAGTAGAGGTGTATATAAAGCAAAACATCAATCTGGGAGGCCGCAAGTAACGAGAAAACGTGATGATCGTCAAATTCAAAGACTGGCAAGAATGCAACAAATGACGGTTGGTGAAATTCAAAGATCATCTGGATTCTCTGTTTCACGGGATACGATTCGTAGACGAATTCTGGAAACTGGCACAGTGGTGTACTCAAGAATGAAAAGGAAGCCAGAGCTGACAGCACTTCACAAATCGAAAAGAATGGTGTGGGCTAGCAATCATATGTCATATGGAGGAAAATGGCTCTCAGTTATATTCAGCGACGAAAAAAGTGGAATCTCGAGGGCCCTGATGTTTGGGCATTATATTGGCATGACTTGCGCAAAGAACCTCGCATGTTTTTCAGTCGCAGGCAAGGTGGTGGATCAGTGATGGTTTGGGCAGCTTTTTGCTTCAATGGTCAAGTGTCGCTTCACTTTACCAGTGGTCGTGAAACATCAAATGATTATGTACAGACTTTGGAAGACAAATTACTGCCATATGCTGAACTATTAGGTGGCCCTGAATGGAAATTTCAGCAGGACAACGCTTCTATTCACACAGCGGGCCATACAAAAGCCTGGTTTCAGTCTAAAAATGTATAAGTTCTTGACTGGGCGGCATATAGCCCAGATCTTAATCCCATAGAAAACCTTTGGGGCATCCTAACACGCCAAGTTTAGAGAAATTGTAAATAATATAGTTCTGTAAATGAACTCAAACAGTCTATTGAGGCCATGGAGGTAGGAATAAGACAGGAGGAGGCAGCGGTTAAAAATCTGAAGCCTTTAACTGTAACCTTCCGCCATCTTATTTCAATCAAAATATTCGCCTTGATGTATTCGCTACTGTGTAGAACGTCCGATTAATTTATATATTTTAGGTATTATAATTGTTCAGAAGAAATGGGGTCTTGTGTAGCCTATAACTGCACAAGTAGATACTCCAAGAAAATACCTGGAATCACGTTTCATAGGTAAGTACTATTTTTATATTGATTTTTTCATGTGCTGGAATTCAGTTTCAGCAGTTGCTATATCATTCATTAGTACTGATCATTTTTATTTTTAAAATGTAGCAGTATGTTAATGATTGAGTATTTTATGAAATATTAAAGTAAGGATTGTGTTGGACATTTTCAGTTCATTATAAATATATGATTAATGAACTTTTGAAGAATCTTTTCGTTGTTCTTTTGAAATGGTAAACAGTATGTAGTAAACAACGTATTATATGATGAAAATATTAAACTATCATATATACTTACTGAGACAATCTTTCAACACAGTTTCTTGCTATTATTTATTACCGAAATTGATTGAAAAAATCTAATGCAGTTGTGACAGAATGGTACGTTTTAGTTTGCTGTTCGCCATTCGTGTTATGTATTACACGGAGGTAATAAAACTTGCATTAAATTATTTTGGGAATTAAGTGAATTCAACGTTAATATGTAAGATGTTTTTTATTGTTTTAAATATATTCTTTTGGTGTACAGCATTGTTTTTGATCTGCAGATTGAACATGAAACAAACCATTTTCTACTGCATGTTATAGATCACAACTATTTGGTCTGATAAATATTTAACTTGTGCCATGGCGGTAGGTTTTCCATATATGTTAAAGGTGGATTTATCAAATCCTAGAAATTTTTAGTCATTTAAAATGAAAACTTGTTTGATTAGTTAGTCGTGTATGAAATTATTAACTTAGGACATGTAAATTAATCTAAATGCATCAAATCAATAACAGTGTTTTTTTTTAAATTTTATGCTACAAGCATTTATGTTTTTGGGAGATTGGTTTGTACACTAGACTTCCTGTTTTTTTGCACAATAATAGCTAATCAGACTGGGATTTACAGCTTAACATGGCTTCTGAACCACAACAAAAATCCATGCCTAATCTAGGATTCGAATCCTGGCATCTTTAACATGCAAGGCCAGAGTGGTAACCCCACAGCCACCAAAGGAGCCCTTTTATGTTTTTATATTAACTTTAGTATTCTTTAGCTGCATATGTGAGTATTGAATAACATAAGAATTGGCAAAAATAATTTAGTAATTCTAACGTAAAAAAATTAGTTCGACTCTTGCCATGTCGCAAGTATTTTACTGTGTACCACCAAACACGTACCGCAGGTTGAGATCAATCTATAAGAATAAAGGAAAATATGAAACAAAGAAATAAAAGCTATTTTTATTTATGACTTGAAATATTGGAAGTTTAATTTTCAAATCATATACTTTAAATTAAATGTTGGCTATTTAATAAATTTTTGTCAATGTTTTCAGTTATTATTTGTGAATGTTTCTTTGTAGTTTCCCCCGAGAAGAACCAAAACGACAATTGTGGATAAAAGTTGTACACCGTGAAAATTGGGGACCTTCAAAATGTAGCAAGCTTTGTTCCAAGCATTTTTCCGAAGATATGATTGACCGAACATCATTGTCCTGTGTAAGACTGAGAGAACACGCTGTTCCTTCAATTTTCGATTTTCCGATTCATCTTCAAAAGGTATTTATTAAAATGAAAATTTTAATGTATCGTATTTTAAATTGTTTATTGCGCTATCATTTATAAACTATTTCTACCCATTGCCAATACTTATTTAGGTACTTTTCAGTATTTAAGCTGAATTTTGTAAATAGTCCTTTGCGTCGGTCAAATAAATATATTTAAACATTTTCTTAGACACAGTATAGCTTATAAGAAGCTCTTGCACCATAAAACCCTATACAATCAACAAACTTGAAATTTTCTTACAAAATTTAAAAAAAATTTAACTTTTTATAAAAAAAAAATTATTGTTGTATTACATTTTAAAAATGTAGTTGAGCTCTTTTTAAAGCCTAGTTCAAGATTTATTATCAGTTATATACCAATTTTGTATATTTTATTACATTGCTTGTGTTTTATTATTGTACACAACAATGTTTTTTGCTCCATGGCTTTAAGAGTAAAAAATTTGATGAAAATCTTTTGCATATTGAAATTTTTAAGAAGTCTTTTTGCATTTTGGCAAGAAATAATGTTAGGATTTTTGGCCCTCCCCCTTCATCCCTACAAAAAAAAAGTTAAAAGTGTTGAACCCTGATTAAATTGTGTTACTTAAGCTCATTATTTTAAAAACCTCCCTGGACATGTTGTATTCTAACTTTTGGCTATATATTTATATTGCTGCCCACTAACCCAACCCTATTTATATGATATTTCAAAATTAGCAGACATGGTGCAATGCAGCAGAAAAACTGGTTTCTACTTTTTTACTAAAACTCCAGCACATTGAACGTTGCTTGATAAATTAAAAAAAAATGGTTTTAACCTTCTGTTAGTCGCACTCTGTTTTCCGACATGGTTAGTCGCTTTGCACCTATGAAGTGTTTCTATTTTTTTGAAAGCCAAATGAAATTTATTCTAGTTTAAATAGTTAATTCTTAAACATTTAAGAGTAGACCTCTGAGTAATCAGAAATTAGGAAGATAACATGAAGCTCCTCCCCCGGAATCATCTATAGACGTCAGCGGAGGGGGGGAAAGTGTGGTAAATATGCACCTGTGAGATGCGCATGACTAACAGAAGGTTAATTAGATTCACCGGTTTGGCAATAAAGTATAATTGTTTACATTGCTTGAATTCTGATGTTTTTTACCGATTTTCATAGCTTTCACATGTTTAGCTTTTTTTTTTTTTACAGCTGTACAATATCTTTATAGACATTTTATTTAAATTTGACATTGTCGAAGGAAAAAGGAAAAAATTGAAAGTGAATTCTAGAAGAAACGCACTAAATGTTAGATCATATTTTGACCTATGTTGAATGAATTACTTCCAAATTTCTTTTTGTCATATTTAAATATGTTTACGTAAAATATAGTTTGTTACATCTTAGCCATTGAAAATATTCCCAATAGAAATTACTCACACATGAATTTTACAGGTGGTCAAACAAAGAAAGCCTCCTGCATCCCGAAATATCTTTGAACAGGCTCCTTCCAGTTCCAGTTTTTCCCACTTAGATGAAGAACAAGTGCTAGCCACAACGGAGACAGAACTACCATTGCCACAACCTTCCTTAGAGTCACCTAGCAAATTAGGTCTTAAGCCAAAAGTAGAAGAGCTTGGTAACACCATTGATGTCAAAAACAAAAAAATAAAGGTATTGCAGCAAAAAGTTCATTGCTATGCAAAAAAAGTTACAAGCTTAAAAGATTTGTTGTCAGATTTGCAAAAGAAGAATTTCTTAGATGATGATGCTCTGCATGTCTTGTCTACGGTATCTTCTGTCAACAAGGAGTTTTTCACTAGACAACTGGCATTTGCTCAAAAGTCGGCTGTGCCTCAAACATATTCACCTGAAATAAGATCATTTGCTTTGACTCTTCACTTTTATCCACCAAGAGCGTATGAATATGTTAGAACAACTTTTGGTTTGTCACTGCCACATCAGCAAACTTTAAGCAGGTGGTACCAGCATGTTGATGGAGCACCAGGGTTTACACAAGAAGCAATCGATGCTTTGGTGTTAAAAATAAACCACACTCCTCATCCGCTATTTTTTTCCCTTATAATGGATGAAATGGCTATTCGTCAACAAGCAGAGTTTGATGGAAAACAAGTTCATGGGTTAATCAATTTAGGCTTTGATTCTAATGATGACCATAGTCTCCCATTGGCCAAAGAAGCTTTCATACTTCTTTTAGTATGTGTGAACAGCCATTGGAAATTGCCCATAGGTTATTTTTTGTCTGATGGGATAACTTCTACACAGAAACAAACTTTAATAAAGAATTGTTTATCTTTGTTGCACCAAAATAATGTAAATGTTATCTCTCTTACATTTGATGGACTCTCCAGCAATTTTAGCATGACCAAACAACTAGGGTGTAATTTGAATGAAAAGCATTGTTTAAAAACTTGCTTCCCTCACCCTAGTGATACCGCAAAAAGTGTAGTCATTTTTCCAGACCCACCACATATCCTAAAACTTGTACGTAATACCTTTGGAGATAAAAAAAGTCTCTTCTCTTCAGAAATTATAGACTGGAGATATATTGAAGAATTACACAAATTACAAGAGAGCAAAGGTCTTCACATAGCGAATAAATTGAGAGCTGTGCATTTGAAGTTTGTAAAACAAAAAATGAAAGTTAAGCTAGCTGCTCAATTATTTAGTTTAAGTGTTGCTGATGCAATTGAATTTTGTGATGTCAAACTTAATTTGAAAGAGTTTAAAGGAAGTGAGGCCACTGTTGAGTTCTTAAGATTGTTTAACACTTTGTTTGACATTTTAAATTCCAGATCAAATAAACAGCACGGCTTTAAAAAGGCTGTTTCAAAATTTAATGTTGAATCTTAGTTTGAATTTTTGCATAAAGCTGAGGAATATATATTAAGTTTAAGAGAAAGTCGCAATGGCACATTAATTTTGGAATCAAAAAGAAAAATGGGCTTCTTGGGCTTTCTTATATGCATAAGCAGCTTCCGATACATTGTCAAGGAGATGATTACCTGCGAGAACGCACCTTTGATTTATTTTCCACTTTACAAAGTTAGCCAAGATCATGTTGAACTGTTATTCTCATCAATTCGGTTTCATGGAGGCAGTAACGACAATCTGACTGCTCGTCAGTTTCATGCTGCCTACAGAAAATTACTTGTCAATGCAGAAATAAAATCTGCCACATCTGGAAACTGTGTTCCATTGTCCGATGTGAAAATTCTTGTTGTGCCCAGTTCATCATCCAAGAGAATTATTAATTTAACGGCGCAAAATCAAATGAATCCTGGGTGACAAGCAAATCCTCTGTAAAGGCAGTTCACGATAATGTATTTACACAAGTATTTTTGAGTGAATGCACTAATGACATTATTTACTATATTTCTGGTTTTGTTGTAAAAAAACTAACTGTGTCTTTAAAGTGTCCCCCATGTATAGCAGTGCTATATCCCGATGTCCCTCCGACAACTTTATCACTGATTTCCTACAAATCAGAGGGAAAACTTATTCATCCATCAAGTGATGTGTTTTCTATTTGTAAAGAGTGTGAAATAGTTTTTAGACAAACAGTAGTCAAGAACAAAGAAACATCTTCTAAACTTGTTATAATGCAGAAAGCGCCAGATGTACTGGATCGAATTTGCTCCCGTAGGTATTTCATTGATTTAGAGAACCATCAGTATGATACCGAACCTACGGAAAATCATCTGGTACATTTGATGCGCTGCATAATACATCAGTATTTTAAAGTTAGGTTAACTTACTATTGCAAAAATCTGGCTGTAAATAAGGATTCTGTCAGACAGTTTTTTAAACATACTGTTAATTTTAAAGGTCAGTGATTTTGTATTGATTTTTATCTATTATAGCTTTGTTTGTATTTTCTATGTATATTATTTCCTCTGACTATTCCAAAAAATAAAATATTTTCCACTATCTACTTCAATTTGTCGGCATTGTCTATTTATGTTTATATATTTTTAAAAATAAATTAAGAATGTAATATGACAGCTGACGAAGAATTTGATGCAGCAATATAAAATAATGAATTTAAATACATAGCGTCTTGTAACAAGTTTGTATTGGTCATCTTTGTAAACTTTTTTTGTGATAAGAAACTTTATTAAGTTTTATTTTTTATAAGTTTAAGCAATCTTGAACTTTCTTAAATTTCATAATAAATGTACAATCAAATATAAAATTTAATCAGTGCAAATAAGGACATAATTTTTAAGCATTTTGATCATTTGAAATTCATATTTTTTATATTGGAACATGTATCAATGATAGTATTTTAAGGAATATGGTTAAAAAATTGAGATAAATGAAATAAAATTGATATTTTTGAAATAACAAATTTAGTCTAAAATATTAAATTGCATACTATTGTATTAATTTTCCCATTTTAATTTGCATTTCCAGGAAAGTTTACATTTAGACTAAGATTTATATTATTTTTTCATAGATAAGAATTCTTTGTTTTTGTTAATTCGTTTAAATTAGCCTTAAATCATAGTTTTGGATACTTAGTTATAAACAGTTTAAATTAAAACTAAACTAAAACCGTATCGAAAATCGTTAATGTTCCGAAAATTTCCCTCAAAAATATCTTTCGTGGGTAATTTATGTGAAATTTCACTATTCTAAATATATAATACGCATTGTTTATAAGTAGGAATGGATTATTGCATGTGAAAAACTTTTTCTTCGAAAGTCCGATGTTCGCTAAGTGCAACTTTAGGTTGATCCAACATGGTCGACGTCTCGCTACAGTAGCTTCAACCGCTAGTGTGGGGAGGAATAGGGCATGCCTCCTCCTGTTATTCCTACCTCCATGATTGAGGCTGCATGGTATGAACTTGAACTTGAACTAGAAACTATGCAAGACTTAATTTTGTCTATGGAAACTCGTATTTATGAGTTAAACAAAAATGGAGGTACAACTAGATATTAAAACCTGTTACTTTTAATTTATTTTGATGTTTGTCTATACTTTTGCAACAATGCTAAATTGTATTTTGCTATCTTATAACTATTTGTACAATGTACAAGATTAGTTTTTGTCATTAATAAAGTTTAATATCTGTAATACATCACACTAAGGCAGTGTTAAAATAATTCATTAAATACACTTTGATTTTTACATGATTTTGTTCATTGTTTAAACTTTTGAGTCGGGCTGTATTAATTTTAAAATTCAAAATAAGTTAGAAGAAAACTATTGTTACTATTAACAGAATTAAAATACACAATCTCTTACCTTTGGCATGTTAAGGGCAGCTACACCTAAATCAATACCATTGATGAAAAAGTGCAGGCTATTATCATTTAATATTTTTACACCTACACTATCTCCTGCCTAAAAATCAAAATATAAAAATTAAAATCATCCAATCTAACTGTGAAAAAGCAAAAGACTAGGGTACTAAACATAAAATAATTTTAGAAATGGACAAAAGTTAATACAATTTTATATTTTTTTAAAAAATGATATGGGAAAGTAGTGTTGATATCGACTGCAGAACAAATAGAAGATTTTTATGGCCCAGAATGTACAAAAGTTTAACTAAAATTGCTTGCAAGTTTGAAAAAAATTGCTTGCAAGTTGAAATTGTGACTCCATAGTAAATTTAAGGTACCTTTGCTCCAAATTGAGATGTCGAGCTCTAACTTGAATGAAAAGAAGAAAAGAAGCAGCCTTTTAGAGAAAGTTACTCTCAAGAACCCATATTATTGTAACAGACCAGAGCACAAATAATAAATTTTAGACAATTTAATAAACTTAGTTACACATTTTTTCCTCATTGTATTTCAACCAAGATTAGCAAGACTCATCAGTCGTTCTTCGATAGAGTTCAATTTGTTACATACAATTTTAATATTACATGCGCCACAATCATTTTTAAGATAGAAGGTGGTTATAAATAATAGGTAAAGGAGCGCTAGGTGTAATAGAATGGTAAGGTAAAGGTGTACTAGGTAGTAATAGAATGTAATTAAAGCACCTTCGAACCTTACTTTACCTTTGAAAAATTACATGCAATACAATTAAAAAATACTTGGAAGTAAATCTATACAAAATATTAACATGCAATACAATGTTACCAATATATACTTAAAAGTTTTTTTTTTTTTTTTTTTTAAATATGAATATTTGTGCATTCCATGAGTCTGAACATTTCCTACCTCAATTGAATCAATCAAACTGACAGAACCAAGTGTTTCCCCCCCCCCCCCCCGAGATACATGCAAATGATGTTTGGCAATTAAATATATACTATTTATTTTTAAACAGACATATAACTAACCAGATTGAAAGCTTTTTATAGCTTGAAATATATTAGGATGATTTAGAGCTTACCGTAACATGTGGAAGGAACAAAGCATAGTTCCTTTTGATCACTTCCCCATTTTTATATAAATGTGAATCCAGAATTAACCATGTATCAGCACCAGTTATACCCAATGCATTAGAGGGTAATAAGGATGGATCTTCAGGTTCGTAAGTGGTCACACCATACCTCAATGTGCCACCCCAAACTGTGTTGGCAGTGTATATATGAATCTGTAAGTATGGATTAGAGAGTTTGTTCAATATAAATACACATATATATTATTGAAAGAAATGCTTAAAGGTAAACATCAGTTCATGGATGTTGACTTAACTTTTGCTAAAGAGGCAAAAATGAATGAATAAATAATAGAAGAGGAAGCAGTACAAAATTTATTTGCTAATAAATATCACCCAGTTTTCATTTTATTCCATACACTTTATAAGATGCAATAAAAAAATTTGGGATGCCTCAAGACAACTTTTGGGCTAATTTTTATAAAAAAAAAGTCAAAAATTCTGACTGTTACATGCTTTCAATGTACCCTAACATGAAAGTGATTTTAAAGAGTTCTGCTATTTCCCTTTAGGACATTATTAAGGATCCAGAAAGTAGAAATTTTATAATATAACTGAGGAAGCGTATTTAATTGTTGGTGACAGAGTCATGTCCATATTAGAACATTTAAAATTGCTTAAATTCAATCAAATTAAGAAAAAACTCACACAAGCAATAACTTTCAAGTTTTAAGAGAAAATACAGACACCAAATAGCTGATTTTAAGGGTCAAAAAACTATTCAAGGAGCATATATAGCCTTACATATATAAAAATTCCCATACTAACTTCATATAAATCGTCTTTTTCCAAAAGTCTAGAACTGAACACTAAGCCTTGGTCATAATCTCCATTTCTAGTAGCCAAAATACCAAAGTAGTCCAGTGTTACATCAACTCCGCAGATTGCATGAAAGCAAAATGGTGGCTCAACTGAAACAAAATATATTTTGAGATTAGAAAGTCATTAATAAGGGATTTTCTTCAATATGGAACTAAAAGAAAAACTCTATCGACAAATCTTAAAGCATTTCTCACTTATATCCTCATTGGAGTATTCATCCAAACTGTCTTCTCCATCATCGTAATACAACAAATGTGGATCATAAGTTGCAGTGCTGCGAGGCCTCGACACTTCATTGATATGGTCAGTTTCAATCTTCCCAATATGGGAGTTCTTTCTTTCTCCAGACAACGAAGAATGGCTAAAGTTGTTGAAATAAAAGGAGCAAAATTATTATAGGTCAAAACAAATCATGAATAGCAATAAGGATACATTTGTATAGCAGTTTCCAGTGGAAAGATAAATAATTGTTAAATGCTATTTTTTAAATATTATTTAACAGAGAATACTTTAGAAAATATTGAGTATATAATACTATAATATATATTAGAATAAAAATACCCAACAAAAATTGCCTTTTAAGGGAATTACAAAATTTATGTATCATGGGGGGGGGAGAGGAATATGACATCTAGATGCACCATGTAAAAGTGGAATATTACTGATAAAATTTTTGTTACAACTGTTTTTTAACCAATCGTAACTATTGTGGAAAAATACCTTTCATTTACTACACGTACCTCATTTGTAGATCCTCAAGATAATTTGTGGCTGATGGCGAATTGACATCTTCATAAAATACTGGAGAATCTGGAAATCAAACTTTCATTAATTAAAGTTAAATACTTTATGCGAAGCAAAGTTCTAAATGCCATTGCATGTAGGACCTTGTAATTGTAAATACTGCTAGTACTTACTACAATATTGAACAATTTCACAAGATCGTTAAAATATCATGTTTGGAGAAAGTATATGAAAGTATATAAAAGAAGATTTTTAATAATAAAAAAAAATTATTAGGAATATTGAGCTAGAGTAGAATAATAAATTCATGTTTGTAATTTTAAATATGCTAAAAAAATTAGCAAAAGATTAAAAAAAAATTAAACTGTTAGCTGAACTTTGAATCCAAACCTAATTTTAGTGAATTTAATTTATCTGATTTGTACATTTATTTGTACCAATTGTTTGAGGAACAATATACACTTAATCGAATACATAGTTTTAAAAGAGGAAATCTTACTAAAATATTGGAAAACCTTATTATTGAAATAAATTTAATTCTATATGAAGTCAACTTATATGCACTAATAAAATTGGTATTAATAAACCAAAAATAAAAATCGGAGGTACCTGTAGAGCCAACAATAGAAGCCTTAGCAGCTTGTCCATACAAATCTATTACACCATACACATTATTTGGAACATTTGAAGCAGCAAGACCTTGATCAATACCATTTACAAAGAAGTGGAGTTTTCCATCTTCATAAACAACCAGACCAATCTTGTCTCCAGCCTAAATATACATATTAAATCACTAAAAATAAATGCTTAGTAATGATTAAAAGAGAAAGATTGGTTATAATTATAATTAAATCACATATATGAGATACCACTTTTCAATGTTAGTGTAATCATTTGACATACAATATAAAAAACCATATGGCATATTTTATTTTCAGCATACATAAAAAGGTTAGCAGATACTACTTGTAAAAAGAACTCAACATACTTTATAATCTGGTAATTGTGTATTTAGAAATTTACATGAGATTTAATAGAGCATATACATACTTTGATATTTTAATTATGCTATAAATTTAAAAAGAGAACTCAACACAAAATTTATGTTTCTGCAAAATAATTTTGAAACTGTAGGCTTAACATTTACATAAACAATTATAAATGTAAATGTTTTTTTCTTTATTACTTTTAAATAGATGATATGTACTTAAATAAAAAAGATAATTATCTAAAACTTTTATTTTCATAACAAAAGCATGACATGACTAAAAGTTATATGCATAACTAAAATTTAAATAATAACTTAATCCACATATTTTTCTTAACTCTCAATTAAGCCTTCCACACAAAATTGTTAATAACCACTTTCTAGAAGCTTCCTTATGCTACTAATTAGTATTCTGAAGATAACAGGAGAAATACCAGAACAATAACATATTTTCATGAATAACAATAGAAAATCAATTAGAAAACATGATAAACAAAAAATCCAAAAATTAACTATTTCCTTTTAAAATGACAAGTAGTAAGTAAACTAACTTTTAGCTTATCTAGATTGTATCCATACTCGTCGGACACAGTGGTTCCATTATACATAATACCGTTTCCAGTCATCATCCAAGTCCCTGACCTCACATTAGTCATGGTGGACGGGAATTCGAGCTCTTCTGCCGAGTGGATGGTGACTCCGATTTCAATGGTGCCAGCCCACTTCATCACCACTTGCTCCAGAAGAACCTCGAAAATCTCGCCGATTTTCAGGGGACGGTTGGTGATCACCACTGCGTTGTTAAAGTCATCTAAACAGCTAAAAATATATATATATTTTTTTAATTAAAAGTAATGCAGTAGTTGGTGTTTACTTATTCACAATTGCATGAAGGCTTTCATATTAAAAGTGGTTTAACTTCAGTATATTTTAATTAACCCCAACAATGTTGAAGTTGGGTAAACAGTTGAGAACTTTTTTTTAAAGTTAAAAGTAAGCTTGAAAGTAGTTTACTAATCTATAATTAAAGAAGACTTCAACTTTATTTTTAACTTCATATAACTTTCTTTTTTTAGTTTATATAACTTTGGATGTAGTACAGAGTAATCGAAGTATTTTAATTCAAAAGAATTCATGTTGAATTTTTATAGATAATACTTTGATATGCACAATCTGATAATTAACTTTAAAAAAAATGACTGTGTATGTAAAGAGTATAACTCCAGAATAATTTAAATATATTATCTACAACAAATATTATATAAAATTAGACCTTCAAGATAGTACTATTAATTAACATACATAAACTTATGATTTTTTAGCAGAATCTTAAAACTTGATTTATTCTAATGTACCAACACATATTTTTATATATTTATTACATTGAAGACAGTGAAAACAGTGGAAAAAGTTACAAGTTTAAAAGTAACAAGGGTAATAAAAACATTGATCAATTTTTAAATTCATAATAACTTATTCTTTTACACTTTTTTTTTATGTCTAAATTTTTTTTATTGTATAGTGAATTAGAAAAGTATCAAAAATAAAATGCTGCCAGCATATGATAAAGCATTTTTCATTAAATTGGCATAATGTGTGAAATTAAGTGTGAATTAGAAATTATTATTAGAATATATTCATATACCAATTACAAGATAAACAAAACTATAACATATAAATAATATTCATTAAACATACTTTGGTCTAAGTGCAGTTCGACCACCATTTGTAACACTAACACTAAGCCCACAATGGTCGTGAAATAACAAATCATCATATCTTAATCCAATTCTTTGACCTACAAATTCAGGACATAAAATTAATACAGATTAACTTAATAGTTTGAATAAAATTAAACAATTAACAAAGAATTTAAGAACAGATTCATGTTAAAGCTTAAACAAATGCTAAAAAAGATAACATTAAAAGAAATACAATATGTAAAAAAGACGAAAGATTGACAAATTATTTTATTTACATATAACTAAAAACAAGAAAAAAAAATTGAAAAATTAATTTTTAGCCACACAATATTTTAAAAGATGAAAACAACGATTTCAGTTGCTACAATCCCTTTAGAATCCACACAAATAAATCATAAATTGATATTCTAAACAGTATATATCTTTATTACTAATATATACAATTTATTCTTACTAGTAGTTGGGTTGGGCAATTCCAATACAGTTGTGCTGTTCTCTAAATCTGGTTTATTTAAAGTTGGTTTGAAATTATCTGTCATGCTCACTTTTACAGTCATGCCATATAAATCTACAACACCGTATAAAACATCAGGCACATTTTCAGCAGCTATACCTTGATCGAAGCCATTTATGTAATAGCATATACTTTTATTGGATTTTTTAACTAATCCAATTCTGTCCCCTTCCTAAAAGTTAAAAAAAAAAAAAAAATGTATTATTTAAATATTATAATGGTACTAAAAGAGATTTATAATGCATTTTGATATTTTTATAAATCAAACATAACAATAAAATAAAATCAGAATAAAGATACAAATTCAGTTATTGTCATGTGCAACATGTTGTAAAGTGCACAACCTTTATTTAATGTTATTTTATTGAAATGTACGTTAAGGGGTGCTCAAGATTTTATTTTTTTTAAAAAAAAGAGGGGTTTCTGTCATGTCAGAGAAGATATCCAGTAGGAAATTTTGAAGGACGCATCCTTGTTCGGTCTTCTCCGTAACTGTGGAAAGTTTAAAATAGAGTTCATCATTGGATAAAGGTTTGAATTTTGTACATCTCCACAGATGTTTATGTTTTCAGCCAATTAAGGGTTTAAAGTCTTCAAAAGGCATTTGGTTTCTAGCCAATGAAGGAAGACACAAAGTTTGCTGGGAGCGAGTTTTACAAGGTAGTTGACTTCACGGTTGAGCTCCCAGGAACAGAAAAGTGGTGAGTCATTTGTCCAAATGTTTTTCTATCTTTCTATCAAAAGCGTAATTTAAAAATGCCATGCTTAAATAAAAAAGAATGTAACTTATGTAGGTAGAAACATGAAAATCTCTGAAGTGTTAATGCAGAATTTAATAAATCTAATGATATCTTAGTTATTGTATCTTTTATCTTTAGTCATTTATATTTGGACGTTTTATGAAATGTTATAGGATAATAATCAAATTAAAAATAACCCAATAGATTTATTATAAAGATTAATAAAAATGTAAAAAACCATTTTCAAAACTAGTTTATATAAGAATAAGAACACATCAAAAATACAAATCGAGTTGATTTGATCTAACTAAAAATTGTTTAAATATGTACAATTCTTTTTAATGTACATTTAAAATTCATCTTATTCAAAATTAAACCAGAAAGACATTTGAAATTAATATTATTTCAGAAAAAGAACAAATTAAATATAAATTACATGTAGCTCATCTAAATTATATTCTCCATATTCTTTTCTGCTACCTTTCCCATTAGTTAAAATTCCACATCCACTCATCATTATGGTACCTAAAAACAATTCAAATTGAGTTTCTTTTGCAGAAGCTAATTCAGTATTAACAAGTACACGTTAAACTTATAAAATACAACAAAGAAAACAAAACCGTTTAAGGAAACACTCTATTCAACCAGTTGGATATGTTCATTCATTTTAATAATTCTTGAATGAAAAAAAAAAAAAAAATGTTCTTTTGAAAAATTTGAAATAGGGAAAATAAGGTAATTTTGCAGAAATTCTTTGTCTGTGATAGCACAATACTAGAATCCAGTAGTTTTGGTTCATTTTAATAATAAATCCAAAATTTTCTAAACAGATATTATCATATTAACCTAAATCTAAAATTTGCCAAAACTCAGTAGCACTTTTTAAAATTATTTCACTTACAAGCAGTTACAGTTATTTAAGATTACAATACATTTATTTGTCAACTTTTTATGATAGTTTACATACCAGAATTTTTTTCAGCAGATTCCTCATGCTCTGCCAAAAAACTATTTCTCAGAAATAACCAAAATTTCAAGATCTGCAAAACCTAATTTAAAATAATCCCTTCGCAAAAGATTTATGTAATTTTTCTTGAAGGAATTTAAGTAAAAAAAGGTAACGGTAATATTTTTTTCAAAAAGTATTTACTGATGCAATCTCAACTTCTCCTGCTACCAAATTATTCTGATTTACCTTATACATAGATTCTCAGATGCATACCTGATCGCATATTTGTCATTGTTGCAGGAAAATCCAAGGTATCAGGATTATGTGTTGTTACTCCCATTTCAATAGAACCAGACCATTTATTTACGAGCTCATCAATTCTTATCTAAATGAAAGCATGAAAATGAATGAATAAGTTTAAATAGATGAAACTGTACTAAAATAATCAAAAACAATGCAATTCATTAGGCTATTTGATATTAATTCAAAACTTTGTCTTACAGAAGAATGAACATATTTTGAAACTATTAAAGCAAAAACTTAATGTTAGTAAAAAGTAAATGTTTCTTACTTCAAACAACTCATCATCTAATAGAGGCCTGTGAGTCATCACGACTCCATTGTTAAATTCATCAACAGGTTTTCTCCTTTCAGCAGTTCGATTTCCATTTGTCAATTTCACCATGGTACCACAGTGTTCATGAAAGCGTAGCTTATCAGTCACACAGATGAAGCTGGGTCCTAGAAGCAGAAAGAAAAATCATTGAAAAATGCAGATAAGAAGTAATAATAGATTTTTCAATGAAAAGAAAGAGAGGCTATAATAACAATAAACTTTAGATGTACATTTGAAAATAACTTAGAGTAATTTATTATCAGAAATTACTTGTATTAACTTTATCAACTTGGGTGAACAAAAAGTAATTTAATCTATAGATTTAGGAGAACAAATTAACTATAAAATAATAATATTAATATTAGATGTACATAAAACTAACAACTATTTGATTCTTGAAAGATGAAAGAATGCAAATTTTCAAAGTAAGCATTTACTTAACTGTAATGCAAAAGAAAAATTGCCCATTTCATAAAAAAAAAAATTGCAGGGAGCCAAAATAAAATCACATCAAGTATATCAGGAAAAAATAACCAAAAACATAAAAACCCACTTCCAGGGAAACAGCACTATCTTACTTTTTGCACTGTGGTCAACAATGGAAACCTGGGCACACTTTCCATACATATCGACAACAGCATACACCACCCCAGCCACATGATGAGCAGAAGCCCCCTGATCCACACCATTCACAAAGAAATGCAGTTCCCCATTGGCAGTCCTCATCACTCCAACTGTGTCCCCTTCAGATAGCTCATCGAGATCATGTCCATAGTCCTCCAGATGTGACTTGCCGTCCTCTAGGATAGAAGTTCCAGACATCACCCACGATCCTTCTCTGAGGTTTGTTGCACTGGAGGGAAAGAAGTCTAAGTAGGATGGGTCAAGGCTGGTGACACCAATTTCTATAGAACCACTCCAGGTAGGTACCTAAATGATGATGAAATTTTTAAGTATAATATGAATGGTTGTCTCTGGATATATATTTTTGGCAGTTGATATTAAAGCAGAAATTATTAAAGACAAATTTAACTGCAACATTAAAAAAAATTTGGCAAAGACCATATTAAATTTAAAAAAAAAAACAATAAAAAAAAACCCCATATATTTACAGTAATATCAATAATTTTAAGGCAAAATACATCTCAGAGCAATTGACTAGATTTGAAATTAGATTTTATAAAAAATTTATAAAACGGTTCATAAGTGTAGATGAAATACACTGTCTTGAGGTGCAAGTCGTGTCCAAGTCAATAAATAGTTGGTTGTCACTGTAACTCAAGAATTTATTCTCAAAGATGAGGAGGAAGAGAGCGCAGTGACTGATGGCAAGATGAAATAAAAGTCCAAGCAGAATAGGAATCTCGCAATTTAAAAGACATGACATGAACTGGTTTGAGCCAGTTTAAAACTAGCAAGATCCAACCAAATCAAAGGCACATCTCACTAAAGCCACGTAACCATAGAAAAGACTTCTATGAAAAGAGATGCTTATGGGAAATACATGTGGAGAGCAGGGGGCGCACCACTAGAGAACCCCTCGTGGCGACTCCTAGCGGCAGAGGGAGGTATTCCTCATTCTGATTAGAGAGACAGATCACTGAACATTCTCGATGTGAATATACGTAAGAAAGGCGCTTGTGCCTAATGTAGTATGAGATAAGAGGCAATAAGGATTCATTAAAGCTGGATTCTACAATCAGCAAGTGTCCCTTCTCTGATCGTCTACTCCCACATGGGGGCTCGGCATCACGAACTGAGTAGGCGTCAGAACGTTACGTTAAGAACCAAACGGCAGAACGTGTAAGGGCAAACCAGAAGTACGAGATACGAGTACAAATGAAACCGAACAGCACCATAGTCACCCAGCAGTGAACCGGGGATCGGAGAATAAGCCGTCGTATCACCTAGCAGTGTAAACGACATAACAGCGCAGTGACCGGAAAGGGAAACCACGTCTCACCGGAAAGCGAAACTACCACGTCGGAAAAGCGAAGTCAGCGCCGACGAAGAGGATTGCCTAGCGGAAACAACAAGCATTGGAACACCGCTAACGAAGCCAAGAAACTTCGTGTCGAATAAAAGAAGTCGATATCACTGAGAAGTGAACCAGCTAGCACAGTGACCGGAAAGTGAAATCACGTCTCATCGGAAAGCGAAACCACCACGTCGGAAAAGCGAAGTCAGCGCCGACGAAGAGGATTGTTTAGCGGAAACAACAAGCATTGGAACACCGCCGTCGAAGCCAAGAAACTTCGCGTCAAATACAAGAGGTCAGCATCATTAAGGAGGGGACCAGCAAGCACTGGAAGACCATAACAAAACATAGGCACTGACTGTCACAAGTCGAGGTAACAAGTCAACAGAAAAACTGTGAGTACAATTTTCGATTATACTAACATGGCGTTTCTTGCCAGAGCACGAAAGAATGACTTACTCGCTTTAATAGATGAACTGGGATTGGAACAACCCATTAACCCAAAAATCGCTCAATTATGTAAATTAATAACAGAACACGCCGATTATGATGAAAACTTTGTTAAAAATATGTTAAACACAATTGTAAATGACCGTGAAGAAAAGGAAGCGAAAGAGTTTGAGTTAGCAAAAGATAGGGAAGCGAAAGAATTCGAGTTAGCGAAACTGCGCATAGAAGCAGAAGTTCGCCAACTTGGCGCTACTGTAACAAACGCACGGGAAAACGAAGTAAGCAGAAGCCCAAATATATTACAGTATATGAAACCGTTTGACGGTAGTGACATAAGCATCTACTTGACACTATTTGAGAGACAAATTAGTCGTCTAGAAATATCGAAAGATACTTGGGTAAATTATTTAATTACATTGCTTCCACTTGACATAGCAAGCTTAATAACACGTGAGCCGGAAACACTAGCGAATAATTACGACCACATTAAGAGCATTTTGCTGAGACGATACCGACTTAGCCCAGAACAGTTCAGAATACAATTCTCATTCCATAAAAAAGAACAATGTCAGACATGGAGAGACTTTGCTTTTGAACTAAACAATTATCTAACCGAATGGTTGAGCGGACTTGATGTCACAACATTTGAAGATTTAAAAGAATTAATGCTAGTAGATCAAATAAAAAGAAAATTACCCAAAGAAATTCGAGAACACTTTATGGACGAACTTCCGAAAATAAAAAATAGGGAAATTTTGGTCAACAAACTCGATGACTTTGATTCAACTAGAAATAATTTTAAAAAGAATACGGTATTTCGCGAAAATAAATATGAAGAAAAAAACAGGAAGCACTGGCAGTCTAGAGAAAATATGCAGGAACGTCCATTCGTTCGTGCTCAAACCAATACTAACCATTTTTATAAGGAAAGAAATAATGGTATTGTTGATAATACAGAGTGGCCTAATGAATATAACCAGTTTGAAGTTAAAAATCAAGGTATTAAATGCTTTAATTGTAATGAAATCGGGCACATACAGGCCTATTGTCCAAAAAAGAAGGCAAATAGAGCTGTAATTAGTAATTATCCTAATTATAAAAGTAATGTGTATCCCGAAAATGAAAGTAATAATAATCCAATTAATAAAATTAATAGTTACACTGACAATAAAAGCACCACAAAGGTAATAATATTCGATCATGAAATAGTTGCTCTGAATGATACAGGGAGCCAAGTCACCTTCATTTCTGAGGACTTGTATATAAAAATAGGATCACCCCAATTAATGACAAATGACATATTACTAAAAGGGTTAGGTAATATAGAAGTACAACCATTAGGATATTTCCATACTGACATTAAAATCGACACTCATTCAGTCAATACAAAAATATACGTCATCAAAGACCACACAAATGAGTTAATAATTGGAATGGACGTTATAGGAAAATTCGAAAACCCATCCTTTTACAGACAGCTTCGAGATCCAAGCCGAGAGGATCCACGTGTTTTTTATTTACAAGTTATCAGGCGCCAGTCTGGCGAGGCCAAAAGAGAAAATGAAGGCGAAGAGCTCCGCAAGATGTCAATCAAATCTGTTCTGACAGTTGAGAAGAAGATCGACGGCCGCGGCAGCCAATCAGGAAGCAGAGCAGAGGAGAAATTTGTAGCTCCGCCTTCCGAATGCAGAAGCGCTAGTCATCCTACTGGTGTAACGGGAGAAAGATTACACCTTGGCGGCGAAAGGAAGATTGAAAAGTCCGTAGCATATGCGAAATCACCCGGTGAAAAGCGTAGGATTGCGGCATGTCTACTTACAGAATGTACGCCTTTTAAAGAAAAACTTCCTGAAGTAGAAGCGAAAAAAGCTGTACCAAGAGGAGATGAAGATTTCAAGAGAGAAATGGAAGAATTTAATTGCAAACTGAACGAAGCTCAAAGCAAAATAAAAGAATGTGAAGATGAAATCTTACAGTTGCATACAGAAGGTGCTACTTTCAAAGTACAGTACTCTAAACTGGAAGTTAAGAATGATGCATTACAAGCTAAACTTGAAGAAATAGAATCGGAAAATTTAAAGGAACTGGCAGAAACCACTGAAATTCTTGAAAAATACAGAGAAGACATTGCAGGTTGTGAAATGGAAATTGGATCTGCTAAAGAAGAAATTATCCATCTTAAAAATGAATTAAAGCTAGCCAAGTTACTACAAGAACAGTTAGGTCAACGATGCCAAACTCTTGAAAAATGTGAGTTGAGTGCCACTAATAAAGTCTTGCAACCCTCAGTCTTAAGTTTAGAAGAAGGAGTAAACTTGAAAAGACAGCTAAAGGAGAAAAATCACAGCATTGAAGTGAAGAGAGAGTTATGTTCCAGACAAAAAGAAGTAAAAGAAATGGATGTGAAGATAACTAAACAAGTAAGAGCAATGAAGGAAGATTCTATTCTCGTTGAACATATTCAGCATGGAAAGAAACTTCAAAATGCAGAAATTTCAAAGATGAAGATAAACCTTCAACAAGATGAAACCAAAAAAGATGAACAGAAGGATGTCAAGGAAAAATATAAAAAGAAGAGATCATTATCAGATGCAAATAAGAAGACTGAAGAAACCTCAATGAATAAGGAGAGCCTCAAACAGTTTAAGAAAAGACACAAAAAACCCAGAACATTTAAAGTTTACACTCAGCGAGCAAAATTTTTTGGCCATTACAAAGAGACACCAATCAAAAACAATCATAGATGTGACAATCATAGTATCTGTGCATATTGCTTTCCTTGTGTTTTTCTATTTCAGATAACTTCAGACATAAACTATGAGGACATAGTTCGCCAAGATGACCGAGTGTGGAGAGCAGGGGGCGCACCACTAGAGAACCCCTCGTGGCGACTCCTAGCGGCAGAGGGAGGTATTCCTCATTCTGATTAGAGAGACAGATCACTGAACATTCTCGATGTGAATATACGTAAGAAAGGCGCTTGTGCCTAATGTAGTATGAGATAAGAGGCAATAAGGATTCATTAAAGCTGGATTCTACAATCAGCAAGTGTCCCTTCTCTGATCGTCTACTCCCACATACATTACATATATGTATATGACAAAATGTAGAAAACTGGTTGAATTAATTTTTAACGCAATAGAGAGCTATAGAACGGTCTAAATATTAAGGGGATAATATCTACCAGGAAATCTTCTAAGGAGAGACATATTTTGCAGAGTGTCCATACTCTGGAAATCAAACATAAGTTGTGTCGGATCCTCAACAAATAATCAGCGTCAGAGTAAAAAAGCACCTAAAGTGTTTAAAAGCTTTCTGCTTTAACACCAGTGCTCTGAAGCAGTTACACTGGCATATTGCCTCAGCAAATAAAAGAAGAGTTACAGTAAATTGGCTAATTAAAACCCATTTTGCAATTTTTTTTAGAGAAGGAAAAGAAAGAGTCCTCAAAAAAACATCACTACATGCAGTAAAAAATGTCCTACCTTACATTCCAGCTTCTAGAATATCTTTTGAAGTATTTTATACAAAATAAGCTCTTGGAAACAAAACTTTATTTTATTCTCCGAAATGAAATGACTTATTAGTGATGCCAGAGACTTGATTCGGTTTTATCACCTTTTGTAATTTTTTCGCATTTGTTCCTTGCAAACAAATGCAAGGTTTTTTCTATTTAAAATTCTTATTTAAGTTAAGTTTACTATCTTTCCAAATTCTGGAACAGCAGTGAATTACATCTCATAACACAAATTTAATATAGTTATATTAGAGTATCCCAAAACTTTCTCTCTTATAAAAGTTACAAAGAGCATATTTTTCAGTATCACAGGTAATAGGTACTAGATCCAGTATAAAGCAAAAATTTCACTGCTTATACGATATTTTTAATAGTACAGTGAAACTTCTATGAGAGACAACCTCAATAGAGCGACACCTGTAATGACAAATATTTAAAGGCAACGATTTTTTACCCTATCTACTTAATGTTAAAAAATCCTCTAGAAGAGACCAAGTAACCCTCTATGATCGACCAGTTGACAGCCCCTTTTCAGATTTTTTTTCCCTCTTCCCAGTCGAAAAGTAAACGAAAAATACATTCCATACCGAACCACATTCCATCCTAACAGTCCCGGAGCCAGTAAGTCGATTTTTAGTTGACCTTGACCTATTGTTAGATGGGGTTGAAGGGGAACGATGTACCTCAAAACACAGTACAAAATCATTTGTATTTCTTGTACGCTAGAGCTGTAAGCAACAAGAACGTCCAAGAAAAGGGTAATTTTAACGTTGGAGCAGTGCATAGAAGTAAACGAATCGTACGAAAAAGGAAATTCGGAGCGAAAGTTGGCATATTTTTTTGGTTGTGTGACCCAAATCAATAAAATTTTGAAAGATAAAATTACGATTCGAAAGGAATGGGAAAACTTCAAATTTCGAGGTGTAAAGCGAATACGAACAGAAAAATTTCGAGAAATTAACGAAGCTTTAATGGAATGGTTCAAAACAGCCCGGGCAAACAATATCCCAATAAGTGGAGCATTAATGAAAGAAAAGGCAATGGAGATTGCTAACGCCTTCGGAATAAAGGACTTTTGTGCTAGCAATGGTTGTCAAGACAAGCTTCGAGTAGGCAACATTGTTGTGTTTTGCGTATTGTGTGGGGAAGCTACCGACGTCGACTTATGTGAAGACTGGGCAATGAGACTACCACTTCTTTTAGCCGGATACGCAGATAAAGACATCTTCAACATTGACGAGAGTGGACTTTTTTTCGTGCCTTACCAAACAAGAGCATGATGGTTAAATCGGCGGTTTCTAAAGGAGGAATGCAAACGAAGGAGAGAATGACAATAGCGTTTTGAGCCAGTGCCATAGGAGAAAAAATGAAGCCCTTGATTATATGGAAATCGAAAAAGCCCCGATGTTTTAAAGGGAAAGACATTGCCAAACTTGAAGTTGACTGGAAGTCAAACAGGAAAGCCTGAATGACATGTGAAATCTTTAATGACTGGATTAGGGATTTCGATCAAAAGATAACCAATGAAGGAAGAAGCATTCTTCTTGTCTTAGACAATGCAACCTGCCATAAGCAGGACACTGTGTTAAAAAGTGTGAAACTTTTATTTTTGCCCCCCAATACGACCTCCAAGCTTTAGCCTTTGGATCATGGGATAATAAAATGGTTTAACCTTTAACTGCTGTAAGTGGTCTGATAGACCGCAAGTCATTTTTTGTGGAATGTTTCCACCCCCTAAAATATCTCATCTTTGACTTTTATATAAATTTTTCTGATACTATGTTTCTTAAACTTTAAAATTGATGTTTACCAATTTATTTGATGCAATATAGACCATGTGTTGCTCTTGCACCAAAAACCTCAAACCACAGCAGTTAAAGGTTAAATTAGAGTACCGACGGTACGTTTTGCAGTCAATCATTGCACGAATGGATGACAGCATGAATGCATCAGAATTGGCAAAAAAGATCCCTGTAGCCGACATGGTGCGGTGGTCTAAATTGCTTGGAAAGATTTGGATGCTGATTTGGTTGTTAAATGTTTTGAAAGTTGTGGCCTAACAATTTCTGCTATAGAAAAACAAATTGTTCCGTTTGAAGAGACCAAACACGTCACTGAAATAGTAGAACTTTCGGAACTTGCAGGGATCGAATATGATCCGAGTGCCCTGGACGCTGAGGACAACTTGAAATGCTATGATGATCTAAGCGACAATTGGGAGGAACGACTGATAGAAAATGCTGTTGCTAAAGGTAAGTTTCGTTTAAAAAACCTTCATTAAAGTTTAAAATTTTCAGAATGAGAAATTTAAAACATTTGTTTGCCTTTCTGACACTAATTCAGAGTCGGAAGAGGAACGTCCGTCTGGTGACGTCATTAAGCAGACCGAACCAACGAGGACAGTCCAGCAGACTTTGAAACAAATCGATTTTATTATGGCAAATTCAGAAACCATGAAAGATATCAAAATAAATTATCTTTTTTCAGATTTAAAAAATAAACTAGAGAGAGCAGTAATGTCGGAAAAAGCAAAAAAATTTAAACAATTCGAAATTTCTTCATATTTTTAGAAAGTTTAAATTTTTAAAAATATAGCTTTATACTTATAAAGTTATACTGTATTCAATAAATAATGGCACATAGAATTGTTTTTAGCTTTTTTTAAATGTATAATACTTAGAACAAAATGAAAAAAATTTGGAGTTAATTGTTTTGGTAATCCTATGTTGACCTTCTTCGAGCAACCACCTCGCTAAACGACCAATTTTTCGCGGAACGGAGGGTGGTCGCTCCCAGGAAGTTTTACTGTAATGTCAAAATAACCCAATATATTGTTGCAAATTTTCCACAGAGGCAATGATGGCACGGTTTTTATTAGATAAAAACTGTTATTTATTCACTTCAAAAACTCACAAAATTTATTCAAAGACAAGAGTGTAATCACTCTCAAGCTTCAACACAAGCTTCAGTACTTCGAATACAGCGATTATACAAGTTCACTTTAGTAGGTAAACAAAGCGATCAGCTTTCATCGAAGTTCGAAGTCAATCTGAAAACTTTCCCGATCTCCAGTCTTATTTATACCAGGCGCATGAAAACATTCTCGAAATATCCAGCCGATTCGTCGAAAAAGAAACATCTAAAAATTTCTCGATTGCTATAGGTGTTGCCACCTTTTTCTAACCTGTACTATCGCTGTTAGATCGTAATCGCCTGTATTATCGCTGAAGTAGAATTTTAAAATAATATGTCACTATTTACACTATATACAGACAATTTGTGCAACAATATAAATATCCAGAAAAAAAAAGGTTAGTTTATTTATTTGTTTTGTTATTTGTAAAAGTTATGTAAAACATTTAATAGGAAAAAATTTTACCCAAATTACACGAAATCATAATCTGATAAATATATACATATTACAAGATGTTTTTCTTGAATTCTATTCATTACTTTTTTATTTCGATTTTTCTGCCACTATAATTACATTATAAAAAATAACTTCCATGAATAAATTTTGTATAAAAAATACACAACTCTATTATTTAAATAAGAAATACAAGTAGGCTTCTATGGTCATTAAAGCACTCTTCCATTAACCGGGCACCAGTTTGCGCCAAGCCGAAGTGTTTACATGTTTAAATGATGCATAAATGTATTGCCAAGCTTAAATGTTTATGGTTTGTTCCAGGAATTATAAATTATTTTAAGGTTATTATGTTGAATGAGTTATTGCTACAATTTGGCGATTTTTACCTAGTACCCGGTTAACGGAACAGTACCGTCATCCTTCATGATTTTAAATAAGATAGGTGCAGAGATCATAGATTGTAGAACCATCAGGAACTAATAATATTACACTTACACAAAATTACTTTTCCTTTCTTGTATATAGTAATCTTTTATTGAAATAAGCTTCAGAAATGTAGTAAACAGCTATGGATCTGTAATTTATTATTTCTAAGAATATTTAATTTACAAATTTCTATATTAAATTTAGTACATTTTAATATCAATAAGTTTAACTTTATGTCTCTAAGGCCATCAACACTTTGTATCACATACTTAATGAAATAAACATGAATACAACACTAAGAAAAAAGGCAATTAGAGATGCATAAAGTAGTGAAGAATATCTTAAGAAGGACAGATCATATTTAATGGTCCCATTATGATACAATTGTTAAATTAATGCTAAATTAGCAATGAGTAGCGCTATTATTCTTAGCACTTGTTTTCTTAAATAACACACATTACTAGATAAGTACACCCCTATCATTAAACATAAAAGAGTGTCACAACTGAAATATTTTAATTTTTCAGGAGAAATAAGAAGTGTGATATTTAGAAAATTGTAATTGTCAGCAAAGAACAATATTGTTAGCAATATTTTGCTTTTAAATATCTTGGGATATTTATTCATTACTGCAATTACATTTGAATAACAGGAACTGAAGTACTATAGGACCCCATTGGCAACGTTTCCAGGTTTGAACTGGTCGGATAGGTGCTTTTTTACACTTCTGGCTACCCCTCCTTCTGAAACGATGTCTCATGGGTTTCAATCTGGCAACCCTTACAGTTTTGGTGGTTATAATTTGTTTTGGTGCTTTACACTTGTAGGATTGATTTCTCTTCAGGCTGCCCTATTCCAACTTGCTTGGTGCTTTCTTGTAGTCACCAAGCAAAAAGTTACCAATGGGGTCCTATACAGTTTCAATACTGAATAACACACTCCTTTTTATTACCTTTGATCAATTTTTGAGTTTGGATACTTTCCAATGTGAAATGTATTTTCTTGAAATATACAAATGCGATTTAAAAATTAGAAAGTCACCCACATAAAATATAACTAATTTTTACATTTTTTAGTTGTTTCAGTTATATTTAAACAATCACAACAAAGTCAAAGTGGTATAAATCCAACTGTTTTAATTTCGCACACAGATCTTGACTTATAATGACTTGTTACAGGAAGTTATATATTTAAAATAAATTTCCAATTTCAAAAAACTCATATATGAGGTTTAAATTTTTAAGGATTAATAGAACAAGTGCATACTAGCACAGTCCTGCGAATTACTAAATAAGTGTTTCTTACTTTTTTGTCAATCCGCACTTCGAACAGCTCGTCATCTTTAAGGGGCTCACTACTCATCACTAGTCCATGATTAAATTCTTGATGAGGGTTGTTTCTAAATGCAGTCTTATTGGAATTAGTTAAAGTCACCATGGTTCCGGTTTTGGTATGAAAATACATGACTATTTCAGTGTTGGAGTATGCACGGTCTAATTCAATGCTGTTTTTTTAATTGAACTATTTATAAATTTCTTTAGGCTTCATAATTCTGCACACATGATGAAGAGTACTATAATATCCGTAATGCAGAAAAATCATTAAAGCCTGGAACTTTAACATAACGAATAAATCACAGAGGAAATAAAAACCTTCTCACACCATAAACAAGGAGGAGTTTAGAGGAGAAGAAGCAAAACAACAGGAACATTGGGGTAAAAAAAAATTATACAAAACAAAATTTTCAAAAAATAAATTAAATTGGTAATATTTTATTTTTTCTCTTATATTTTGTAAAATATTGGGTCATTATTTTTTTCTCTCATAAAATTATGTTTTGCAGACAAATTACTTTTACTGCCTACTTTGTTTTCCGCTCCCAACCAGACAGTACGAATGGTATTTTGTTTTTGTTTAGGAATCAGCGGTTTAGGGTGTCAAATTTTAATGTAACGTGGAAGCCGGTTAGAGAGCTCCGAAATTTTTATTTCTATACTACCCGGCTTTGTTGATTGAAAAGAAAATTAATTTAGAAAGCTTTTGATCTTGCTATCCTTTTCAAAACTTCACGTTCTTACCGAAAATTAAAGTTTAATTTGCTCAGTTGCCTATTTCTCCTTGCCGACTTGACACTTTTTAATAAAAATGATAACATACTTAGTCATCATTTTAATTTCTGCTGTCCTTTACTTTATTCTATATAAGAAAAAAAGTATTGTTTTAAAAAATGAGCATTGTTTGGTAAGTTATTTTTTATCTATTATTTTCAATCCACAATAAGTTAACAACATTAATTTCCTTTTAATATTTTCTTTTCAAAATGCGCTTCTGGATGTTTTTGTATTTTGAGTTCTTACTCAGTTAAGTATTACTTTTGTAGGTAATTTTGTTTTTGTTGAGCAATTGCTTAATTGTAAAGTAACTCAATCACTTGAAATAATTTCTTAATTTTATATTTTTTAATATTAAAAGAAAATATTCTATCTAATCAAGATAACTGGAGGATCAAGTGGAATAGGATTAGCAATTGCCATTCAAGCAGCAAAATCTGGAGCGAATGTTACAATAGTTGCACGATCAAAGGTATGATTAATACTAAATGTGTTTTGTCATGATATTTATGCAGCACTTTGAAGTTGTTTATTATTGTAGCTTTTTTCTAAATTGTACTTTTTATTAGTTTGATATAATGAGCTTTAAATTTCATGTAACTCATTTTGTGTAGAAATAACATCTCAGTTTTCAAATATGTATATATTATTTTTTATTGCTAATTCCGTCGTTGTAACATATTTTCTTTGCTAAGCATTTGCCAAGTATAGTTTTCTTTTTTTATAATCTGTTCATAATTTTCTGTGCAAAAGATATTAAATGTTACTTTTTTCCCTTTTTTTTTTTCATTGTACTTAAAGTGAAAAGTGTACAAAGATAAATTTACCTGTATGTATTTCACGATTGCAGGAACGGTTAGAATCAGCAAAACAGCAAATTTGTTCAGAAATCAAAAATACTCAACAAGTAATGTAAATTTTATTTTTAAATTCCTTTACTTAATTACTTATAAATGTATTACTCTTTTCTAAGAATTGAGCAAAATGTTTTTTTCCATTAAATTTGTCAAAAATTTCCATTTTTTTTTAAAACAACAATAACCTACATTTTGTTTTCTTTTGACAGATGGTTTTAATATTTTCTGTTGATATATCAAAAGAAGAATCTAATTTAGAAAATCTTGTCAAAGAAGTAAGATTTTATAATTGTACCATATTTTATTCCTTTTAAAAATCAGTAAACATTTCTTCTATCAATTTATCAAATTTCTCAATTGATTTTTATTGCATTATTTTATTTGGTAGTATTCCACTTGTCAGACTTTCTTAACTCACTAGTGCTAATGCAATATTTATTCATGTTGTACATAAAATAAGCTTATTTATTGCTTCATTCTGAACTTATTCTCACAAATATAAAAAGACTACCTTTAATTTCAAACTTATTTAAGGACCTTCTTCCCTTTCATAAAATACAAATTTCATGCACATTTATGAAAAATCAATTGTTTAATTTTTAAAGAAACTAAACCGATTTTTACTTTAAATTTTGTTAATTGGCATCATACCTGGTTAAAAATACCTAGTTTTAAATTTAAGTTTTGATATTTTGAAATATACTATTAACAGTATTGTGCATGCAAAACTTTAAATTAAAAATTAGTTTGTTTATATGTCCCAATATTAATTCACTTAACTTTCATATGCTCATTCGGATTTTCCATTTTTACAGGCAGAAAGCCAAGCAGGCCCAATTACAATGCTTGTAAATTGCGCAGGAACATCCATTAGTCGTCGTTTTGAAGAAACTACTTCTCAGAACTTTAATGTACGTGTTTTCAAGTAATTATTGTTATTTTTTTTCTGCAATCTGCTTTAACATTTTAAGCATATTTCAATGCACGTTGATTTTACATTAAATATTTTTTTTTTTCCTAATCAAGTTTCAGAATTAAAGAGTGAGAGAACTGGTATTTTATAATACACAATTAGAAATTTCATTAAAAAAAAATTATAACAAGCCTAAACTGTTAGATATTTTTATCCTTTCATCTGTAGATTTTATTTGGTAACAAACATAATGTAAAGAAAATGCTTTTTTTTCTTCTTTTTTTTTTTAATTTTTCATTTGTCTATGATTACTTAGATATAAACTAGCTGTGTGCCAAATTTCATTTAAATAATCCAACTAGATCCTTGCTTTATTTAAGTTTCGGCGAGAATACTGAGATTGGAGCGATTTTACATGTGTTCCATTTTTTACCTTGGTGTATGGAACACTAAAAGTATTTTTTACTTACAAGGCTGGTTTGAGGATTTTAGAGTTTATGCCAACAAAGAAATACATACTTCACAAAGATCAAATATTGAAATAGGAATGTTATTACTTTTTTAAGATACATTTAGGTGATAAATATTATTCGATTTCAAGTTGCTTTATTTAATATATGAGATTAAGGTAAGTTAAACTATTAAGGAATAATTTTTATACTTTATTATTTGGTGAAATTCTGAGTTCATGGTTAAGATTTTAAATATTAAATACATGAGATATTAAAAAATAAAATATTCATTGATATAAGAATTTTCTCTTAGAATATTTCCTTTCCTTTCAGAATATGTTGAATATTAACTATAATGGGAGTATCAATATGACAAAGGCAGTTCTACCCTTTATGAAGAACAGAAAGTGTGGACGTGTTGTATTCGTATCCTCCCTGGCTGGACTAGTGGGCCTATACGGATACACTGCATATTCAGGGTCTAAATTTGCTCTTATGGGTTTAGCAGAAGCTCTTCAAATGGAAGTATGTTTTAAAATCGGAGAAATTTACATAATACTTTTAACTCTAAAATATGTTCTTATCTTCGTATATAATTTTAAAACTAAATTATTTTATCTGAAATGTTTAATTTTTATTGCACTTTTCAGGTTAAACCATACAATATATCTGTTACAGTGTCCTTCCCTCCTGATACAGATACACCAGGTTTTGCCGAAGAAATCAAATGCAAAGTTAGATTTCTTTATTATATAATTAGTGTGATTGCATAAGTTTGTAACCAAATTAATCAAACTAAAAATAGGTCTTATTGTTTGTCTCTTAAAATATCTTTTTTCAGAAAAAATCACATTTGTATTAAATAAAACTTTTTTAGCCCATTGAAACAACACGCATATCTGAATCTGCTGGATTATACTCTGCTGAAGAAGTTGCAACCAAAACATTACAAGACGTTTTAGTAAGCAGGATTGTTTTCTGGGTACAAAGAGAACTAAAATTGTATTCAAGACTGATTTAAAACATTATTGTATTTTTTCAGAACAAGAAATTCATGTCCTCTGTTGGATTTGAAGGTTGGATGCTATGCATAGTGTGTAGTGGCACAACTCCAGTAAATTCTTTTCTTGAGTTATTCATTCAGGTAATTATTACAGTGAAATCTGTGTTTGTTATCAAAATATTAAAAAAAAAATTATTAATGGAAGCTACAGTTTAGGCATGATTAATTTTTATATTATTAAAAACTTTTATTACTGATTTTATTATATATTATTTTGATACTCAAATATGTAAAGACATCTAAATAAATATCGATAACATTTATCCCCATGAGTTTCCTTCCCATTCAAATTAAATTAATAACATTACATTGAAAAACATAACAATTCAAAAATTTAAAAAAATAGGAAATATTGCAATTTGTAAATGTGCATCCTTTATTCTCTATAGAATAACAGTACATAAACCATATAATGAGGACATATAAGTAATGAAAATAGTATAACTTAAACTAATATAAATATATATTTACAAGCATTATATACAGATACATGAATTGATGTATAAATATCGTGTGAGGTAACATAATTATACATTATTTCCCTTCAAATGTTGAAAATGCTCATTGAGTGAACAAAAAACAACCACATTTTCTAGACATTTACAGTTTCCCAGAATATATTAGGGTCTGTTTGTTTGGTCATTTGTTAGGATCAATAATCGAAAATTCTTATTATGTATGAATGAATATGAATTCTGACCACAACACATATGTATATTATTTTTTTTAGGTTATGACAATGGGATTACTTCGCTTTGCATTTTTCATTTATCTCAAACAATGTGATAGGACAATTGTGCAATGTGCAGTTGAGAAACAAGCAAAAGAATCGAGCAAAGTTTCACAAGAATAAATTAAATATTTTAATTTTGAATATGTAATTTTTATACTTTACAGAAATCAAGATGGACTATTTAATTTTATTTTGATAAAAAGGGATCAATTTACCAATGTCAATGCACTTTATTTACTGTAACTTTATATATGCTATTGTCCTTTTTGTATAAAACAACATTGGAATAAACATTTTTAAAATATTTACTTTACTATGTAAATAAATTACCCATGATATAACCATTGATTAAAATCTATAATTTTATAGATTAATAGATGAATCGGTATATAAGTCAGTATTATTTTGCTGTAAAATAATCTTGAATGTTAAGCAATGCCACTTAGGATGAAATCTTCTGAATCAATCTTTCTGGAGCAAACATATTGAGAAGTAACTAAAGAAGAAAAAGCAGGATAAATTAAACTAATCTAAAATCATGGAATATAAATATTAGGTAAATTTTAAATACTATTCAATTAAAAGCTTCAATTTAGGTTCAAAAATATAAAACTTAGATATGAAAAAATACTAAGCTGTAGGGTCATTCCATGGTAACTTAAGTTACATTTGGACACTTTCAGTTAACTGTTTCTATAAATATAATAAAAAAAAAGTAATTCAAAGCAAAATACTCATTTGACTTCTTAAATCAATTAGTTACGCCAAAAAGGAATAGAGTAAAATATTCTTTTAGTTTTTATTAAAATTCTGGTCTTTTTAACATTCTGGTGTTTTAAAGTACACAATTAAATATTTTACAATTAAAGTAAAGTATACATTCCCTTCTTTAATCTTTAAGAATTGCAATTATGTAATTTAAAATTATTTTCATATAAATTTAATTGAGAGTAACTTGCATTACACACATGCATGTTTCAGAAATTATATCAATTGCTTTATTTTTATTAAACTAACTTATGTCTTAAGTTACTAAGAGGTTACAAAAAATACTATAATGTTGTTTGTGTAATTTATATTATTATTTTATAATTTTCCAAATTTAAAAATATTATAATTATAGAAGATAACTAAGAAAGGAATATTCATTCTTCAAGTAGTAAATTTTATTCTTCCAATTTATAATGTCCACCATTACAGGTTAATACTGTGAATCAAATCTTTCTTTTTATAAAAAAATTTCATCTGGATGATTGGTTGTAATAAAATGCTGAAACGACCACACTGCCTTTAAAGTCGTCATGTTTCACAATAGTTATTATACTTGGATACAGTGAGTCATCATATAATGACCCATAATACCAATCACTCTCTTTCAAGATTCTATGTTTTATTCTTACGAAGCTTTAGACGAAATTCCAGGCTTTTCTGTCACAAAACTTTTAAACGAATATTTTAATATTCGGCAGTAGGAAAGCTTTTCCGTCACAAAACTTTTAAACGAATATTTTAATATTCGGCAGTAGGAAAGCTTTTCCGTCACAAAACTTTTAAGTGGAGACTTTAATATTCTGCATTGAGTAATCTATAAAAAATAGGTTTGCTGTTTTTGACAAGGAATTTTTTTCACAGCGATCTGTATTTTTTTAGTTTTTAAACTGTCTAATTTTGAGCTTCCAGCACAAAATGTTCAACTTTATTATGAATTTGTTTTCTCATTAGCACTCTTACACTTCTTTTAAAAGCTACACTCCGATAACACATTAATTTAATATCAAAATATAGAAATCAGTATTGGTACATAGTATAATATTAAAATGTTTTTAATTGATATTCTTGGGCTTGATTACAAATATTGTTTAGTTGCTATAACATTGCAATTAAAACTGAACCCGAGAGAGTTCCTAGAAACAAAAAATATATATATTCATTCAAATTATTTATATTTACTTTAGAGTTTTGAAACTATGAGTAAATAAAAATTTTATTTTTTATGAAAAGTTTAATAGTATTCTATGGAAAATGTTTCATCGATACCACAAGTTCTATACTTTTGGTAACTTACGTTACAAATTTTAATTATTGCATAATTAATTATAAAAAATATACAGTCAACTCGCGATAACTCGAAGTTCAAGCGACTGTCCAAAATTTTCGAGTTATCCAAAGTTCGGGTTATTGAGAGTCACTCGGCAGTTAATTTCTGTAACAAGACATATTCTTGGGACCTAATGAAAACTTTGAAATAAATGAATATTCGACTTGTGAGACTTCGAGTTATCGCAAGTTGACTATAAGAAATAAAGGAATAGATTTCTGTTAAGTATGTATCTAAATCTAAGAAATATTTATATTAATGAATATCTGTTTGGTTTTTTAAACATCATATGAAAGTAAACACATATTTGGTAACTTATGTTACATGATATAATCCAATGTAAAATCAATTAAATACAAGAATATAGTCATTGAAAACTTGTTTAAACTGTTTTTACTACTATTTAAGGTAATATAATTATTTAAAAACCCTTAGTGTAACTACTGAAAAAAAAAATTATTTTACCCACTTTTAAAACCACACAACCTACTTCCATCTATACAGAATGAATACGACCATAATTTGAGAGTGTCTTAGACTTTTAGAAATTAATGTATTAAAAAAATGAACTACTAAGAATGAACTTTGAATCTTTTTGTACCCAAAAATGAGTAAAAATGTGTTTTTCCCTCTTTGCATGGAAGGACCCTGTACTAATTTATATATACTATACATAAATTTAAATATATACATGATAAATATTGTTGCGTTGTACAGGTTCGAAAGATTTGAAGCCAAAATTAGATCAAAACTTGCAGAAATTTATTCCAAAATAACTCTTCACAGTTCTCTTACAGCTCCAGAACTTCTCGTTCTAGTAGACACAATACAGCTCTTCTCACCTCAATAGAGCACAAAACAGCAGTTAAAAACTTGACAACAACTGCTAAGTCGCCGCAAAAGACAATGCAAGACAGTTCGCTCAGTATCTCCAGTCAACTAATTCAGTGACTCAAAATCCAAGAACAGCTCTCACAATGAACGTTAAGAGACAACTAACTCAGTGATTCAAAATCAACTAACTCCAGTCAACTAACGGACTCAGCTAACAACTAGCTCCGTGACTCAAAAACAGTCAACAACTAACTAACTGACTGACTCACTCACGGCCGGGTTTATATAGGGGAGGCTGCGAATCTTCACGAACCTTCTAGAGATGGATGTCTGGAGAACCTTCCAGATAGTAGTCGAAAATACCTATACATGTACATACATGGGATGCATGTACCGAAAATGTTGCCAAATGGTCGCCAAGTTTGGCGATTTCTCGCCGAATTTGGCGACAAAAATTAGTCGCCAAAACCATCGCCAACTTGGCGAGATTCCCATTACCATAATGTTAAATGCCCTGCCCCTTGAAACTCGCTTCCCAGAGTTACCTCTGTAAAACCCGCTATCAAGCATTGGGAGGCTCATTGCAGGGAAACAAACCATTGCATTGTCTTATGCGAAATGTACAGAAATTTATCTATTTACAAAATTAACACTACGAAATATTTACAAATATACAAAAATTCTTAACAATATGAACACACAAAAAGAAATAAAAACTTATGAAAAGACTATTAAATCACTGTATTCTATGTATTGGGTTATTATTCTACATCAATTCAATATCTAGGAAAATGATATTTCAATTGTATGTTGTTGTTTTTCTTCTAAAATGTATTTTGTTGTTTTTCTTCTAAAATGTATTTTGTTGTTTTTCTTCTAAAATGTATTTTGTTGTTTTTCTTCTAAAATGTATGTTATTCTAATACCAATTTTCTACAGTATTTGAGAATTTCACTTTCAGACTAGTATAGGATGTTAAATATTAAAATTAAAAAGAAATTTAGACAGTATTTTCCCACACAAACTATTAACAAGATCCACGGAAAACTATTTCACAAAAACATACATTTAAATTTAAACCTAAACTATAAATGCAAAATGAAATGAAATTTACAGATATTGTAGAGAATTGATGTTAGAATAATATAATTTTTGAGGTAAAAAGATTCAATTACATTTTTTGAGATATTGAAGGTTAAGTTACTCTCAATCTTGATATTAAAAACTTTGCAAATACACACATGTGATACATCAAATAAAAGCCCAAATCCACTTTTTAACAATATCAAACGAAAATCTATTATATTTAGGGAGAAAACTGGCTCATTTTTTAACACAAGAAATACTAAAATCTGCTTTTGTAGACCATTTTTGCAAACTTTTATTTCAAACATAAAATTAGATTCAGACAAAATATTTGATGTTTCTTTTACTTAGAGATATACCAATCAAGCAAAATTACTTTAAACTCTGAGAAAGCCAGATTGCCTTGTTATGGTGTTTTGATATCGAACAACTATTACTTAAATACATACTTATTATTAAAAGATGTATGCAGGGTTCCCACAGTCATTGAAAGTAATTAAAGGTGCTTAATAATTTTGAACTTGTTTTCAAGGTCTTGAAAATGCTTAGAGGTCCTTAATTTTTGCAGATGTTGTGTGCCCAACTGCAAAAGTTATAAAAATAGAACTCGGACTTGCTATCCCCATGTGACTGCCACTTATCTGCACTGTATCAGAATTCTCTGTCATATTTATATACGCATCCACCAACTTGCAACTTTTTTGGTAGAATATAATTTATTAAAAATTTATATATAGACATGATGCCTGAAAACAAATTTTCAAAGGTCCTTAAAAACACTATTGAGGTCCTTAAAAGTCATTGATTTTCATTCTGTGATTCGAGTGGGAACCTTGTGTATAGCATCATTCTTATTATGTATAATATTTCAAAAACATTAAATAATGTGGAAGTTCTTTCTTAACTAAGATATAATTTGAATTGTATCTTACTCTAGTTTTCGTTGGTGGTCCATATGGTGTGAAGAGTAGTTGCCATTGTGGTATACCTAAATGAGCTAATGCTAATCTGTAATAAGATACAAAGTCTGAAGTCAGGTAATGAAAGTCCAAGGCTCTATCTAAAAACCAGACTGATGGTTGTTGAGAGCCTCCATCTCCACTAGAATCTGGAAAATATATTTAACAAAAGTTCTGTATAAATTTTTGCCAATTTTAATGTTTGCAAATGTATTTCCCATTTACCAAAAATAAACATATTTTGCATTTTCAAGGATAATTTTCAATAACTAAAATAGATTTTTAAGAACTTGAAAGAACAATTTATAAGTACAACTTTGTATTGACAAAGTGCTTTCCAAAAATAAATCAATTTTGTTTTGTTTCATATTTTTTTTTTATATCATCAAATAATATTTTTAAACATAAATCAACAGAAAAAATTTTGTAGTACAAACCTAGAACTGTTACTAAAAGAATATATGTAATTCCAATTAATTGTAACTCTAATATTTTACATTATAAATTAATATGACCATTCATTATAAGTGTATTATTAAAAAAAAAAGTGCTCTAATATTTATTTTGATGCATACATTTTTAAAATTATGTATTTTAGTAGGCAAACAATTTTATTTTATCTTATTTTGATATTAAGAACCTTATGATTTTGGTTATTGCCCTACCAATAAAGTTCAAACAAATTATTTCTTAAATGAAATACCAGGTTTTTTTTAAATAATATATTGATTTCAGACCACTTCAAATTAGATATTTATAAATATATTATAACTTCATTATTGAAATTTCAATTCAATGCAAAATTCACCTTTTCTTTTTGGATAAACTAAGCATACTTTTCCAGCTCCTTGGCAATGATCCAACACAAATATTTTGCATCCATCTTTAAACTTGGGCTTTGTGTGACCTTCACATATCTCTGAAATTAGCATTGCAGCAAAAAGAAATAATAATAATAATAAATAAACACTTTTATTAATAAATACAATCAAAATAAGCAATATTAAAAAAATACATAGTATCATAATAAAAGCCCACTTCACATAATGTTTCACATCTAAACGTTAAAAATATTTCAAACATTTATTTTTTATAATTTCTTCTTTAGTTTAGGTATCTAAAATTATTTCTAGTTACAACAGCACATCACAGAATTTATAAAAATTATGTTATGATTATATTCACAAGCAAAAAATGTGTATTACATGCACATCATATGGAAGAAGAGCCAAAATTAGAAATTCTAATTTGAAATGAGAGTAAAAAGAAATGGTCTATAACATATTAATTGTAATGCTAACCATAATTAATTGTAATGCTTACCAAACCATAAACACAATGTTTACTTGTGCAATGAATCAGTTTAAATTTCCTGATAAGATTTGGTAAGTATACAAAAATCTAATTCGATATGTTTGTAATTTTGAAGAGCTGACAAAGTTATGAAAAACATGTTTTTGCACTCAGGCAGGATATCTGGTGGTAAATTGGATGTAAAGCAATGAATTTCAATGCAAAAATTATTCTTAAACTTGAAGCCAGTTTTGTTTTTGAATATCGTTAACTTTTTATGGTATTTATTACTAAATGTCTTTGAACTTCGTAAGTTTTCACGACCGGTTCAAATAAAAAAAATTTTACAAAAAAAAAACTTGCAAGTATTTGTAAAATCACTATTCATTTACCCGCAAGACCTTAGTTAAGTAGATCTGATCTTATGTACCATAGTGTGTGTAGAAGTCTATAAGAGTAGGTTTTTTTTTGTTTTTTTTAATCACCTCCTGGTCATTTAGGAAAAAAGTACTTGGCAATACCAACCCATCATTCAGACAATTTTAATTAAAAGCATTTTTTTTAAGGTTATTTAAATCTTTTTCCCATAAAGAATAAAATATTAAGAATTTCTTGCACATAGGATGGGTCTGAATCAAATATTAATCATCTTATGTAAAACAATTCAATAGCGTAGTAAAAAAAAAAAAAATTTATCTACCTTCTGAATCACTTTCAATATCCAATAAACTAGGAACTTCAGAATTAATACTTTGTCGTTTAGGGCCAATGCTTTTTAAATGACTTAAACGTGCTACTTCAATCACGCCACAAGGCACAGTTTCACCTGAAATTCAAATATAATATTATATTAAACATTAAGATTAAGGTTATAATATTTATGAACTTTTATATAAAAAAATAATAAAACTGAAACTGAAGCTCAGAATCTCTAAGCCAAATACTTTCTTTGTACCAAACTAAATACTATTCAAGTTTGCATAAAAATCTACCTCTTTGCTTCCAAAACCATTTTATTTGAAGACCATCAGTAGCCAAATAAAAGTTTTTCAAGTCTTGGGGTAGAATGCAGGAGTTTTTCTAGAATAAAAAGAACATAATTAGTTCTAATAACAGAAAATGTAGAAAAGTACATAATGATTTATGAGGATTAAATAATTGGACAACAGCTTTTTGCAAACAGTAGGTACATACCTTTATTATATAGCTATTGATTTTGGCATTAAGTCATCCAATTTATGATAGTAAATGGCTATAATATTCCCAGTGGTGTTTGAATGATCTTATAAGATTATATAAATCACAATAAACAAATTTAATTTATGCAACCACTATCTATGAACTTTTACCTTTTGAAACATTATTTTCATCTTAATGAGAATTCAATTTTTCTAATTCAAAATCACTGCAGATCTTTCATTTTATATATTTTAGCAATTTTTCTAATCTGCACAAAGTCATTAATATGTATGATCTTCAAAGTTTAACTACAAAAATATATCTTTCAGACCACTGAAAATATATCATTCACTTACTTGCTCCCAAGCTGTAAGTGCTGCTTCTTGGACATGTGTTTTCTCTGAGATCACAGTAGATTTCACGCATGGTAGTTTCTCTGAAAACATTTTTATAAATACATTTTTATATCTCGTATATTGCTTAAATCTAACACATGTTCCAAAAGTATGGCCCATGGTACAGTGAACTTAAGTAGGGTGGATGTAGCAGTTATGGCCACTGCCCTTGTTATGGCCACTTCCTTACAAAACTCCTCACAAATAGTAACTGAGATCTCCCAAACTAATAGAATTTGCTTTAACATTTCTTCTACACTGTTCTGGCTGGCTCACTCCCTTTGGCTGGGAAATTCTAATTCTAAAATATTAAAAAAAAATCAGAAAGCAATAGTACACTGGATGATGCTCTTCCTTAAGCAAAGTGTTAAGGGCTGAGGTTGTTTACTCTGAAAACATCTGGAATATAAATTTACTCCTTAAGACTTGTGATACTTTTTTTTAAAGTCAGTAAAAGGTAAGCTTCAATATATTTGTGTCATTCTCACATTATTAAAATTTAAATACTGTCAAATACATATGGCCATAACTAGTGCTTCCAAATTACAATATATGCCAGTTATGGCCATAACTGGGTTAGTATTAGTGCTAGTTTTGGCCAAGGCAGTGAAATCCTAATTACCAGACAAAAGTTAACTAAAAATTAAATAGGTGCAGCAGGTTATAATGAAAAGGATTAGAAAAAAATTATAACATGGTTGTTCATGTTATGACTAGTTAGTTATTTAATTTTACATAAAGAAAAATGGCACAGAACTTGTTGAAAGGGTTATTTATTAAACAACAATTGATCATGATCAAATATTTCTGAGCCCTAGTTCAACTGCCCATGAAGACTACTATTTAGAACTTTTGTTTTCTCTTAAGATAATCGTCATGGTACCAGTTAAATCGAAAAAGAGGTTTTGTCATTCACCTTCTAAGGTATCAAATGCAATTCGCAAAGGTTAGTTGCTTGACTTGTATGCTCAATGACCTATTTTTATACACAATGACGGCTAATCAGGCCGGGACCTACAGTTTAACGTCGATTCCGAACCACAACAAACCGCCATGCAAAATCCAGGATTCGAACATGTTACCTTTGGCATGTGAGGTTTGAGAGCTAACCCCACAGCCATCAGGTGAGCCAATTTGCAAAGGTATGCCCATTTCTAAAGCAAGTCGAACATTTGTTGTTCTACAGTCAACCATATGCCACAAAATTGCAGGACAAACTCCTGAATCATTAGGACATTCCGGTCCACAACCCATCTTGGGTATGAATATGGAATAAAAAATAGTAGACTGAATTTTAGGCAGAGCTAAAATAGGATTTCCCATAAACAAAGAGAACCTTTTAGATTCTATTAAAAAAAAATTCCAAGAGGGAGAAATGAAAACTCCTTTTCAAGATGAGAAGCCAGGAAATGATGGTTTGAGTTATTTTTGAAACGTCACCCAAGGGTTCACCAGAAACACTCATAATATCTTAGAAAGCTAGGACGAGTGTAACTGAAGAAAAAATAAGAAAATAGTTTCAGGAAGTGAAAAAACTCTTAGCAGAAAATATAAGTGTTCTTGAAGATCCATGGCGGGTTTTTAACACTGATGAAACAGTAATTTTCTTATCACCAAAGGGTTGACTCATATTAGTCGCTGAAGATGAAAGTGTTTTTGATGTGGCTGTATTTAGAATCAAAGGAGAGGGAAAGGGAAAAAGCTAAGACGAAGAAAAATCTAAAAATATTAATGACAATAATGATGATTGGAACTGTAAATGTGTGTGAAGCAAGCTGGATATTAGAAGAAAAGGAAGGCATTAGTGAAACATGGATACAATGTGAGAAATGCAAGAAACAATATCACTTTACATGCATTACTAAACCTTATATTAATAAATTTAAACTTGATATTCCGGATTCAGGTGACAAAGATTATTATTTTTTGTGCATGGAATTTACAGATAAAGACCAGGACAGTGACGACTGAAATACGATTTCTTTTAATGCCTCGGTGTCCATTTGGCTGTATTACCATAACTGCCATATTGTGGCCATAACTGGTACATGAAGGTGGCTATAACTAGCTCAAAGTAGCCATAACTGGTGAAAAATGTCAATCTTTTTCTTTTTTTAAATTTTGAATAAATCAGTAGCGTAACTTGTCTCCATTTGTAAAAATCTGAAAGGCAATTAAATTTGCTACAAAATGGTATATTTTATAATTTTGTCTATTAATAATTGAAACCATAGCATTTTTTTTTATCTAGAGAATTTTTCTTAACGTGCCCATAACTGGTACATCCACCCTATAACCAGAATTAAAATACAGAAACAAACATATCAAATGCCACAAATAATGGCACACAATTAACTGAATTTCAAAAGTATGAATGATATTGTTCTTTAAAACTCGAAGTATTGCATAATTAGAAAATCTACTTTTTGGTTTCAACTAAGACATTGGTTTTTAAATCTGTTTTGTCTGTAAGGCTGTAAAACATATTCAATCTCAGCAATGTAAAAAATAAATGTAATCTCCCTAAAGAATGCACTATTTTGTACCATACTTTTTAGTATGTGGATGAGTACATTTTTCAGAAGGATAGCATTCTTTAAAAAATATATATCTTTCGACGAATTAGTCTGCAGTAAAAATCACAGACCTAAAGAAATTGCGGTTCAAATGTGCTACATGGTGGCAAAGATAATTCGCCAATCCTAGGAAACTGGCAAAATTTGTTGTTTCGTTGTCGTCAGCGGTATTCCGGAGTCGTGATTGGTTAGAATTACTACTGCTTTGGATTAACGCCAAATACATCCTCTTTTCGCCAAAAAACGCTTAATTTTGTCTGGTGCCGATTGATTTAGTTACAAATATGGTAAACTGCGTGATTTATGTTTCTCTCTTCATTTCAGTGGTTTTTTTTTTTTTGTTGGAAGTTGACCTGTTGGAAATATATTGTCTTTATTCCTGTTACGTCATGAATTCGAGTTGTATTTGTGGGTATTATTAGTTGTGGGAATGCAGAAACAATGTTTTTAGGTGTAGACTCTTAAGGATGGCGATTATTTTAAAATGTTTGAAATTATTGAGCGCGAAATATTTGAGAATTTTTGAAATATTTTAGATTTAAGCGCAAGTAAAGTAGAGGCGGGTTTACAATATTACCTGGCCGAGTACATCTGGCGAAAAAAGCAACAGGCAAGGACGGTAAAAAATTTATTTAACGCGTTTTTGGATGATGTTATCAAGGTTTACTCTCCGGGAGAAGAGAAAGGGGATTGAGGTATTTATATTGAATTAAATATAACTCTTGATTTATAGCAATTTTAACCTTAGGAATAAAACTGGTATGCTATGACTATACTTTGGTGGCCTTTAGGCCACCAAAGTGTAGTTTATAAAATATAAGGTGTTAAAATGGATTTTGATTGTTTTATAACAGCAAAGTGATTAAAAATGTCATTTTTGGAATGTTGAACTCTTTTCCTTTTAGAGAGCGAAGTTCCCGCACACCTCACTTTTTACACATTTTTACAGTACCGAGTAATTAAAAAAAATTGATTTTGGGGGTGAAATGCCACAAACGACTGCCCGAATTAGGTAGGGGTATTTTTTTTAGGTTTAATTGGCCGTAAGGCCAACGAAATAGGTTGCAATTTTTCCTTTTAGAGCGCGAAGCGCGCGCACACCTCACTTTTTAGACATTTTTACAGTACCGAGTAATTAAAAAAAATTGATTTTCAGGGTGAAATGCCACAAACGACTGCCCGAATTAGGTAGGGGTATTTTTTTTAGGTTCAATTGGCCATAAGGCCAACGAAATAGGTTGAAATTTTTCCTTTTAGAGCGCGAAGCGCGCGCACACCTCACTTTTTAGACATTTTTGCAGTACCGAGTAATTAAAAAAAAATTGATTTTGGAGGTGAAATGCCACAAACGACTGCCCGAATTAGGTAGGGGTATTTTTTTTAGGTTTAATTGGCCGCAAGGCCAACGAAATACGTTGAAATTTTTCCTTTTAGAGCGCGAAGCGCGCGCACACCTTAGTTTTTAATAAGCAATTAAAAATATAAATATTCTGGAAGGGATCAAATATTTGTCATTGATGTAAAAATTTAATGAAATTTAACCCCTTATAAACTATTTGTAATTAAATTTTAAATGCTAAAACTATTTTTCAATTATCCTTTACATTTAAATTGTTTAACCATTTTTTTTTTCCCCTTCGAATATCGTTTGCAATTTTATTACATTTGAATTTTCGCCGATTTCGAATATATTTACGCAATTCATTTGAATTTCTTCCCGGGATGTACGTTTTTAATATAAATATAATCGACATGAATAGCGAAAACACTTAATCTTCCTACAACTTGCATCGCAACCATAGCCTAACGGCTTTGGCATTGGACTTCAACCTTCCTATACCATCCACAATTCATGGAGCAGGTTCGATTCTCAATTTTTCACTTTCCGCTATTGTTTTGGGTTTGCCAGTTCACTTGGAAACATCGTGTATTTCGCCGTTTTGGGTTTGCTTTAGCGTCGGAGTTCGCCATTGTTTACGTTTTGCGGAGGAGTTCAACAAACGCCAAGTGCCACCATATAGCACATTTTAACCGAAATTGCTTATGTAATTTAAAAAATGACATAAATAAATTATTATATTTTTTTTTCCAAAGACTTACCAAAATATTTTGCAATTCCTAGGGTAAGATTTTCTATAAAAGGACTTCGATCCATTGATTTACTTTTATTTACAGTATAAGCTGCAAAATAACTTACATTTAGTGTGGTGTAGATCGTGTAGATTTATTGATTGCATGTTTAAATTGAAAACCTTTTAGAGATTAGTTTATAAACGTACTTATGTGACGTCACGTATTCAGTAATGGGTATTAATTGAGTTCAACTTTTGTGTGGGCCGAAAAAATTTAAAGTTTTTTTCTTCTTTTTTTCAAATCGTAACACTACACAAAAGTTGTGAATTCGGAAGACTAAAAAGGAGTAATAAAAGAAATAAAATCAGTTAATATCTTCCGGTCATATATGTGCATTAAAATTTGTCAAATTTAAAAAAAAAAAAAAAAAAAAAAAAATACAAATACAAATAAAGCTAGATCACAGTTCAAAAGAAAAAATATACTAACAATTTTGATTTTGTAGACCATTAATAATATATTTTATTTGTTTAATAAAAAATTACGTGGAAAGTCATAATAATCTGGTTTATGTCATGGTATAATTTACTAAGGGGATCCTGCACCTCCATAAGAGCCCATGTTAAATTCAACAACTTTGGGGGCATCTCATTTAATAACCGATTCTTCAATCATTATGAAACTTTTACAGTATAATATTTAGATACTTTTGAACAGTTTTCCTGAGATTTTTATTATTTTTTGAAAATTAAAATAAGTATGACTTTCTAAAAATATGTTTACAAAATTGTTAAAATTTTACACTAATTATTTTTTTTAAAGTATGCTATTCACCATTTATTCTTCGAGTTAAATCACTTAAATACATTAGAGAAACATGTATAAAAAATTTCAAGCTTTTATGTCAAGTATATAGATTTTAAGCTATGTGCCTCCAAACATGAAAAAACGGCATTTTGTGAAATTTGGCTTTGAAGTTTAAAAAAAAAAAAAAAAAAAAAAAAAAAAAAAAAAAAAAAACATGCAGTAAATCAACAATTAAATACCTAGATTTTGTTTACTTTTAAAAATTATTAAAAATACTTCGAAAATAAAATATAATTACAAATGAAGCATCATTTTAAAGAAAAGAATTTTAATAAACACTAAAAAACTTAAAATTCATAATCTCAAAAATTTCCCCGTGTCGGATTCTCTAAGGAAATTAATTATTTTTCTATACTTGTCCACTATTTAAAAATAAAAAAAACTTTGATTGTGTAAACAAAATCGAATCTTTCAAAAATTTAGATACGTATTTAATTATATCTAAAAAATCCAAAACAACATCGGAAAAAAAAAAGAGGTCGACGAGTGTGTTTTAGACATATTCCAACAATGGCTCTCAAAAGTCTTCGTATAGTTAAAAATTTTTAGAAAAAGTGCTGTTTTGCATTTGTAATATTTTTAATTTTTATAATTTTATAAAATATAAATTCATGGAACCAGAGAAACAAAATTTCACAAAAGTGTTCGTACACCATAACATTTTCTGATAATTTCATTAATAAAATTATTTTTTTACATTTTTTAATTTTTGCATTATGGTAACTTTTATACAATTCAAATATCTGTAATATTATTATAATCTATTTGCTTTTTTTAAATAGTTCGTAGTCGTTAAGAATCAACTAACAGGCAGTCTAAAATAGAAGAATCATCGAAATAGAAGTAAATGGTATTTCTATGTATGGCTACTAATATATTAAACATATTCCATGTAACTGTTTAGTATGTACTGAAACGTTTTAAACAAGAAAATATAATTCAAAACCAGTCAAGAAGAGATTGCCCAACACAATTATATATGCTACGTGAAAAGAAATTTATTGCAAGAAAATTTGAAAAAAGTCCACCTTTTGTGGCGTATAAAAGATTCTTCAGAATGTAAGGAAATCATTTTGACTTCAATTTCACTTGAAACTGGTTTGAAAAATAGTAAGATCAGCTGGACTACGTAAGTGTTTTGCCCAAAGAAATTTTTTGTAATTGCCAAAAATAGAAAGTTTTGCCCTTTCTGCACAAAGTCAATGATACATAAGCCAGAAACGTAATGGAATCATGTCTGATTTGAAGATAAAAAAATTTCACATTTTTAGTTTCGATGGCCGCATTATTGTGTGGAGAAGAAAAAATTATGAACTTAATCCCAAGAACTTCGTGGGAACAGTAAAGCATGGAGGTAGAAGTGTCCTTGTGTATACACATGAATCATGAACTATATTTGAATATACTTTGAATGATAAATTCAATTTGTAATTTGGGTATTACAAATAACTCAATTTTTTATCAAGATAATAATAATCCGAACTCCCAAAAAAGCCAGAGGCGTCCTGGACATAGTTTCCAGGTGTAATCACCATGGCGATCAATCAAGGGTAAGAACGATACAGCCAGACACAAACTCTTCGTTTTATAAAGAGATGTTAAGACTTTTTACTTATTTCATAATTTTAAGGCTATTAAATATATATTATCATCTCGGATGTTATTTTCTAAAAAACATAATAGTAGAAATATACCTGGACATGCTTTATTTTGCAATTTCGATTTATTTGTTTTAGTTTTTCAACAAACTGTCAATTGTTTAAGGAAACTTCGTTCACTCAGGGAGGTATATGTATATAGTAGAGACAGAGAACATTTGATTGAACGGAGAAATTAAAACATTTAAATATTGAAATTAATAAATTAAAATATACTAATTATTAAAATTAATAAATTAAAATATACTAATTATTAAAATTAATAAATTAAAATATACTAATTATTAAAATTAATAAATTAAAATATACTAATTATTAAAATTAATAAATTAAAATATACTAATTATTAAAATTAATAAATTAAAATATACTAATTATTAAAATTAATTACTTAATAATTGGAATTATTTTATAATTAACAATAATTTTACTACAATTTGATTAATGATTATATTAAGTATTTGGGCTGTCATAAATCTTAAATCACCGGGCCGATTTTATGTTCCAGTACGCCCCTGAAAAGTGCCTTGACAAGAAGTCATGGATAAAAATTATATGTGAATCATAGTACAATTTAACATTTCTTTTACAATATAATTTTTGATAAGACAATATGTTAGACCTAATTGTAGCTGTAAGTAAATATTCAGCATTGGCAGATTGTAAGAGTTTTCAAGAACACTAAATAAATAAGTACTTTTTTTAATATCAATTGATTGAAAATAGAGATAGTTTCAATCAAAGATGAATTAATCAAGAATTTTCAGAAATAAACACAACAAACTTAAAATTATAAAAAGTTTATTAAGCATGTACATTTTAAAAATGTCTTTACAATGACTATATAATTAGTAATTGTTTGTATAAAACAATAATTCCATATTATATAATGGAGTGTGTATAATGTTAATAAAAATAAAAGACTAGTATCGATTGCCAGCCCAAGTGGTTGGACCTTCAAAAGTAAAAGGAATGTCCATAAAATAAATAAACAATATAAAAATTTGTTCAGTTCTTTTCAAAAACAAATTTTACGACATAAATTAAATATATTAAACTTAGGTTTTCAAACCTATTGCATGCCTACCGCTTGGCAGAATGTGATATAATTTGTAAGGATAGAAATAAGGTTAATGTACCCAAACAGATCTTCAGTTGATCATTTAATAAGATAGTACAGCAGCATTTAACACAACACACTGATTTCAATTTTAGTGTTCAAAGAGGCTTTCAAATTTATCATCATTTTTTTAATGCTGGAAAAATATAGTATATATAAACAACTGAAAAATCATTGTATGAACCAGCTGTAAAATTTATTAAATTATTACATTTGACCATTATATTGTTTTGTTTATTCATAATAGTAATTTACAAATACAAAGTTAAATATGCAATACATTAAAAAACCTACACTACTGATAATAGAAAAAGAAATAGTTTCTTGCTATGGACAATTAAGTATCAATGTTATAAACAGTGTGTATAATATTTTTTTAAATTCAGTAAATAACAAGCAAACACAAAATACTTCGACTAAAAAAACATACCCAGAATCTCTGATATGCAAAAACAAATACATAAAATACTATATTCTTTTAAAGAAAATAAACAAATCAGCTTTGCTAAATAGCTATTTTTATATAAAGGGAAAAATAAACTTTACAAAGATGAATACATATTAAAATAATAAAAAATATAAAATCTGTAGTCTTTAATAAACATTCTAATTTATGCATCACAAACCCAGACTAGAGTTTTAAATTTCTTTTAATATGCTAACTTCACTTTTATACTGACCTTATATGAAGAAAATAAGCTAAAAAATAAATATAAAATCAAAGAAAAATCATTGAACAAATACAGTATAAAAAAAATGTCCTCAGTTCAAATAAAAATACCTTTTATAAATAATAAATTTACATTTTAATTTCAATAAGCTTAACATGTATAATTTAGGGTATAGCAAGGTATGTAAACAACACTTTTTATTTTATTTAGAATACTTTTACCATATATTTTAACACAAAAAATTCTCCATAAACAGTTTTCATATTTTTTTAGAAACAAATATATAATCCATGACTCTTCTCAGAACTTTATTTAAATGGGGATGTTCATTAATTGCAGCTTGGGTAATAACTTGCACAGCACGAAGTCCAGATTGGAGCTTTTCAATTTCTTCGGATCTGCGAGTTTCATTTCTTACAGCTCTGATGTAAGTGCCATCTAAAACCTTTTGTAAGAAACTACTTCTCTTTTGCTCAAAAGACAATTTTATCACATTCTGGAATATAAATTTTTTTAAAGTATGAAAACATGGATGAAAACAGTCAAAATGTAAAAAAAAAAGGAAACTATATGCTGCGTTACTTCGGACTACGAAAATAGCCGAATATGAATATAATTGTTTACTAATGTGCATATAGAACAGTGATATGCAGGCATAAATAGTTTCTGAAGGGGAGGGGGGGGGGGGGGGTAGGCAAGTTTAGTCTGATAAAACTCTTCACAGTCCACTAAAAATAAAAAAATTGTAGGAAATAGGAGTTTCTCGTAGAGAAAAAAGCGGAATTATGAGTAAAAGCAGAAGATTTTTACCCCTGTAAGTAATTAATAACGAACCTATATGAAGTGTTACGTTTGCTTGTTTGAGCTGAACAAATAAACTAAACTACCGAGCTGAATTTGATTGAATTTTTAGTAAAGCAGCATAAATTTTTCACCTAGTCAACTAGCTATAAATAATTTAAATTTATTTCGTAGTAATAAAAAGTTATAGTAAAATTAGATACATTACCTTAAAAAGCTTTTAAAATTGAGACGTTGCAGATATGAAGGGTGAACTCAACAAAGGGTGGTTTTCAGAAAAATAAGTTTGAAAAGTTTTCCATAAGGACAAACTCAACAAAAAGGAATAATGCTCAAAAGGTCGGAATTGCATCATCCAGTGGAGTGATCGGGGAAGGAATAGATTGTGTAGCATATTGAGTTCGCTCTTCGTGTTCTCTTTCCTATGGCAGTTTCCAGCCAGCTTGATATCATTTTCTGTATATTTTGAGAGGGAGAGAAGTGCTAATTCAACATGAAAAATATACCTGTAGAATCTGTAAAAGCTCAACATTCGAAAGGCATATTTTTTTTTACCATTGTAGAGTTCGTCCTTTGTATCCACAACGCCTCAATTTACAAATAAAAAACATAAAAATTTCATCAGTCATGCAAAGTAAAGTTGTGTTTCATCAAGATAGAATTGGACTTTGACACAACTTTCCAGTATGGTAAATCAGGATTGTAATTTATGTCTGCCATAATGTGAGGCTCAATTTCAGTATAGATTCTGTTTGTTTTAGACTTTTTTCAAACATGAAATTGCAGTATTATTATAGATGCCTTATAATATTATTGGTATTATTCATTGCAAAAACATCACATTTTATAAGGCTTACTTTTTTGTTAGATAAAATTTTCTACCAGCTACAGAAAAAGACAACCAGCACTTCCTATTTTTTAGTGAAGGAATATTTAGTTTATTCATCTTGTCTATTCAAATATTTCATTATACTAATTTCGGTAGGTAACAAGGTATGAAAATTAAAAATACTTGAAAAGATTTATCGATTTCCAAAACTCTAATAGATAAACTACATTTTTGGAATTGCATCTTAGCATTTAATTTTCAAAAACCATTCAATGTTTTAAAGGTATATTGTTAGGAGAAAAAGCTTTTAACAAAAGTTTTGATTGGTTTCCGAATCAAAATTCTTGCGGCTGAAACAAATGAAGTTAATTTTTTTTTTAATTTTTTTTTTATATAAAATTAAAATTGATTTAAATTTAATCAAAAAGGATTTCTTTTCCCTACAGTTGTAATTTCAATTATTAGAATAAAAATATCTTAAAATAAACTATACCTGTCGTTTTTCTTTCTTTTTATTGTCTATATTGTACTCCATAGATTTAATTTTAGTGATAATTTCAGATGCGACCGACTTTTCATTTTCACATTCTTCATTCAATTCAGATTTTGAAAGTTTCAAAACTTCTATTTTCTGAAGACAGTTCTCCAGTTCCTAGACAGAAAGCATACCATTTAATAAAAAATTGAATACATAGAATTCATATAATATTTTAGCAAATATTTTATAACAATCCTTTTAATAATTTTATCCATACAAATTATTTAAATAAAATTACAAATGAATATTTAAATAAACATAATAAGAGACATCTTATTCCTCAAAATAATAAAAAATTACAATTATGTTAAGCAAATGAAAATTTACAAAACAAAAAAGATTTAATTTAAGAAAATATTTTAATCGTAAGTTAGTTGAAAGTAGCATTTATTAAAAATTATGACAGCACATTTTGATATATTTTTTTTGTTAAAATGTACAAAAAAATTCCTTGAATTTTTAAAATATTTTTGTTAATCTTTATGGAAAAAAAGAAAAAACAGAATAACTCATGTGTATCAAAATTAAGATTAGTAAGTTTGTTGTTAGAATTTTTTTTTTTCTCATTATTACTTTAGTCATTTATTAATATATTTTGAGTCCTGATAAATTTGGTGTTCAAATTTGACAAGAAAAAGATAATTTAGATTAATACGCTTAAATTCTGTAAATAAAATTTTCCCATAAATTCAAGAACAGTTCTAGAGTTGCTGACATTAAAAAGGCTCACTCAGCAATAAAACTGTCATATATATTTTTAATCAAATATAAAATATAATTAAGAGAATAGTTAGAAGGCTTCTAACATGACATACCTGTTTATCTTCTTTTACTTTCTTCTGAGCATGTTTTATTCTTTTCTGAACATACTCAGGAGTTTTTCTTCTTTTTCCAAACAAAGCCTGCTTGTCAGCTTCGATATACAAGCGTGTATGCCGGTAAACAGCTCTTTCTAAGTCTTTACCTAAGGCTTCCTGTTCCTTCTTTATTTGCTCATATTTCAACTAAAAGTAAATCCAAATTATAAATCAATGCACAATAACTAAGTCCCATTCATACTACTTTATGTTAAAAAATATAACTTTTACTTCCATTTTGAAAGGCAGATATTATTAGGAGCTGGGGGAAAAAAGTTGTTTACCAACATCCAAGTATATTGCGCTAAAAATATTTTTATGGGATAAAAAATTTGAAACTTTTGCAAAATTAATAAATTAAAAAAAGTGTTATTATAAACTCATTGGTAGCTAGATATTTAGGGGTAAAAATAAAACTTTTGTTGAACCTTAGTGATTTTTAAATGTTTAGAAGGAATATTAAGAAGTATCTCTGTAAAAAATTTAGTTGCTTTTCTGCTAAAAACTTCTAAGTTTTCAATGATTAAAACTGATGATTTTTTTTTGCAGTGGAATTTTTTTACACAAATAAATACTAATACAAAAATGACGACTAAATATAAGCATAAGGCTCATCTAGGTTGGCCAAATATAATTTTTCTTATCCCCCAGTATAGAGCCAGCAGGCTTTTCAATTGTTGACTCCAGTGCAATTTATGGTAGATTGCTCCACTGTTATTAATCACTTTATTGTAAAAGTAAAGTTCTCTAATTTCCAAGTTAAAATGTGATTTAAATAACTTATAATGCATGATCTCTTGTCTTGTCCCCTGTATTCAACTCTAAACTCTTGAAATAACTCTGCTTGAAAATTCATAAAAATATACCCCTACTTGACTTCTTAGAAAATTTTATAAATGCTTTTCATAAAAGTCTATTAATTAAATCTGAGTAGTCGAAAAATTAGATTCTGGAGATCTTAATATTAGGAACAGCATAAAACAGAATTTTACTGCAAAGCATACAAACCTACTAAATTCTTAAAATACATATTTTTATTGAATTTGTCATTATATATATTTTTTCTCAAAAAGAATTTTGTAATGTTCTGTTAGTATTATTTCAAATTCAGATAATACAATTTTAAGAAAATTTTCACAAATAAAATATAAAAGAACTTAGAAAGACTTAAAAACTTGTTAAAAGTACTTAATCTTACTTGTAAACGTCGAATTTCACTTCTAATGCTGGCAAATTCATTAAGATGATTTGTAGATTTCAGTATTTTCCGAGTTTCTTCCGCTAAGTGAATTTTTCCTTCCCAATAAACGATATGTCGTCTATAATAAAATATAATTAAAACACAAAAAATATTTGTTCAAAATTAATTAGTATGATACTATCCTTTTAGCGCATATGTTACTAGTAATATTCCACACTATGCAATTTATTAGCCATAACAAGGGATGAGTTTGGTAAAAAATCAAAAAGCTGAAAACAAAAACCAAAAAATTTTATGCGTGAAACACATTTTAAGTTATATTTTTAAAAAATTGTGTTTTTCTATGTGCATTTATAACACTGCACCATCTATGTCCGTCCGTGAGCAAAAATGGCTTAAAATAGCAGCACCTAGACGTAGGGATACACTTTGTACTGTCATCAGGCAAGGTATAGCTCCAAAAAGGATTAAAAAAAAAAAAAAATTCCTGTGAAAGTGATGAAAACCGGCAAAAACTTCAAAATTTCAAGAAGTTAGATAACTTTAAGCAATTATACTATACTGACAAACAGGCCAAATTTAATTAAATCCAGTTTTCTAAATTTTTAAGCTACAAGTACTAAAAATCTTACAATATAAATTTTTATTTATATCGTTAAGCTTGTTCAATAAAATAAAAAGCAACAAATAATTGCAGTTAAAATAATTTTAAACACAGATTATTTAGAAAAATTACAATTGGAACTAATTTTCAGAATATTTTTAAATAATTTTTATACAAAATGATGTAAAAATTTGAGTAATTCTGCACAGATTCGAATCAAATGGCAAAATTTACCTTAAACAGGCACTAATCACGAATATGGCGGCTATCGCATAAACGGAAGTCTAGATGAATGGCTACAATTACTGGTTGAAAATCTCGGTAATAGCTGGTATTGTATTAGCGTAAACCTCGGCGAAAATGATCATCACTTTAACAAAAGTACTATAAGCAATATCGCTTACAATACCGGCGAAAATCTAGGTATCGGGAAAAACGATCACAGCAACGTGCATATCGGCGCTAGCGTCCACAATATCGGCACAAATCTCGTTAATATCGATCTTTTTTTGGTAATACTAGTGTAAATATCGGTAATATCGGATGTTACTACACTATGGTTTTTGACGAAAATTACTCTCATGTCAACAGAAATATCAAAGTTAGAACCAAATATACCGGAGCAACTTTCAAGAATAGAGCTAATGTATTAGCGTAACACTTGACGAAAATTACAGTCACAACAACGTAAATCCCGGCGTAAAATCTAGGTATCGGCAAAAACGAATATCACAACAACGTCCATATCGGCGATAGCGTCCACAATATCAGCACAAATCTCATCGCATATCAACAATACATAATGCACATCAACGAGAGCGCCATTCTTCAAGGTAATATCGACATTCTTTCGGTAACATCGGTGCAAATCTCAGATTTTACAAGGTAGCACTCAGCGAAAATGACTATCAAATAAACGTAAAATCAGTGTTAGCACCGAATATAAGGGAACAATTCTCAGTAATAGCGTTGTTGTATTGGCGTAATACTCCGCGGAAATGAAAACCACAACTTAAATCCCAGAGATAACGCACGTCATAGCCACACAAATCTCAGCAAAGTGGACATTACACCAAAGTAACGATTAGCGAAAACGAGCTTCACATACCAACGTACGTTTAGACGTACAAACGATAATTCCGTGGTTGTCAGACTTGAAAGCAAGCACATTATTCGTATACGTTAATCGGGTGAATTAGTATGAAAGAAATTACACAAAAGGATCAAATTTCGGAGCAGTTGAAAAAGTCTAAAATGCGAGTTTAAGTGACAACCTAACTAAAAAAAATGCGTTCCAGTAGATTTTTGTAATAGGAGCAGGAATGCCGTAGGTTTTCCGCTCTTTTCGATTGGGCGGAAGAGAAGCTGCTTCGCGATTCAGCCTTAGAGAAAATGTTATTTTTCTGTGGGATAGAAAAATCGTGAAAAAACGATTTTTTTTTAGTAATTAGAAAAGCGGAATTATTTTTTTCTAAAAAATTAAAAAGCGGAATTCCGCCACATGGCGGGAAAAACTCATCCCTGCCATAACCTTGATAGTACTAATAAAGGAAGTTACCAATCAGGGAAAAAATTGTCTTAAGAAAAATTATAAAATAACAGTAAGTAATGAACTGTGGCAGAACATATAATATGCTAAAATTTATAACGTTTTTGCATTTTAATAGGTTGTTTTGACAATAAGTAGCTTTTAGTTGAGGTACATTACTTATCATCAATTTCCTCAAAAATAATAACATGGAGTAGCGATGGTTACAATGACTTTTACATAGGACCTGTTTTAAAAGTGTCTGATTATGTTAAAGTAAAGGATTTTAACCTGGGTAGGGAAAAAACATAAGTAAATACTGCATTTCAATTAGCTACCTTGCAAATGATATTTAAATAAAAGGCAGGAATGAGAATTCTGGCCAAAATAAATTAAAAATATAAAATAATTACTGGATTAACATGATCAGAAAACAGTGATCACATTAACCTCCAAAAAGTTTTCTGTACAAGACAGGTTACTTGGGGAGACTAAGATCACAGTAAAAGACCATGGCTAGCTAGAAAGAAACTGAGGAAGTATTAAACTTCCCTGGGAAGTACTAGAGTTCCTTTGGGAATTTTCCATCACTTTTGAGGCATAATTTCCAAAACCAGCGTCTTCCAGATAGTGTCCGGCCAAATTTTTAAAAACACGTTTATCAGTGCTCGATAGCACAACCTGTTGTTGTCATGTTTTAGCTAAGTTTCTTTAAAAAAAATGCCAAAATGAATTGTACACTGTTTGCTAGAGGGATTATCAATTTCTTGGCTAATGAGAGATCTTCACATAACGAAAAATTCATCTCCGAAAAAGGTAACCATCACATTTGTGCCAAACACAGGCTGTAACGATGGAGAATCAAAATTTGCAAAATGGACACAGGATTTGAGCCAAAATAAAGCATTTTTCCCCACCAGAGATCAGAATTCTTTCATAAAATTTGTGTTAAATAATGGGTGAAATGAACAAGTTGTAACAATTTAAAAGGTTTAAAAGGACATTAATTGAAACCTGATCAGTGGAGTAAAGGGGAATTGTTTAAAGTTGGAAAATTAAACTGAAAACATGTTCACAACAGTACAGTATTTGACTTTTGTAAGTGAAATTCCATTAGCATTAAAATCTTTGTCTTTTCTTTAATATTTATGAATGAACATATTTTATGTTTGGATCTTAATAAGGCATAAAAGTAGACATTAAGAAGAAAAAAAAAGAAAAAAGTTTTAGTCTTGTTAAACTGTAAACTAGGTTTTTACACTATCAATTTTTGACTACTGTACACCAGATAATGTTTTACCTAATCAAGCCTAAGCCATTCTACAGATAATCTCTAATTCCTTAATTTAAAAAAAGAAGGGAAAATACAGAATCAAAATGCATTGACTTGAATACAATGAGTTTACAAGATAAACATAAACTGATCTACTAAGAAAACTGAGACGTTTAAAATTGGTATCAGCTGAACAGTCGATTTTCCTTAAAACTGAACATCGTCTATGACTTCAGTTTCCTGGCTTTCCCAACTTAACCCTTTCATATACCTTTAAAATAATTTTTTTTTTAAAACATTTCCATGCATTACTAAACCACCTAAAAAGATGTTCAATAAGGAAAAATTCTGTCGTTTGGTACAACTCAGCTGATTTTTAAAAGTCGTTTGATTTTATTTCGACAAAAAATATTACTTAATTACTTGCCATTAACAGGCAAACAAACAAGTTTTATACAGTAAAATTTAAAGATAAAAATATTTTAAAACATTTAAAATGCAAGGTCTTACCAATTTTAGAAATATTTTTTATTGTGTTGCTCAATTATAAAATCAATTACAAACCCCTGCAATTAGGTTAATTAATTGTTATTCTATACATAAATATACATACTGGGCTTCTAGAAGTTTCCTTACATGTTTCTTTTTCTTTCTCCGTAATAATTTCAATTCATTTTGCTTTTGCAGATAATTCAGTTCAGCCTCCTAAGACGTAAACAACAAATTAAAGATAGTGAAATGTAAAACAACAAGTATGCATGTATCAACAAAAAAAAAATGTTGCAACAAGATTAGTGTTCTCAAACTTTTTTTACAATGTCATAACAATGAAAACATTATATATATCTATATAAAACTAAGTTGTCTGTACGTCTGAACCTTATACAATTCCACAATTTTGCACCTAAAGGTACACAATCTGATACATAAAAGCTTTAGTACATGGAGATTGAAGAGAACAACTTTTAAATTCGATTAAAAGTTGCTTTCATTAAAATTTAATGACACGAAAAAAAAATCTTAGAATGGCAACGATATTTTTTTATTACATCAGAATAAAACCAAAAGTTATTTTAATGTATCCCCCTCATTTTTCTGATTATTTTTATGTATTACAATCGTCTATCCGATAAACAGTTCCGATGTTATTGTAATATTTCAATATATTTACTGTCAGTCGATATCTTTAACAACTTCTGCACATGTGCAGTTTTAAAGCATTATTTTCTTATGCATCATTTTGTTTTTCTAGGTATTAAAATTCATCCTGTTTTAGTTTACAATTTGTGTTGTCATCAAAGATGTGTTGTGCTCAACGAGTATTTACATTTTGATTTTATTTGACGAGTATTAATAACAATTAAACAAAATAAATTCATTAAATTCCTTTGTATTTCACAAGCAAATATCTTCTGTATTACAGTTGTCATAAATATCTAACATCTAAAAGTTTATTACCAACATACCACTAATCCGTTGATGCTGTTATGGGATGTTTTCAGTTGGATTTCGGTCAACTTAATAAATCTATTATATCTTTTTTCCAGGATGTGTCCTTTACAAGATCAAATGTAAGAGGGCAGTCTAATGTGAAACACCTACGACCAGTTTTGGTACTTTTACATTATATTCATACCACTTGGCGATAATTTTTCGGTTGGCAAACAATTTAGTAGATAATGCTATCGTTTCAATGTCTGTTAATATCGCCGCTGAAAAGCAGCATCGACTAGAGAATGACCGAGCGTGCTATTATAAAATGAATGAAAACATGTAAGAAATTTCGAGTCTATTTAACACAGAACTGATAGATGTCCTTCAACGGGTTCCCAGCAATGTGGGGTCATGCCAGCTAGTTAAGTAATATTTTCATATATTTGAAGCAATATTTAAACAATTATAATTTCAAATAAGATTATTGAATGAAACAGCATTTTCTTACCTAATGAATAAAGTATATTACACATTTTTTATTTTGTTTTTAAAAAGTTGATGTTGAATTGTTTAAAATGAAGATGCATACCTTATTTGACTGCGTGTAGAATTGTTGGCTGCCAAAAACAATTATAATATCTTTTAACCATTATTATAATACCTGCATCATGCTGTATTAAATTAGAGAATCTTACTAAATGTTAACAAGTTTATTGGATTGTTTAGTTTGCATGTTATAAGATAAAAAAAATAAATATACTAAGGAGAACTACAAGTATTATTTAGAAAAGTTAGCAAGTATAAAGACTGCATTCCATACTTCATATTTACTTATTTGTAACCATTCAAAAACCGTTGGTTTGATATATAGGCTGCTACAATTATTATTTTTGAGTAGCAGGCATTTCCAAGTCGCATTTAAAAAAGGAAGTCATAACAAATGTCTTTTACATGAAGAGATTTCTCTTAAAACGGCAAATAACACAAAAGTTAATTATATATTAAGAACGGCAGCAGTAGAATCACATAAAATTCAACTGAAAATTCTATCTGGAAGCTCTTTTAAGTTTGACTAAAAGAGTATTTCTTTACCAACTCTGTGGGAAGTATACATATTAACTTCAAATAGAGATATCAGATTAAAAGTGGTATATTTGGTGAGAAGTTTTCTGGACAACATGATGAAATTTTTGTTTACAAAAAACTTCAAATTGGCAAGGTATTCATAATCATATGTCCTTAACTTTAACAGGGGAAGATTTTGTTCTGATACACCTTAGAAATGCATATACTTAGTGTCTGGACCTCAGACAATTTTGCAATAGAAACATGTGTAGAAGAACTCATTTAGTGACAGTTTTTTTCAAAATACAGCTGATTTATTTAATATAAACCTCAATATAGTTTGAGAACTACTCTTGGGCTTCATTTTAAAAAGCTACTTTATAAAGTTTTTTTTTTTTCCTTCTTTTTTTTTAATTGGAACTCTGAATAACTTCAGCTTTCATTTTTCATGATCAGAGGATTAACAAGGAATTAAAACTTCCCTTCTTTGTAACACTATAAATGGTATGCTGCCTTTGATATAATGTCTGCCTTGATTAGTACCATGACATTCTAAAGAAGTTACAATGATCCTGAATGCATAGATAAAATAGTTTTCTAAAAAACTTCTATACCTTTAATATCTTGATGTAGTCCCCCTTTGTTAAAGTACATGATTGCAACAAATTTTCTTGCACTTCATTTCGTTCATACAGTATCTTATTGACTTGAGCTGTTTCATTTAAAATTTGCTGAATTCTGTTCTGTATATCTTTTATTTCCTTTTCTTCTTTTGCAATATCAGCTGTTCTCAAATGAAAAAAGTGTGTTTGTTAGTTATGAACAAACATCAAACATTTGCCACAGATAAAACAAAATAGAAAGCATATCTTCAGTGATCTATACAGTTATCTAAAAGACATTGCTAAATTTTAAGGCAAGTGTTTAGCAGATTTTTATTATTATGAATTGGAATTACACTTTTTGCGTTCAACTCTTCACCATTGTAATCTCGTAATACCTATCGGATAGTATTTAAACAAACAATAGTAAATTAATATTGTAAAATTATATAATGAAGAAATATAAAATATTGGAAACAGTGATTTATGAAGTATAATACAGCATGTTCAAAATAAAACTTACCAAAGAATTCTTTAGACACTATTTTGTGTAGAAATATAGTATAAGAATTATTCATAACTTAGCATAAGAAATATCAACAGCATTTAATTTTAAGGTACATAAGCTAAGTAACATTTTTAAATAACACAGGAAAGCATATTTTATTGGTAACCACATTAATATTTTGAAATGACTTGAAGTTTTATCAAACTACTACTTGTAGTTAAATTAAACAAAAACAGATTTTTAGTCGTTACAACTGAAATATGCAAACCCAGTCCACATGACTACACAAAAACCCTTTTTGTGGTTGGGTAGACATTAACTTTACAAAATAGTCTGTGAATAAAGGCTTTTTAAGAATAGATAAATTACCTTCTAACTGTATTTTCTTTCCTTCCATAATAGAAATCTTTTTGTGATAAAAATCATTCTCTTCCGACTTCACAGCACTCTGCTTGCCTGAAGCAAATAGTTCTTGCTGAAAGCGTAAATATTCCTTTTCCATGCTTCTTTTACCCTGCTCTGCAATCACTATCTCTTTTTTTAAGCGATCTATTTCTCTTTCTAATGGCCCTAACTCTTGACCCTGAAAAAAAAGAGTAACAAAACGAAAATAAGATTTCTTTCTGGAGGAGAGTACATAAAATCTTAATTTAGATGATTAATACCAATCAAGGAAAAATTAGGATAAAAAACACTACAAAAGGAACTACTCTAAATGGTAAAATAATAGTTATTCGTAACTTTAACAAAACAATCGTGAACAGCACATACAAAATTTAAAAATTGGTTGTACTACAAGCATTATAGCAGTTAAAGGATATTATTAGCAAAAGAAAAAATTATGTTTTAACATAAAAGGAAAAGAAAAATAAAGAACTACATTTTTATATATCATTAAAGAAAATGACACATTCATATAGGTAACAATCTAGCCTAGATAGATAATAGTTGAAAAAAATTTCAGAGACAATAGGGCATATTATATTTCTTCATCACAGATATGAATGAAAAAATGACACAATAACAATTTATTATCCAATACTTATAATACAAAAAATTACTCAAGTGTGACATGTATTGCACATACTAACTTAAATGTAAAAGAGTGAAAATGAAAATTGAATGCCTTATAGTCTCACATTGGATAATATTGAAAAGTTTCTAGCTTTATTTCATTGATGTAGAAAGATAAACAGTAGGGCGTATCGAAAAAAATCAAAAATGTTCAAATCTTTTAGCGGACACCCATCACTAATATGTGTGTGAAATTTTAAAACTCTGGGTTAATATCTTTTGTCATCTCAATAGCTCGAAAGTTCTGAAATTCGGGCTAAAAGTGATTAAAATTCAAAAATTCATAAAAAATTCCAGATTTCGCTGTAAGTTTAAGGATGGTGCTTACTTAGTTACTATTTTTGTATTAATATCTTCTGCTACTTCAGCAACACCAAATTTTGGAAAATAAAAGAATAAATTTCAAAAAAATAAATAAAAAATACACGTTACACTTACCTCATTTTAAAGGGATCAGAAATTTCATTGCCTTTCAAATATACAATTGACGATAGCATTACTACTTGTAATCCTTTTTTGTCTCGAATTTCGACATGTGTTTTCTGGATTCTAGAGTAGATCTAATGAATTTATCACTGTTTTCAGGTCCAACTGTTTTCTCGGAGGCTGCCGTGACAAGTTTCACAATTTGTTCGACTGCTTGTGTATGTGAAGGAAATTGTATGAAGTGCCAGCAGGCCTTTGGCATACCGTCCTCGGTCATTTTCAAAAGATCTTGAGAACTTATCTCTTGGAGAACCGGCGGCGATGTCACAAACAATTTTTCCAGTCAATGAGATCAATGTAGTCTTCAGCTTCAAAATTGATATCAGGAATAACGAATCTGCCCACACCTCGGCTAATTTCTCTTGCCTTTATTATTCTTCGAGCTGCAATGATTCTGATATGACATCTTTCATCAGTTAACAAGGCCAAAAGCATGTTTTCTGGAGCAGCAAAATAAGCGTTTCGAGAAATAACTGGATCGATTACGTCACAATACTTCTTAGGCAAGTACTGAGATGAGCTTATGAAATGCCACAGATGTCTAGGACTGTCTTTTATGGAGTGATTAATCTTAATTCAGAAGCATGAGGGTGCGTAGACTCTTGGAATGAATTCAACTAAAGTTAGTAGCTCATTTGATGGGTCTGATGTAGATATATATAACCTCAGTATTCGATTTGCAGTTGTTAGCCACTGGGTCAAATTCAACGTTCCTGGTTCTCGGTTAGCTAGATCTAAACTATAAATGCCAGAAATAATGGCAGTGCAAATGTCGAATAAGTATTTCTGATCTGAACTGAGTAATCTACTATCAATATGTGGCAACTCGCATTTAATATTATTAAAAGCAACGACTGAAAGTTTTTCACATCCTTTAAGTTTTCGTCCAATGTCTCCAGTGTAAGATGAAGGGCCAGAAGACTTGCCGAATATAATATTGGAATAAGTGTTGTATTGGCAACTCATTAAAATGAAGTAAGCAGACAATCCATTGGAGTGGTCTCTGAAGTTTCATTTCAAGCCTGCGAATTATACCAGTAAACATCCCTGTGTTCACCACAGTGCCGTTACACCCGACAACTGTGAGCTTGCTAAAATCATCCAAAAAAGTACTTGTTACGTATTCGTAAATGCTGTTCGATACATGAAGACTACATCCACTTTCAGGTGTAACATGCTCCACATACGAAGAACCAGGCTTCGATACAATACAGTAATGCGCTTCTACAATTGTTCTTTGGAACTGTTTTCCCTCGAGGGTTATTGATGTTAAAGTTTTGTCATGCCAGCCATCAAAATAAAGGCCAGATAGATTGGAACGATATTAATTTAATTTTGATATCATTTGCTTGTAAACTTTTGATTTTTCCCTCCATACTTTGTTTTTGTATGTGACGAAACTGGAATTCGATTCCGATATTAAACCCAAATCTTTCATAACACTCGATGCAATAGCAGCCATGGCTCTGTTAGAAACACCATATCTTTGACTGACAATAATTGTGTTGTTCAATTTTACACACATCTGAAGACTCCTTGAATCCTGTTGAAGAAACGGTGTGTAGGGCGCGTCTTTGGTATCCACCTCTGCCTCCACCTCCATCATATTTTCATTTTCCAGAGTAAAGCTTGAAACAGAAGCAGGAGACGCCTCTTTTTTACTTTGCACAGCATTTTGTTGTACTCGCATTTGACGTTTCTGAAGTCGTTTTGTTTCGGATACATCAACACTTCCAATGAACATTTTTCTTTCCGTTCTTTGGTCTTTGAGGAACACCTGCTCATTTGGTGGAACTTTACTCTCTTTTGGATAGATGACTTATGACTTATGACTTGTGAATGGGGGTGACTCAATCGAGTACCAGCACCGCGACTTAAGTCTATTGTACTGAAACCCCCTAATGATCTAAAGAAGACAGGTTGCTGAAATAAATTTCAGTATAGACCTGATTGGAACATTTGATAATTCCCAGGGGTCGATACAATGGTATCCTAGATGTTCAAATCTTTGGGCAGAGTAGTAGTCACAATTGCATAGCACATGTGTGGAGCTCTCCTCTGTCATACGACAGCCTCTGCATAGTGGGTCATCTATAACACCTATCAGATTAAGATGTCTATTTAAGGTGCAGTGTCCAGTTAAAAGGCCTACAGCAACCTTGATCTCTTTTCTGCTCAATTTTACTAGCTCCCTCGATCTATTCCAGGGGGACTGTTGATTGAGCTCTTTGGCTTGTCTTTGGTCTTTAGATTCAAGCCAAGCTTGATAGGATTCAGTCAATAAAAAGCTTTTGATAGTTTTCCTGACCGCATTATGGGGCAGACCCAAAACAGGTTCTGGACCAATAAAGGATATTTTAGATCCTTGTTTGGCTAATTGGTCTGCCATTTCATTTCCTTCAATGTCACAGTGACCAGGAACCCAGAGAAGAGAAACCTTGTTACCCTCAGCTAGGTTTACAAGTGCATTGTGGCATTCCCACACTGCTTTAGAGGTAAAGCAGTGACTCTTTAAAGCCATTATTGTAGCCTGGCTGTCAGAGAAAATCTTTATGACCTTCTTAACAACTCCTCTATCTAGGCAATTGTAGGCACATGCCTTAATTGCAAGAACCTCAGCCTGAAATACAGTAGCCAACTTGCCCAGAGAGAAAGAAAGCTTTATTTTTCTGTTAGGACAGAAGACACCTGAGCCAGTGCCATAAGATGTCTTTGAACCATCTGTATACCAAATTTCATCTCCTCTCCTAGTCAGATTGGAGGGAAATCTCCAGTTTTCTCTGGACGGGAAGATGATATTGTATTTGGCTTTAAAGTAATATTGCTTTAACATCCAGTCAGAACTCATAGTTAAACATGGATGTTCTTTTACCTGTGTCTGAATATTTTTAAACAAAGGTAATTCATAGGATGTTTTCCATAAACCCATGAGTTTTAGCCGTCGTGAACACAAAACAGCCTCTAATTCCACTTGTTTGTGTAGTGGTAGAAAATCTAGGAGAATTTCTAGACTCTGTGAGGGAGTAGTTCTCATTGCATTTGTAATTGAAATGGTTGCCATTCTTTGTAAACTAGTGAGTTCTTTTTTCACAGTTTCATTATGGGTTCTATTTCCCCAGGCAATGGCCCCATAAGATATCATTGGAGTAATCACTCCAGTATATATCCAGAGCACCATTTTTGGTGACAAGCCCCAGTTGTTTCCAATAGCACGTCTGCAGGCCCAAAACACTCGTTTGGCTCTGTTGGTGCAGTATTGGAGATGAGGCTTCCATGTCAAGGTTTTATCAAAGATAACCCCTAAATACTTAACCTCTTCTGAATATGCAAGTGGTTTCCCAAAGAATTTTATGGTTTGCATATCGAGTATTCTTTTCCTAGTGAACACTGTTAGGTTGGTCTTGTTGGGGTTAACCGACAAACCTACCTCTTTGCACCATTTTTCTACCTTTTTTAGAGCAGTGCTCATGAGGTCAGTTACAGTATTCTGGAATTTACCTCTTACGACCAGTGTTATGTCATCAGCATAGCCTAGACAATGCAAGCCCAAATAATTAATTCTGTTTAAGAGATCGTCAACCACCAGACTCCATAGTAGTGGTGACAACACTCCTCCTTGTGGACATCCTTTACAATTCTCCACAGTGAGCGAGTCTCCCAGAAGGGAGGCTTGAGCCAATCTGGTTTCAAGCATATTTTTAATCCAGGTACATACGCTTGAATTAACATTTCTTTTAAGAAGGGCATTGTTGATTACATTCGTTGGGACTCTATCAAAAGCCCCCTCAATATCCAGAAAGGTCGCCATGGCTATTTCCTTTCCATTGCCTGCCCTATCTAGTACCGTAATAAGGTCGTATAGGGCAGTCTCTGTAGATTTCGTGACAAGTTTCACAATTTGTTCGACTGCTTGTGTATGTGAAGGAAATTGTATGAAGTGCCAGCAGGCCTTTGGCATACCGTCCTCGGTCATTTTCAAAAGATCTTGAGAACTTATCTCTTGGAGAACCGGCGGCGATGTCACAAACAATTTTTCCAGTCAATGAGATCAATGTAGTCTTCAGCTTCAAAATTGATATCAGGAATAACGAATCTGCCCACACCTCGGCTAATTTCTCTTGCCTTTATTATTCTTCGAGCTGCAATGATTCTGATATGACATCTTTCATCAGTTAACAAGGCCAAAAGCATGTTTTCTGGAGCAGCAAAATAAGCGTTTCGAGAAATAACTGGATCGATTACGTCACAATACTTCTTAGGCAAGTACTGAGATGAGCTTATGAAATGCCACAGATGTCTAGGACTGTCTTTTATGGAGTGATTAATCTTAATTCAGAAGCATGAGGGTGCGTAGACTCTTGGAATGAATTCAACTAAAGTTAGTAGCTCATTTGATGGGTCTGATGTAGATATATATAACCTCAGTATTCGATTTGCAGTTGTTAGCCACTGGGTCAAATTCAACGTTCCTGGTTTTCGGTTAGCTAGATCTAAACTATAAATGCCAGAAATAATGGCAGTGCAAATGTCGAATAAGTATTTCTGATCTGAACTGAGTAATCTACTATCAATGTGTGGCAACTCGCATTTAATATTATTAAAAGCAACGACTGAAAGTTTTTCACATCCTTTAAGTTTTCGTCCAATGTCTCCAGTGTAAGATGAAGGGCCAGAAGACTTGCCGAATATAATATTGGAATAAGTGTTGTATTGGCAACTCATTAAAATGAAGTAAGCAGACAATCCATTGGAGTGGTCTCTGAAGTTTCATTTCAAGCCTGCGAATTATACCAGTAAACATCCCTGTGTTCACCACAGTGCCGTTACACCCGACAACTGTGAGCTTGCTAAAATCATCCAAAAAAGTACTTGTTACGTATTCGTAAATGCTGTTCGATACATGAAGACTACATCCACTTTCAGGTGTAACATGCTCCACATACGAAGAACCAGGCTTCGATACAATACAGTAATGCGCTTCTACAATTGTTCTTTGGAACTGTTTTCCCTCGAGGGTTATTGATGTTAAAGTTTTGTCATGCCAGCCATCAAAATAAAGGCCAGATAGATTGGAACGATATTAATTTAATTTTGATATCATTTGCTTGTAAACTTTTGATTTTTCCCTCCATACTTTGTTTTTGTATGTGACGAAACTGGAATTCGATTCCGATATTAAACCCAAATCTTTCATAACACTCGATGCAATAGCAGCCATGGCTCTGTTAGAAACACCATATCTTTGACTGACAATAATTGTGTTGTTCAATTTTACACACATCTGAAGACTCCTTGAATCCTGTTGAAGAAACGGTGTGTAGGGCGCGTCTTTGGTATCCACCTCTGCCTCCACCTCCATCATATTTTCATTTTCCAGAGTAAAGCTTGAAACAGAAGCAGGAGACGCCTCTTTTTTACTTTGCACAGCATTTTGTTGTACTCGCATTTGACGTTTCTGAAGTCGTTTTGTTTCGGATACATCAACACTTCCAATGAACATTTTTCTTTCCGTTCTTTGGTCTTTGAGGAACACCTGCTCATTTGGTGGAACTTTACTCTCTTTTGGATAGATACACTCCTTAAAAATAGCGCATTTATAGGAAGACATGTCGAATAGTTTCTTTGCTTCCGTTTTAAAGTTCTCAACATTTTCAAGAGCAGTCTTGCTTCTTTTCACACGTTTTATATTTTTCATGATTGAACGATATTTTTTATGGTAAGCGTGTATCATATCACAAACACGCTTATGTGAAACAGAAGGAATGGATGAATCGACATATAAACTTTCAATTTTCAAAGCAACAGTTTCTGCAACATGCATGGTTCTTTATTTCCATCAGTTTCATTACCAATACGCCATCTCTCATGAGTGCAACATCTTATGACGTCTTCATGTGTTGGCAGCATGAGTGAAAAATCCTTCTGTGTTCCAAAAATAGGGCATTGCAGCATTTGTCGACTTGAAAACTTTGAATGCGATAATTCTTGCATTTCTAATATTTACCAATATATTTTACTAACAAATGACTACGACACTAAGCTACGAGTAAAAAAAAATTCCTTAAAAAGAAACGACTACATTGCTGCAAATATGTTTGATATGAAGATCGAAACTAATTGAAAGAAAATATTCTAGAGTTAGACTAAATACTAAACAAATGAAAATGATCACGTAATTTATTGGTCGTTCCGATTTGTTTCTCGGGATGAAAATAGGGGTGTTTCACTTTACTTTTCTGGCAGTACACCAAACCCAGTGTGGTAGAAGATATCAACCAATAATTCTTGCATACTTTTTGTTGTTGAAAAAAGTAATTTTTATTACCTGCTACCTCAAAACGATCAACGAAATCTGCGACTGCTGATTAAATATTGAATTGTATTCCTTTTTATTCAAATTTTAGGAATTTCCGGTTCACTGAGGCGACAGAAGATATTAACCTATAATTTAAAAAAAAATTATAGTTGCTGTTGTTAAACAATACTAACATTTAATCACTACCCCCAATTGTTAAACGAAATATGGGAATTTTTAGGAATTTTTGAATTTTAAACACTTTTAGCCCAATTTTCGGAACTTTGAGGCTTTTGAGGAGACAGAAGATATTAACCCAGAGTTTTAAAATTTCACACACTTATTACTGATGAGTGTCCACAAATTTTCCGCACTACTGCTAAGAGATTTGATAAACTTCGATTTTTTAGATACACCCTAATAAACAGCTTTTGTATATTGATAAATGATGCAAAAATCTATCCATGTGAAAAAGCTTCGGCTTTATAACATAAGTGAACTAAGATGTAAGGTCTTTCCCTCTAATAGTAATAAAGTTGAGAACTTATAATTGCTAAAAAACTCAAGATATATGAAAATTAATCAAATCAAAAGGAATATTTTTCATTGTACTTTATAACAGGAATTCATTTCTTTATCTAAATGCGCATAAAAATCACTGTGCAATACTTCAAATGTTTGCAAATTCAAGGATTACAACATGACTGACATATTTTCTTTTTTCAGATCATATAAAGTAATATATTTTTTTTATATTTGAAAAATATACAAAGAATATACATTTAAAGTTTTTGAAAATAAAAATTAAACAAAGAATTATGGATATTAAACAAAGAATATTGGAAAAGACAAGAAAAATAGTAGAAAAGAACTTAAATGATTTGATTAGTAAAAATATATCTTACTCCAGCTTGAGTAATCATTTCCCTCAATTCATTTTCAAGTGCCCTTAACTCAGCCCTTTTGGAATCCATTTTCTCCCTGACTTTCAACACATTTGCTTCACTTTTACTCAAGACAGTTTCTTTCTCTATCCTTTCCTTTTGCATTTCATTGATATTACTTTCCATATTGTTGACAAAATTTTGCAAATTATCCAGTTTTAAAAGAAGCTTTTCCTTCTCATTCTCTTTTTGGGCTCCTTTCTCTTCCTAATAATCAATAAAATGATATTAGTCAATCGAATATGAAATACAGTATTTTTTAAACTTTGTTACAAAGTATGAAATATATTATTGGTCAAATCATTTAGTGTTGTAAACACATAAAGAAGCAGTATCCAGGGTTCCCACTCAAATCACAGAATGAAAATCAATGACTTTTTAATGACTTTTAAGGACCTAATCAATGTTTTTAAGGACCTTTGAAAATTTGTTTTCAGGCATCATGTCAATAAAAAAAAAATTAGTAAAGTATATTTTGCTAAAAAAGTTACAAATTGGTGGATGCGTAATACAAATATGTCGGAAAATTTCAATACGGTGCAAATACGTGGCAGTCACTCTGGGATGGCAAGTCTGAGTTGTATTTTTATAAATTTTGCAGTTGGCCACACAACATCTGCAAAAATTAAGGACTTTTAAGGACCTCTAAGTATTTTCAAGGACTTTTAAGCACCTCAAAGCATTTTCAAGGCCTTGAAAACAAGTTAAAAAATATTAAGCACTTTTAATGACTTTCAATGACCGTGGGAACCCTGAGTATCAAATACTTATGTGAAGACACAGTTAATATTTACCCACTTCGAATAATAAACATTTTAAAGTGTATTTAACCTAAGAATAAAGAAATTAAGCATTTTTAGTTATTTTTACTTTAACAAAAAACAGTTTATATATATATAAAAAATTAAAACAATAATAAAACTAATAAGAATTTCAACAATCTGTTTATGAAAATCAAAATTAGAAGGCCAAAACTACTTTTGTTAAAAACTTCAAAGTTACAACCATATTGGAAGTCACTTTATAAAAAAAACTTTTAAAAAATTAAAAATTTAGATTCTGTTTTTCAAAAGCACAAGTAGAAGGTCAAAATTACTTATGCTTAAAATTTCAAAGTTCTATGCATGTTAGAAGTCACTTCCTATAAATTTACAAGGATAGAGTCACAGACAGACAGACGGACTTCGTTTTATTATTATAGAGGAGAATAGTTTATGCTTTAAAAGTATTTTACTTACAGTGAGACGAATGGAATTCCTGATATCTTTGATAAGTTTTTCTGTGTATTTGGATGCTTTAGTAATTGTCATTTTTTCATGTAGCATATCCATATGCTTTTTCTCCAGGATTTTTTGTTGTGCATAAACCTTCTGGAGTTCTCTATCTTTAGCATCAAGTTCTTTTTCTTTGAGAAATATTCTCTAAAAATAAGCAAATACATTACTTTTATGGATTCAAAAAACATTATTAGAATTAAGAAATAAGAAACGAGGCAGAGACTACTTACCTCTTTTATAATTTGTAACTCTTGTTCGGTAATTTCAACAGTTTGATCCAAGACTGTCAAATTTTCTTCTAAGTCTCTCTCTCTTTCTATGCTATCATTTAGATCTTTTTGAACACGAGCTATGTCTGATTCTCGATATCGAAGATGAGCTACTAGTTGTTCATTTCTCTCAAACTCTTTTCTTACTGCTTTTTTACAAGCTGTTATATCTAGATTGAGGGTGCTTATTATGTCTTCACACTTCCTGAAACACACACACACACAAAATCAGCTCTTCATAAGTTTTGTATGAATATGTAAGACAAGAATTGGGGTATGTTAGTAATTATCTCACCTTGCAGAATCACTGACTTCTCCCAGAACACGATCTTGTTTCTCTAACGATACAATACTCTGTTTCCAATGATGGACAATTTGTTGTTTTTCAGACTGTATAGTCTGTAAATATTGAAAACATTTATTTAGCGAAAGAAAATTGGAGGCAATTTTTTATATGTATGATTAAGAAATTACTTAAAATATTATACTTTGGAATAATCTAAATTAAAAATTAGCTCTGACAGGGAACATTGAAAAAAAGTTCGATTAGCTACAAATTAATCTAAACCATGAATACTGCTGTTTTTATACTATTTATCAATATTCTCCTTAATATTTTAGGATGAAAAAAAAGCCTGTAGTTAGCCAACAAAGGTGCATGTATGGAAAATTAACTTAAAAAAAAATATATATATATATATATCATGCATAACAGCAAATACAACAGTAACATTAATAATTTACTTTCATTCAGCAAACAAGTACTCGAAAATTGATATGTAATCAGTCAATATGTTTTCAGCACTAAACATAAATTCATAAAACTGGCAGTGAGAAGCTATTTATGAACTCTGCGTAATGAGTATTCTGCTGATCAACGATAAGTACCTTATAACTATTGAGAATTGAATGTGGGTTTATTAGGCTTCAATTTCTTTTATGGCAAGCATGAAAGTGTGTAGAAACTTTTATAAAGGGTATGACAATACCTTTTTCTGAAACACAAACATTTTAAAAAGATCTTGTGAAAGAATCAAGGTCTTAAACTTTTACATATATATTTTTCTATCATATATATCATTGCTCATATTTTAAAATCATAAGTTGCTACATCTTATTATTAACTTACAGTTAATATATAGAATTCAATTTAACAAATCTAAATAGCTTATCTGTTTCACTTCAATTTGGCCTTTTAGAGAAGACAATTAACAAGAATTGGAGAATTCAACATTAAATTAACTCTAACACACATGTCATTTGCAGATGTAGGATCAAAATGTGATTTATACCTCCATTTCAGAATTAGCAGCATTCAGTTCTTTCCTGAGGTCACTGACCTCTTCTTTCTTTATACCCCATTGTATTTTATACAAATTGATTTTATCTTCCAGTTTGAACTTATCATTCTCCAGACGTGAAATAAGAAGATCCTGTTGAAAGGAGAACAAACAACTAATCATCTTAAAAGTAAACAAAAACCTTCAAAAGTGAAAATACAAATTTAAATGTACTTTTGTTTACATTTTATGATCTTTGGGCATACCTGTCGTAATTTTTGCACTTCTAGATTCTCCTTGTCCTTGGCAGTTTTTTCTACTGCACGCTTTAAAGTTTTTGCATCAGTGAACGTCTCAGCTTTCAGTGAGGTAAGTTGAACTACTTCAAATGCAGCATCCTCCAGTTTTGACTGGAATTCCAAATCTGGAATGAAGGAAGATATTGCCAGTAGTGAATTAGTTGAAATTTCTTTGATTTCTATAGCTACTATAATTTTAAATCCTCAAAACATTGAAGTGGTGTTCTCAAAAGGAATAATTTAAGCTTATAATTCCACCCATTATGTTTCACATAATTATAGTAAAAGCTTAAATTAGGTAAAGTGATTAACTTTATTTTACAAAAAGAAAAAAATTCCAAGATGCAATTTAAAGAATGTATTGCTACTCATTATATTGTAAATATTCTCCATTAAAGGGATTTAACAAAGTGGTAAAGACACCTGAAATGTATCTTAAAACATGAAATTGCTAGTTTATTTTCATTCCAGAATAGAGGTTATTGTATATATACAGGGCATTTAAACTTAAGGTGTGGAACATCGCAAAACTTTCAATAACACTATAATACTGATCATTGCATTCAAATTTGACGTGAGATGGTGTTATTTACTGTTTTCATATTTTCATTCATTTAAACAATTAAATATAACTCATAAAACCAGAGTTTTTAAGAAATCCCTTAAATGCATTGTCAATTTTTATATTCATTAACACAGCGCAATATCAAAAACATTTCTATGAGCAAAATGTGCGGCAAACTAGGTTTCAAAATTTATTTATTAAAAATGAACGTGAATTTATGCTGTCACATCTAAATATCATTTACTTATTCTGATTAAAGTAATTTTATTATTTTTTTATTAAATTTTTTTTTTACAACAGGAAAGAGCAACAATGGTCGGTTCAATACTTTTTTAACGCGATTGGATGAGAGCAAATTGGCTTGTATTCCGTAAAAGCGACCTATTAGTGACAGTTATAGCTCCAAAATTTGATAGAGTGCATTGTCATCAACATCAAACCTATTTGCCAAGTGTCAGTCCGATTGGATGACGGCAAGGGGGTTAATTAAGCTCTCGCAGATTCTGTAGCCATCAACAAACATTCATACAAATACAATCAAAGTTAGTATAAAGGATTTAAAAATGGCCAGTATGGCGATATTTTTGGTAATGATTTTATACATAAGCCAAAAAACAAAAGAAAAAAAACCACCATTGCCAAAATGACAAATTTGGTGATATACTTTTCCATCATTCCTTCTTGCAAGTTAAACAGAAGAAAAACAGTCCTTGGTTATATTTATGGGTGATGTCCAAGGGAGGAGATCTCTGTGTTAAAGATATTTATTTTTAACTTTTTACACCTTAATCACATTTTTAAGGGAATTTTGGAGGTGGTAATGTTAAGAACACCTTAAAAGGTACTACCACGGTGATTTTAATAAAAATCGTTTGAGCCGTTTTTTGGAAATTGGTGAAAAACATTTTTTCAATGGCAGCTACCTATTGCTCAAGGGTGATTTTAACAAAAACCTTAATGGCAGGTTCCATGGCCACAACTAACCAGTACACCAAATTTGAACATTGTCAGTCAATTCATTTAGGAGTTATACCAACCACAGGCAGACATATTTTTTAAGATTACATTTTTGAAGTCAGAATGTTCCAAAATGTGGAGAAACACATTTTTTTTAACCGAAAACTGTAGTTTCATTCTCGAATGGGTAATTGAAAGTAAAAATATCTGTATAAATTGTAAAGGGTAATAGAAGAACTTTTCTCCACAAAATAAGCTTTAGAAAGTTTCCAGAAATGCAGTATTTAGGCAATGCTATCGAAAGTAAAAGTTTAAAACAACTAATTGGCTTATTTTAGTCAACAGGTCACCAAAGTGAAGCAAAATCCAACACAGCAAAATAAGCTTTAGAAAGTTTCCAGAAATGCAGTATTTAGGCAATGCTATCGAAAGTAAAAGTTTAAATCAACTAATTGGCTTATTTTAGTCAACAGGTCACCAAAGTGAAGCAAAATCCAACACAGCATTTTCAGAAAAGAGAGATAGTAATTTTTCACACATTACAATTTGGTCAGACATTTTTTAAGCAGACAAAATTATTTCGTAGAAATAGACAACTGCATGAAAGACATTGGTCTCTAAAATTCTCCTTAAAAGGGGTTTCCAACATTAAGTTGGCATTAACACTTTTTGCTCATTTTATAAAATTCTACAAATATCATTAAGAGCACATCAAAAATCGGGCAAAATCGCTAAGATTGCAACCATTACCGACTTGGAATTTCCCGATTTTTTTTCTTATGTTACCTTACCTTAGGAAAGAATAAATCTAAAATATTTTGGCTATATCTTTTTAATTTTTGTAGTTATAGAGGGTCTAATTGTGAAATACGTGTGTCTTAGAAAAATTTGTTGTCATTCTTGCTGTATTGTAAATGAATTTATGACTGGGTTTGAAGGGCTTCAGATAATTTTTTTTTACATTACAGCATATATAAGTTGTATAATAGCATCTCAAAGTGAAAATGTACAAGTAAATAGTCGGAGCCACAAATGAAGACCCCCAAAATGGTGCTTTTTGCATACTACTATGTTGAGACTTTTTGTAACTACTATGTTGAGACAACAATTCCATGTAAGCAGAATATATGTAGGAGGTCAGAGGCATCAGAAATAATCATTTGAAGAACCGTAAAATCATATTCAATTTCGAAAGTAGTTACATATTAAATGTAATTTTCTCGTTCCATGTTGTAAAAGTACTATGTTGAGACAACAATTCCATGTAAGCAGTATATATGATGGAAGTCGGTGCAAGCAGACTCTGTGCTCTGAAGAGGCATTGAGTTCCTTCAATGAGTATTGTTATGAATTTTTCACAGAGGCAATGATGGCACTGTTTTTATTAGATAAAAACTATTATTTATTCGTTCTTCAAAGGCACACAAAATTTAATTGAAGAACAGTGCACTCACAATCAAGCTTCAACACAAGCTTCAATAACAACAACTTCGAATTCAGCGATAAATCAGGCTAGGCACACTAAAAGCGTTAAGCTTTCATCGAGTTCCAAAGTTAAACTGTCCATCGATTTTTGCTGCGGTCGAATTTATACAGGCGCATGAGAACCTTCTCGAAATATCTAGCCAATTCTTCGAAAAAAGAAATATCTCGAAATTTCCCGATTTCTTTAGGTGTTGCCACCTTTTTCTAACCTGTATTATTGCTGTTAATAAATAAAATAAATTATAATAGAATTTTAAAATAATACGTCACTATTTACAACTATATACAGAAAATTTGTGCAACAGTATTAACCTTGGATTCCCTTTATAAGTAGGTGTTTATTGATTTTGAATTTTTTTTTTTACAATAAAGCACAGTTTTGGGGGTGTCCTCATCTGTGACTCCGACTATTTACAAGTGAATTTTCACTTTGAGCTGCTATTATACAACATATATAAGCTGTTAGGCGAAAACCATTATCCGAAGCCCTTCAAATCCAGTCAAAAATTCAATTACAAAACAGCAAGAATGACAAAAAAATTTTACTAAGTCACATGTATTTCACACTTTGATCCCACCACAAATCCAAAAATAAGGAAGATATAGCCAAAATATTTCAAATTTATTCTTTCCTAGGGTAAGGTAACGTAAGAAAAAAAAATCATGAAATTCTGAGGCGATGATGGCTGGCCGTTGCTCGATTTTTACGAGGAATGCCTCTTAAGTGAAGCAATTTAACTTTCAAGATCATAAGGAGCACTAATTACTTATTTTAGAATTTAAATATGGATAAAAAATTCATATAAAACAATATGCAACTTTAATGTAAAATTGGATATTGTTTTTCTATAAAATAGCATACTAATCATTACACTGATCTTAGTAACAGTCACATAAAGTTGAAACGACTACTTTTAGGATTAGTACCATTAAATTTTAAAAGTTTGTATAGATGTTTCTCGAACATCTGCAGCATTTTTTAAAAAGAAATAATGCTTGCTCGACTTACGTACAAAAGAGACCAATTACAATTTGAAGGTAGATACTAATAAATAAAATAATTTTCAATGGCACAAAATGCAAGAAATCGATTCCAGATACATGAACTGTATTTCATCTTTAAAATACAAAAATACTTAAAATAACATAAACTTTCTCAGAATTAGTGCGTGGGATAAAAAAATACCTTGTTTTATATTGTAATTCCAGTTTTCTTCTACTGTTTGAAATTCTTCTCTTATCTGTTTACGCTTTGCAACTAGCTTTTCTTTAGCTTCAATTTTATCTTCATATGCTATGTCAATGTTATGTAGCCTTTCTTCTTGCTTTTTGAGCTCTTTTTGAAGTTCACATCCCCTTTCTGCAAAATGTCTATTTTCATCTTCTTGTGCAGTTATGGTTCTTTTCTGGAAAAATAAAGTATAAAAATTATACAAAAGATTTGTAAGTGTTTTTATTTATAAAGCAACATACACAACAAACAGCTGCAATTGCAGCCCCATAAATATAGCATTGTTGATACACTTGCAAAACATCAAATAAGTAATAAGTCAATAATTTAGAACAGGCATATCAGTTTTCCATTAACAATATACATTTGTATTTCCTGAGTGAAACAAATTAAAAATAGTATCACAATATAATGGCTAATTGATAAAAACCCTGCTTGTAGTAGTTACATAGCTTGCAGAGCCATTTATTAGCAGGGTTTAATTTCTACATGGATAGGCAGGGCATCTGAAAAGGGCCTATTTTTATTTATTCACCAAAAATGTTTTAGTCTTTTTTGAGTTACAATAATTTAGAATTTAAACTATATAATATTAGAATTGGATGCCAGGGAAAAAAACTTATTCGTAGTTTAAATTAGCTAATGATACTTGAGTAATTACTGACATTATGGCATTATTCTATGTATAAATTGTTATTACTGAACTGCCACTAAATGGGCTGCTTGTTACTGTGCTAAAAGTAATACTTATTTGGGAGGGAAACAGGAGCACAATCAGAGGGGTTTTCGATTAAGCATTAACAAGGGTGGCCACAAAATTCAAGAAAAAAGTTCCCTGATAGATTTTAAAAAAAAAATTCTAAGATTTTATGGCAAACTTTTTTCTTTTTTAAATTTCCCCAACTTTTCCAGATGTGTAGACACCTTGATCAAATACAACATGTATGCTAAAAGGATAATATGGCAATTTTTAAAAAATAGTTTTGGCAGTAATGAAAAGTATAAATTATTCAATAATTTCTAACGATTACCACTACAATTTTCCGGGAAAATGGAGCCAAAATATGGATGAATGGGGAAATGTGCCTTCAGAACAAAGAAAATTTCCCTGGTTTTGGTGAAATTTTAAAAAACTACCTGACATTTCACTGATTTTTTCCTGAATCAGAAAGTTCCTTAACATTTCCCTGATTTCCAGGGTCTGTGGCCACTCTGATTAAGTTTGTTCCTGTAATTTCTCGATAAAAAACAATGCCTATGCAGAACTTTCACATTTCATATTTGTAACACATCCAACAAAATTTTTGGAATTTCTTAAACTGTCACCTACATATGGTAAGAAATTAAAACAGTTTTTATCAGGTATTTAAGTTATACAGAAAACTCTAACATGGAATTATATTTTATTTGGATCCTGTATTTTACATATTATCTAGTTTACAGATTAATTTGAAATTTATGCTGTTGGTATAAATTCAATTAGAGTAATAGATATAGGCAAACAGACAAACACCATATTAAGGGTCATGCACCACTTAAAAATCACTTTAAACCACCACCACACCACTTAAAACATTTTCAAAACGAAAACGTCCATATATTTAAACGTTTTAAATGAAAGTTTATATTAGACCTAAGTAGACCAAAAATAACATACAACGATTATTTGATGTTATGAAATTTTCAAATCGTTAATTATTTAAAGTTCTTGGACTTCTCTAATATAGCAATACGGCAGGCTTATATTGTCTGAATAATGGTAAATTAAAAACTTATTCTTTGGAAATTATTTACAATTTCTAAGTTTATTATTCATTCATAAGGAAATATCGGGATATTGAGAGTCCTAAAGGGGGTGGGGGAAGAGAGGATCTGATACTAAAACCCCTCCTCCCTGGTTGCATATCTGAAGGAAGAACTGTTATGCCTTATACTGATAACATATGCTTAAAGAAAAAACCTTTTATTTTTTTTACTCAATTTCATATAGTCCACGAATATTTTAAAAAGATCTTGCATACTTATCAGTATGCAAAAATCCCTCTCAGATTCAGACAATGTATCACTATGATCTAATTTTAAAACCAAAAGGAAAAATATTCCTAATTGTCCATGTTTGAAACAACCTATTAACTACGGAGCCTCCAATCATAATGTAACTATATATTTCTGAGTGTGATTGTTTTGGCTAACTCAGAGTATAGGTAATATACACTTCTCAATATTCTAATCAAATAATTAATAGCAGTTTAATGCAATTTAAGAAAAATTGCTTACCAATTCAGTAAGTTGTTCATCTGTTTCCTGTAGCAGACTCAATAATCTTTCTTTTAGATCTTTTTGATATTTAATCATTAGAGGCTAAAAATACAAAAACAATATACTAAATTACACAATATTAGTATCAACAATACAATATTAATAGTAGCATTGATAACTTAGAATTGAATACCATAGAGCAGAAACATTGGATTTGAAAACAACATATTTAAAATCAAGAACCTGTTTCAATTATTAATATGATACACTTTTAGAACAAGCAGTTGAAATCAAAGTATTCACACCAAAAAATTACAGTAAATTGTAAAAAAGAATTTCAACTTTCAATAAAACTGAATAGTTAAAAAAATAACTGAATAGTTAAAAATAAATAAAAATCGTATTTTATGTATGCTTTTCTACTTTAATGTTTAGAAATGTAAAAAAAAAAAGAAGCTACTTTTTTATTCAGATTTGTATTTTTTGCAAAATATTAACTGACTCTTTATACATACATGATCAGAATCCAGAATCTTTTTACTTGCTTCTACTTTTATATCCTGCATCCTTGAAGTTAATTTTGCAGTTGGCTTTTCAATAGCTGTCTCTGGAACATCAGACCTTAAAGTACAATAATATTTTAGAAATAAATATACTTAGTCTTGAATTAATTTCTATTAATAGAGAAAACATAGAAAAAGTTGAAAACTAATTGTTCTCTATAGTTTTATCTAAATACAACAGATTAATTATGTTTGTTCATTTCCATTCATATTAGTATTTGTTATTTCTTAACGTGCTAGCAAAGAACCCAAAAGTGAGTTTGAGTTGAACACAAGCAGTATAACATTAGTTGAGACATAAACTAATGTTATACTACTTGAGCACTCAAGTGAATTTCACTTAGTACTGATAACAAACACAATGATCTATAATAATAAAACAGAGTCTATGGATCTACAGAAAGTTACTTAAAATAGGAATAGGCTCTAAAATTTTGAACAGAAGTAGTTTTGGCATTCTAATTGAACCTTTGATAAACAGAATATAAAAACTTCTATAATTAATTAAAAAAAAATTGCAAAGCAACTTCACATAGAGGTACAGATCTGAAATTTTTAACATAATCTTTTGTAATTTAGAACTCTGTGAGATGATCGTGCTTTGACAACTAAGCAAGGACCACATTCTCTACAACCACACTAATATGAAAAGATTGTGGCTTTGACAGATTTAAAGTGCAGCAACCGCTATTACTCCACATAACAGCATTTTGGGAAAGAGTAGGCTAAAGCTGTAAATCTGACCATAAGCTTGATGCCTTTACTTGCCAGGTTACTCTTCTATATTAGTAATAAAACCTACAAATGGAAACAATCTACTATGATAAGTTTTCTTTTTCAAATTAAAAATTTAATGAACTGAATTTTTTTCTCCAGGAAAGAATTGCAACCAACATTCTGTAATTTTGGCATGGTTATAAAAGTTATATTAATGCTTTGGAACTTTCTCAAGGAATGCTTTGGTTGCTGGCATCCATTCAGACTAAATGTTTCCACACACTGAGAGAATCCATTTAGCAAGCTTTATGTCTTTCCAACAATAGACAGGAAATTGTACAAGAATCCACACTTCAATAGTGTACAAGAACCACATAAAAAGGTAAGAGGGCTTAAGAACTATAGATTTAATTAGATTTAAGTACAATAGGTTTAGTTTGAATTATAAATGTAACCTACTCTTCAATGAATGAATAATCATCAGTATTGGAGTTCGTGCTCAGAGAGGTTTCATCACTATTATTCGAAGCGAACATTTTCGATCTAGAAAAAACATGAATTATGTTAATAACTGATTTTTTGAGTAGTTGATTTAACAAATTAATGACAAAATTTAAGGAAATATTTAAATTAAAGAAATAATATAAAATAATTTTTTTTTAAATATAATATTTGGAGTTATCAATTTATTTAATATAATTTATTCCATCGATTCCATTTATTCCACTTTAGATATATTATTGGTAGTTTGAAAAATACAAAACTTCGTTGTAAGTTAAGTCTTTTTCACTTTGACAAGCTCGTAATGTGTCCAATCAACAAAAAGTTGTGAAGGCTTCAGTCAGTTTTTTGATTTCTGACGAATTTCTTAAGAGGAATTCTCAATGTATAAATCTGTCCTATTTTGACATTAAATGTATGCAGTTCTGAACTTTAAAATTCAAATATAATATAATACTTTCGGTTTGTTTATTAGCAACAAGGAGGTTAGAAGAGAGAGGAGGTCCGAGCAAGCTTGGCGCGAAGAAGCAGACTTTGGCAACCCTTCTCTCATTTGAACTAAGCCTATACAAACCGACTTTTTAGTACGTTCTTCTACGGGAAAAAACGTGGGTAGGGTTTGAAATTCTGCCAAATTTTTAATATAGTTTCTAAAAAAGCAATTTCTGTGGTTGTAGGCTATAGTTCAAGACCTGAACTATCAAATGGTATGCGTATTACTCTTCACAGCTAATAATTAAGCAATATTCAGAGGTTTTTAAATCCCTCTCACTAACTTCGATTTTGTATGATTAAGTGCAAATCGATGGAGGGCTAATTACACATTTGCCGTCATCCAATCGAGAAAAAACTTATCAGATTGATTCGATGTTGATGACAATGCACTCAGTTAAGTTTTGGGGGCTATTACTATCACTAAAAGACTGCTTTTACACACGCTACTATTGGACTAATTAGCCCACTTGCCATCCACCCATCAAGCTGAAACTTGGCAGATGGATTCGATTTGGATGACAATGCATTCAATCAAATTTTTAGGCGAGTCACTACCACTAAAAGGCCACTTTTACGTATGCTTTTTATTGACGCTTTGGTTTACTTATAAACCCTTTTCCTATCATGAGATTAAACATTTAAACTTAGCGGACGCACTCGTTGTCTATGAGAATGCTTTCTATTAAGTTTTGGGACTGTCACACAACGGCAGTTTTTACATGCGTTTCTATTGCCTTACGTTAGAATTATCAGTAGCCTTTACTCACGTACTATTATCCAGATACAAACCTTAATTCAAACATGTTAAATTTTAGCAATATTTAATGACTGAAATCTTCTACTATTAAAGTTACCGAGGAAAAATATTCAAAGGGCTAATTAACCCACTTGCCGTCATCTAATTGAACTGAGACTTGGCAGATGGACTCGTTGTGGATGAAAATTTAAAAAATGGATTCAATATTTTAAAGCCGACCAAACGGTATAGTGGTTAGCGTGCTAGCTTCTAGACCACGAGGTTGCGGGTTCGAGTCCCGTGTTGGCATGGGTGTTTGTAAATGTATGTTGGCTTGTCTAATGACGAATGTTTCGGCGCATTTTATAGCCCTCGTGTTGCTGACGGCGCCAGATAATCTGAATACAACCAACCAATATTTTAAAAAAATGGATACCAATATTTTCTTTACCTTTGCACACTATGTAATGTAATCGTTTCGTAATCTATTGGAAATATTTTACACTAGCTGCATGGTTCCTCGTTGCGGATATCCATCATTGGTGTATAGGTCTCGTCTCAGCTTTTGGGGCTTTACTCGAAAAAAGGTTCATTGCCACGCAAATCCAAGCTCGCTTCGCCTGCTGGAAGTTTAATTGTAACATAAAAGCAGCTCGCTTCACTGGCTAAAAAGTTTATTGACACATAAGCACTGGCTCGCTTCACTCGTTCAAAGGTTAGTTGCTACGCAAACACAACTCTCTTCGCTCGCTGAAAAATTCTTTGCTACGCCCTCACAGGCTTGCTTTGCTCGCTGGAAGGTTAATTTTATTGCGCAAGCATATGTTCACTTCGCTCACTGAAACTCGTACCCTACGCTTATTTGAAGTCACTTTATAAAGAAAAACTTTAAAAAAATTTAAATAAAAAAAATTTAAATGTTAACATTTTGTTTAAGAAAATCAAAATTAGAAGGCAAGATCTACTAATGTCGAAAATTTCAGAGCTCTACGCTTATTTAAAATCACTTTATAAAAAAAGCTTAAAAAATTAATTAAAAAATATTAATTAAAGTTTTTGGTTGTTTACTTCGATTGATTATTTCGTTTTCCGTGCGTCAAATTCCTAATGTCCGCTGAAATCTAAATCGTAGCTTTTACAATGGCTTACTTTTGAAGACTTCTCGGTGCTAATTTGTTTAAGGGCAATTGAGGGTCCACTGTGGGTGGGCCTGAAACGAGATGCGAGAGCCGGTTTCCCCCCCCCCCCCCTGGTGGCGGGTGACAACCGCCCCTCTTTGTTAATTTGCAACGGACGATGGGTACAAGGGTCCGAAAACAAGTCCATTATCACTCCGTGGCCTGAGGGAAGAATAGGAACAGAGAAAAGCCCCCTGCTATTGGGATTTCTAAGCAGAAGTTTTACGACTTGTCGATGAACAAGGCGGCTTCTTTTCTTAGTTCTTAAGGTATTTGGATTTCGAACTTTATGTTTGAAAAGAAAAGGAATAATAGAAAAAACTTGGCTTTCTATTGAAAACTTTGGATGCTCTTTTTCGATTCGAATTTTGTTATAATAGTTTTACAAAACATTATTATTGTAATATCATGGGTCATCAGATATCTACGTTGCTTTGGTTTAATTTATATTATTACTTATGAAGCTCTTATGTGTTTTTGGAATATTTTGCGTGATTGAAATACTTTTGTGAGAATTTTGTTTGAATTCAGTAATTAATTAAGAATAATTTCAATACTGCAACGCAAATAAAAAAAAAAAGCTTTTAAAAAGCACTGAAACGGTTAACAATAATTATTATCATCAGTTTATATTGACATTATTATATAAACCTACATAATAAAACTCAGAATTAAAAATTAACAGATTTATCTAAACTTTTACAAACTACAGAGAAATTACGGCGCCAGATTAGAGGAACCACCTTGAGTTATTTAATAATGTAAACTTATTAAAGGGTAAATATCTGAAGTACCGAAAGAAAACTGTTCGATGATTTAATTATTTATCTCATTAACATCTTAAATTCAAGAAGTCTTTTTACTATTATAACTCATAAAAACAAAGTTTCTAATATAAATCCTTTATATATATGTTTTATGTGTTAAGTCACTGAACTCAGATCAAGTTTTGATAATGTTTGATCACTAAGGGGAAAAAACAACATCTATTCCGAAATATTTACTAGTTTCAAAACTTGCTTGAATACATTTTCATCCACAGCGAGTCTATCTGGCAAGTTTCAGTCCAATTGGATGAAGTGTGATGTCATCAGAGGGCGACGATAGTAGCTTGTGTAAAAGCATTCTTTTATAATAGTGTCAGTCCCCAAAACTTGATATAATACATTCTTAGTGACAATGAATCTGTCTATCAAATTTCAGCGCGATTGGATGACGGTAAGTGGATTTATTAGCATTCAGAAACGATAATAGAAGCCTGTGTTAAAGCGATCTTTTTGAGTGTCTGTGGCAGCCCCCAAAACTTGATACAATGTATTGGAATCTATATCAAATCAATCTGCAAAGTTTCATTTCGACTGGATGACAGATGTTAATAAAAAAAATCATTAGAAAAGACAATGTAGTGTCTGCAATAGCGGTCTTTAAGTGACAGCCCCCAAAACTTAATAAAATGCATTGTCATCGATATCGAATCTATGTGACCAATTTCACCCGATTGGTTGGTTGGTTCGCTCAAAGACCTATTTTTATGCACAATAACGGCTAATCAGGCCAGGATTTACAGCTTAACGTGGATTCTGAACCACAACGAACATCCATGGCAAAACCCGGATTCAAACCCGGCCTTTGGCATGCGTGGCCAGAGCGCTAACCACACCGCCATCAGGTTGGTCAGCCTGACTGGATGACGGTAAGAGGGTTAATTAGCCATTCGCAGATTTGTAGGTCACACACACACAAAATCGAAATTTATATAAACAATTTTTTAAAAAAGGTAATAATTTGTAAGTAACTGTCAGAACGAATGAAATACAATCATTTGATATAAGTTGAAACATATTGTGACTTACCATAATTTCCAAATTTGCACCTGCATATTACATCTTATTATTTGTTTTTCAACCTTCTCGTATATTATACTTGTATGGTCAAATCGCTATTCTCAGAAAAAAAAATTTAATGATTTTTAGAAGAATTTTGTTTATCGATACAAAAGTATCATCCTTTATGGTCCCCTGAGCAGACATCACCCCCCTTTCCGCATTGGGGTCAAGTCAATAACGCCACTGCTTATAAAGCAATGTTAAACAGTAAACAAGTCCATTTTATAATTGCTTTAGAATAATAAAAGCTACAAAAATAATACTAACTCAACACAGATTCTCCCCCCAAACAACTTCCCAAACAAATTGGGAGAAGGGAGAAAGGGGGGGGGGGGGACAGAAGAAGTTCTCTTTGACAAAGAGAAAAATGATATTGTATAAAACAGCGGTTTCTAACCTTTTTAGTTGTTCGGATCAACTATCTATATTATGAAAAAAATATAATGTACACGAAAAATTAAATTATATTTTTTTATAAAGTGAGGAACTTGATTGCACTTGGCTGTTACGACAATTAGAAAACTAAAAAACAAGTGACCAAAGTTTAAAAAAAAAATCATCGGAATTTTTTACATTGTTTATCCCCCGTCAATGAGAGAGTCAATATCTAGATTAAAACTTAGCCATGCTGTTTAATTCACGCATTATTCACTATCGATGTTATTCACTCGTTACAACATCGAAAAATACGATCGAGTGGCTAGATTGTTTCCATCTTAAACCCTGAAGCTCCGATAATATTTATCTCGGCGATTCTCTACCAGAGTCCACGGCCCAGTACCGCACTACTCGCGGTCCGTGGGGGTAGGAACCGCTGGTAGAGAAAATCAACTAAGCTTGGCGCAGTTGGGAGTTTGGCGTCGAAAAGGGCTTAGTTGCTTGGCGAAAACGGCGATAAACCTGCTTCATAGGTACAACCGGTTTCGAATGGTTTTCCAGTTTGCTCACACCTCCTTCTCTTCTAACCTCCTTGATTAGCAACGGGAAGAACATTACAGTTACAATTAAAAGTTATAAATAGCACTAACCTTAAGAGAGTTTCTGCATGAAAACGTCATAGTGAATTGCTGTATACTTATAAAATAAGTCTTTGATTGTTTGAACAAATAGTTTCCTGAGTAAAAGAAATATCTTTTAATATGCATCATGATTGGTTGGATTGATATTGATGATTTATTAGATACTAAAGTTTTTTGCTCGCTTAGGCATCGTGAACGATACGAGCGGCGAGCGATGTGCAACTGGCGATGAGAGTTGTTCTGGAGTAGAGGTGAGTATTGGTATTTTACATCAGTTCCTAACATGACGTTATCCAGTGAACTATCTGAGCGCTTCATTTTGAGCGACTTAAACCAAAATTGTTTTATATTGGTAAGGTTATCACAAAACACCTTTCTATCGTTCTTTAAGTCTGTCGCCAGCCACACACCGCTCGCCGCTCGTATCGTACCAGAGGCCTTATGGAATTTTTGATTTATAGAAAAAAATAGGTGCGGATCGTGGTGCACGGTAAGTACAGCCGGCTGCAGCTAAATTATTAATTTAAAAATACTAATTACTAGTCAACTTTGATTATTTATTTTACTAATTTTCTTAAATGTAGATTAGAATCACAAATGAAGATAGAAGATGAAATTTCTACGGTAAGTTAAAAAATCTCCGATAAATTGCAAACCTGTTACCCAAGGCACAATTGAAGAAAAAAAAAATCGTTCAAATAAGCCAAATCTGATGATCATCGAGCGAGTCAAAGTTCCAAATAAGATGCACCGTTGTCATGGTAACAACTGCTTATAACTGTATGGAACCTTCCTCCACGCTAAATGCATACGGCCTTGTGGCAGCATGCAGCCTTTGACAGATTTTGCTACTTCGGCCGTACTTGTAAATTTGTTGTACTGATTAGCTCGTGTGTGAGTGAATAGGGATGCGTGTATGGGAGAGAAACGAGCATTTTTTAGAATTTTCTCTACCAAACGGAAATAGTTTCCGTGATAAGTTTACACAAGTATTTTCTTGTTATTTCTTAAGTGGATACTAAAATTTATAATTGAACCATTTTGAAACATGAAGCCCGTTATAAAACGGTTGACATAAGTTTTTTTCCTATTTTTTTTTTCTTACCATTTTGTATATATTCAAAGGAAACTTTGAGTTCGAGTAAATTAAGATTAAAGAATTTCCATTCTTGTTGGAAATGAATGCAGTTAAGGGTGGGGGTGTCTCTGTTCCGGCTGTACTAGCATTTTTACCACTTTATAATGGGTAAAGGCCACCACTGGCAAAAAATATTGATTTATTTTGAGAGAAGAAGTGTTACTGTAGAGACAAGTTTTGACAAACGATAAAATTCCACTCCAAAAATCACCATGCAAATTAGAGGGAATGTGAGGGCGCTGCGGCATTCTCCTAAAATTTTACCTTGTATAAGAAATTTAACTCTTTTCTTCTCACAAATAATTTGAAAACGAGGATTAACAAAAAGAAAATGGAAAGATCACAATAAAAAATTAATAAAGTGATATTTTAATATTACTTCGATTCGGTTGATAACTGAATTACTGAAGGAACCAAAAATTCAAATCAATATTTCAAAGCTATATTAGAATGATTTTGAAATTTATGGCTCGAAAAGCCATTGTATGCAAAAGATACTAGTTTTTTTCTGGATAACTTAGGGTCCAGTTTTTCTCAGACAACCCCCTTTTTCAGGAAACATTGAATTCAAGCTGAATGATATACTACACAAAAAGTCCCATGATATAGCAACATCTTTTCAATTCCTTACTTTTAACTAGTTAGACTACTAGTCTACTTTTAACTAATTAGACTGCTGTGTCTTGTGCTCCTCCATCATATATGAGTATCAAATTATAAAAACATCTGGAATTGGAAGAGAAATATATAATCTGGAATGGAATGGTCAATCTTGAAGAAGTCGGCGATCAGACTTTAAATTTTATGTGACTATTAACTGATGGTTACTTAAGGTATGCATATTGATGTACATTAGGAATTGCGAAATTTGACTTAAGTATGCGTTTTTGATTTTTTGTTTCAAACTATTCCCAAATTCATTACCTTTAAAATGATACCATTTTTTTCTGAGACTCAAATTAAATTTTAAATTACAGGGGGTTTTGTGAACCTGTTTTGTATCTCATTAATTAGTGTAGTAAACTTTAAACTCGTTTTCTGAAGAATGACATTTTGTTGTTCTATGACTTTACGCCAACGGTCATAATAACTTCATTACAAATGGTCCGATTTATAAAATTCTAATTATGTTTTATAGTAGTGAATATGGTTACATATAAAATCTAATAAATGTTGTTAGCAACACATTTTTTATTTATACTCTAATTTTATTCTTAAATTAATGGTAAAAACTATGTATTTTTTCCAAAAATTTTATTTAAAAACTTATAATTAAATAAATATGAAGCCAAATTCACAATTCTTTATGGAAACATGCATCAAAATAATATATTTTATTTGCAATAAAAATCACACCACCAAGTTAATTACAACTTTATTTATGTCCGTTCGAATAACGTCCTAATTAGTCATTTTAATTGCAATTAGCTAATTAAAAAATTAACGAAAAAAAAGTTTATGTATAAAAATGCATCATTTTTAATTCTGATATTTTGACAAAAAGTTTTAAATTCTAACATAAAAATTTCAAGACAATCATCTCAATTGTATATGTAAGCCTTGAGGGAGTGTATCTGTATAAACGCGGCTAAAGAACAGGACTGTCTGTAGTACTTTGACTGCGTTTATAGGCTCTCTCAAATTGAGTAACAGTCAATTATATTTCGCAACGTCAACCATTATAATGGAAAATGTTTGGAACGTTTTACCCCTTTCCGACCTATTTCTGAGGTTATGGATAAATAGACAGATACCATTGAGATTTTTGGAATTTTAGAATCAGATATATGTATTGTTGCGAATTATACACCGAGGCAATGATGGCACGGTTTTGATTAAATAAAAACTATTATTTATTCACTTCAAAAACTCACAAAATTTATTCAAAGACAACAGTGTAATCACTCTCAAGCTTCAACACAAGCTTCTATAAGAACAACTTCGAATACAGCGATTATACAAGTTCACTCTAGTAGGTAAACAAAGCGATCAGCATTATTGAAGTCCGAAGTCAATCTGCAAACTTTCCTTATCTCCGGTCTTATTTATACCAGGCACGTGAGAACTTTCTCGAAATATCCAGCCAATTCGTCGAAAAAGAAACATCTCGAAATTTCTCGATTGCTTTAGGTGTTGCCCCCTTTTTCTAACCTGTATTATCTTTGTTAATAAATAAAATAAGATAAAACAAATTACAATAGAATTTTAAATAATACGTCACTATTTACAACTTTATACAGACAATTGGTGCAACAATATTAATCTGAAATACCTCGAAAAATCGAGATGGACTTTTTTGATGACTTTCTGTGCTTGACGGACGATAAAGTAAAAAGACTTTTCTGAATTTAAAGTAAAGATAAATTTTTAATTAAATTCCATTCCTAATTTTCATTGCTCTAACTAAATGATGTGTACCACAAAATAACTTTCTTATTTAGAAAATTATTTAATTTCAATACTTCGTCTTCGCATATTAGTTTTCAATCCCTGATTAATTTGTTTATTGCCTTGACTTTTCGTTTTTCTTATTGATTTTATCAAACATCTGCAAGAGAAGTTTTTTTTTTAAAAATACAACAATAAAAGTAAGTAAAGTAAATTAAACAAAGTGTAAGCGCTTTTTCACTGAAATGTAATTCGAAAACTTTCATCTAAGTTATTTAGTTTCCATTCTCTGCTAGTTTCTTTTCTAAAATTACCTTTTAAATTGCGTATTGGGAAGGACCAAGATCATGCTCCCCACCAATTTCGTTTTCAATTAATATTTTCCTCTACTTTTTCTGAATTGTTGTGAAAATTATCCAAGCCTTCAACATTTTTTGATGGATTCTGATGAAAATACACTTTTTAAAATTTGTAATTAACTTGCTTTGAAATTGGATCTCGGTTTAAATTACGAGGAAACATTATCTTGAGTCGATTAATTTCTAAAGATTTTTTTATTATAATTAAAATAAATAGTTAGATTATACATATTACAAAACATTATTATCCTATAACTTTCAATATTATTTATTTCATTTATTATTTATTTCATTTATCGGATATGTTATACAGGAATGCATTACATTTAGAAAAATATATTGATATACAATTCTTGTGCGATTTTGGCGTTCTGGAAGGTCAAGTGTTAAAAAAAAAAAAAAAAAAAAAAAAAATGAGTTAACGATCCCAATAATCAACAATCATCTGTGCTACTGCAACTGACTAAATATTTTGGTAAGCGAAATTAAAGCTATATTGAGCTTATTCATTACAACAATGTGTATATCCGTGACGACAATATCTGCAGCATTATTCACAACTTCAGAGTCGACATTTGCTGATCTCATTATAAATTCGACAAGACTTCGTTCAATTTTTTTTTCGCTATCTTTCAAAAAAGCTTGTGTTTCACGCTTTTAAACGGTTTATTTGAATAAATACTCTCTGTGATACTAAAGACGGTTCAAGATCAATACAAAATGATTTTATGTAAAAATTATTTTATACAGGTTATAAAATATATTCACATAGCTTTTGTGAAACAAAAGTGGTTTACAGCCAATTTCAGGGCCCCTTAAAATCATGGGCCCAAGGCCCGGACCTTGTGGGCCTAGGCGATGATCAGGCCCTGATTTTATCAGTCAAGTCTCAGACGGATTGGATAGCGACAAGTGATACTAAAGTAGTAGATCTTTTAATAACTTTAGCCAACACTGCAGAAATCTAAAATTCTCTATTCATACGGACTTAATAATTTCCAAAGTTTAACTATGCTTTTCAACTCTGTTTGACATCATATTACTAAATTAAAATATTACTTATATAAAATTTATGAAACCATAAAAAAACGATGTCACTCAATAATAATTCCGTGTAGAAGGAAAATAAATGAAAGAGTTACGAGACACAAATTAAGTAAATTTAATAACTTGATTTAAAAATTCTGCAGCATAGATACAAAATTCTGCAGTTTCTCAAAGGAAAAATGTACTTCATATGCATTTTAAATAAGAGGAACCTCGGAAAACTCTCACAAAGCAGCTTAACAATCGACACAAGGTCACTAGTCACAATTGCTAATGTGTTTACTCAATTTGAAAACGTACTATAGTATAGGGCGAAATATATTACTCGATCCGGTGACGTTTCACATGGTATGAGTGTATATTGCCTCTAGTCAAGGAGTTTGGAACATAGCAATGTTTAAAAACGTGTTTAGCTATGACTCGCAATCTTTTAAAAAGAAGTTAAAAACAAAATGTCACAACCATCGATATAAATAAACAACTGGATAGCCTGCTTAACGCTGGGAAAATGAAGCCGTTGCCAGATGCCGTTGGTAGGATAAAAAATATGGATTGCCGAGGATTGAAAATAAAATTTGGGGTTGTACACTGCAGAAATGTCAATAGTAGACCTTAATTAGTAATAATGTGCAAAAAAATACATGCTCTAGCATTTTAAAAGGTTTTTCGCATTTCCATCCAACTATAAAAGTGAACTTTGATTGGTTAATCTTCCCACCAGCTTCGCAAAGCTTCGCAATCCCCGGCGTGTTTTTCTCTTTACATTGACAATGGGGCAGTCTATCCAGTTGTTTATCTATATCAATGGTCACAACACTCACTTTAAACTGTTAAGGATAAATTACATTTTTATAATTTAAGAAAGTAATTTTGTTGTGCACTGCAGGCGCGTAGTCATGGGGTGGGATATGGGGATATATCTCCTCCCGAAATTTTTATAGTTGCTATTAGAAAGCAAAAATTAAAGGGATTTTTTACTTTCAATTACCCATATGTATACATAGAGTAATGAAAGTATAGCATTCGGTCAAAAAAAAAAAATCGATTTTTTGGGCATTTCTCCAAGTTTTGAAACATCCAGATTTCAAAAAAGTAATCTAGGAAAAATGTCTGTGTGTGTGTATGTGGTCAGCATAACTCCCGAACAAACTGACCTACGATGTTCAAATTTGGTGTGCGTGTTGATGGTAACCATGGGACCTACCGTTAAGGTTCTCATCAAAATCGCGGAATGCACGTAAGGTAGTTGCCATTGAAAAAATAAATTTTTTCAGTAATTGCTAAAAAACGCTTCTAACGATTTTGTTCAAAATCGCTGTGGTAATACTTCTAAAAGTGTTTTAAACATCCCCAAATCCGAAACTCCCCTAAAAATGCTTTAATGGCGTAAAAAGTTGAAAAACGGATGCCTTCAACATAGAGTTCTCTTTCCTTGAGCACAGCTCATCGACGATCGTTTCTTCACCTCTCCGCAGTTTTACTTATAAGAAAGGATAATATAATGATCATCGAAAAGTATATAGCCAAATTACCATTTTGACGGACTTTTTCTTATTTTTTTTATTAAAGACTCATACAAGAATTATCGCAAAATATATTGTCAAACTGGCCATTTTTTCTAAATGAATGATGAAAATGTAATAACGGTAAATGACACAATTCCTAGTTTATATTATAGTGTAATTGAAAGTTGTGCGACGTTCCACACCCCTTGTTTTTGTTTAATATGATATATTTATTTAAATGTTTTTAAATTTTGAAATATACGTAAAAAAATTACCTGTTATTTGGATTACTAAATACATTTGGAATTAATAACAGAAATGATTGTATGATTTGTTGACTTACAATTTCATATATCATCCCGAAAAAAATCTCTGACTACACCCCTGGTACACTATCAAAAGACTTTTATGATTTTGCATATGAAAATGGTGCAGATACAATCAATTATTTAAGAAAAATCAGTTTATTTTTATAAGAATGAAATATTTTATTATAATTTTATTCAAATATTGATGGTATTGAATTGAGAGTTAAGTTGATAATTGTATGCAATACCAAATATCAGTGTGTAGGATAAATCATTACCTTTGATCATTCGGACACACATGAAATATTCAAACATTTTTTGGGGAAAAAAAGCTAATATTTAAGCAAAAACGATTTATTAATGAAATATTATACTTTGTAAAATAAAGAGTAAAATTAAATTAAAATATATATATCACCATGGTTATATTGCTGTCAATTATCTTGCACTGACACACCAATTGAAAACACAAACAATCTAGACATTGCGGACTCCAATGCAAAAGTTAGCCATTCCATTCGATTCCATCCCAGATTAGATGGGTTTCAGTAATTTGATACCTTAATGTGGTGTGACGTGGAAGAGAGAGAATGGTGTGACGTTTTATGGCTTTGTCTGTGTCCTTAAGTTTCAAATTCAATGTTACACAAAGAAGGCGTCTTTTTTGTTTCCTTTCCCTAGCTGTTGAAAAATCTTTCGGAGAGAACGCGAGGAAGAACTTCTTGATACTTATAATTTAACGATAGCGGCTTGATTGGAATTATGGGTTCTTACAATATTCTGTAGAATTACTATAATACTATATTATCAATATGATTAAAGTTTTTTTTTTTCTTTTCCAATTATGAATTAGACACTTTATTTTAATTTTGATTAAGGTTTTCTTAAGTTATTTTCGTGCATGATTTTTTGTACATATAATGAAGTTTAGGGGGTGCGATGGAACTTCGATATTAAACCTTTGTAATTAATTGGCGTCTAATCAAGAAATAAACAAGTAGAAAGCTAATTAGAGTCCAAAACTTGTAATTCTTTGGTCCCATCTCCTACTTACAAATGAGAAAATCGTGCGAAATTGAGGAATTTTTTTAATTGAGAACCACACAAGGAGTAAAAATTCGTTGGCCAGTGCATTGAAGGTTTTCACAATCCCGGTCTACCCTACTCGTTCCCTATCAAACCAGCTCTTTCTACGTGCAAAGAAAAAGAAGATCAGTTACGCGACTTAAAAATCTATTTTAATGAGGTACGAAAAATGTCAGAAAAAGATTAACTTTGTTGGCCGATTTTTACCAATCTTGTTATTAAGTGAAAAATATTAATGAAATTAAAAAAAAAAAAAAAAAAAAAAAAAAAAAAAAAAATTACATTGTAACTCTCGGTGGCAATTACAATCTAAAAATAATTTAAATGACACACTTTATGGGGGTCTGCGGTCGCACCCCCATATCCCCTCTAAATCCGCCCCTGTCTTAAACAAATTCGAAGGTAGTATAATGGATTTTAAAAATGGGGGGATCCATTTTAAAGTAATATCAAAGCCAATAACATATTTTGCCGTATTTCGAATAATTTTACAGGATTATGAGTAGTTCTGATCGTTTCAAACTTAAATTCTCCGAATACTGATAAGATGTAAAGTGAGTAAATAATATCCAGGTAAGTTCAGATCACTGCTTCCAAATGATGTAGATGTTGATGGATTATGATTCTTTTGGAAGTGAGCACAATTTATCAACACATCATTTAAACGTCTTTGATAAATCAATCTTAAAAGTAATTTACTAGCTAACTTCAAATACTGCAAAAATGATTTCCAATAAGGAAAAGTCTTTTTAAAAAACGGTCTAGTCTATTAACAGTCAAATATATTAATGGGCTGCAGTTACTTTTGAATTTAGGGAGTTAATACACAGCGCATTATTGAATCAATTACATCCAATACATTTCTAAAAATTTATTTGTTAAAATTGCCTTCCAAACCTCTAATCATACGCACATTTTTTTAGTTTGCACTTTTAAAAAGGTAGGATCAAGGACTTTCAAAGACCTTTTTAAGAAAATTCTAGGACCTTTTCAAGAAAATTCAAGGACCTTTTTAGGAAAATTCTAGGACCATAAAATTATATACTCTTGACATAAAAATACAAAATGGAGATTATCGGTGGTCACTTAAAAATTCAAGGACTTTATCCTTTTTTTCAAGGACTATCAAGGACCAAATTACATAAAAAAAATTTAAGGACTTTCAAGGTTTATGGGAACCCTGATTAATTACTCCAATAATGTGACAACTTTCGGTGTCCGAACATATCACAAAATTAACCGAATCTCCTTTAGTATTTATTCATTACATCTCTTAAATTGACTTCGATTTTGTGTGTATGTTTATGGTTTGTCGATGGCGGGCAAACATGTGGAGGCCTAATCAGCCCCATCACATCATTCAATCGCTCTGAAACTTGGCAGATAGATACAAGATGATTCACCCTAATGCCACTAATTGTAGCTGGCGTCGGTTGTCTATAAATGCATGTTTGATCTAGTTAAAACAATTATTTTTCTATATTGTTGCGTGGATGGGTTTGAAAGATTTGAAGCCAAAGCAGATCAAAACTTGCAGATATTTATTCCGATATAACTCTGCGCAGATTCTCTTACAACTCCAGAACTTCTCGTTCTAGTAGACTCAATACATCTCTTTACACAACAATAGAGCACAAAACAGCAGTTAAAAACTTGACAACACATCTGCTAAAATCGCCGCAAAAGACAATGCAATGCAGTTCACTTTCGGAACTCTCTGAATGCTCGCTGAGAGACAGCTAATTCAGTAACTCCAGTCAACTAACTCAACTGACTAACGGACTCAACTCACTCTCCCGCTCTCTTGGCCGGCTTATATAGGAAAGTTAAACCTTCGTGAAACTTCCAGAGATAGAAATTTGGAGGACTTTCCAGATCGTAGTCGAAAAGTCCTATACATGTACATGGGGACCGAAAATGTCGCCAAATGGTCGACAACTTGGCTCTATCTCACCAATTTGGCGAGACTGCCATTACCATAATGTTAAATGGTCTGCTCTTTGTAAAACTCGCTTCTCAGCATTATCTCTGTGAAACTCGTTTTCAAGCATTAAGGGTCACATTGCAGGAAAGCAAAGTAAGACAAACTATTGCACTGCCTAGCTTATGCGAAATGTATATACATTTATCTTTTTACATAATTAATGCTACGAAATATTTATAAATATACAGAAATTCATAGCAATATAATTTGATCACCAACTAAAATTACAGAAAGTAAAAATACAAATAATAAATTCATTATTAGTTTGTAATTTTAATTTGTTTAAGAGGAGAAAAAAGAGCGCAAAATGCCCCGGGAATCAGCTAGAGAACCGTCCATATTATGAAGGCCTTTTTTTAAGGAACCCATATCTCAAGAAAAGCAGTGTGGTTGTGGAATGTATGCAACAATCGGAGAAACAGGGACCGTATACCAAACGCATCTTGACATAACCCGGGTCCCAGCAACGTCTAATGAGATGGTCCTCATTACCTCCTCGCCAGTCACAAGAACCTTTCCCAACCCCCTGATTATTAATGATCGTCATTGTCGAGATATTCGACGTATGGATAGGACTTCTTCCTAGACACACCCCACTAAAACATGAGCACTCTCCCGGTCTTCTAAAAAGAGCAACAGTCATCACAACAGTACAAACAAAACTCTAGTAGGCCAAAACAAAACTCATTTACACTACAGGAACCACGAAACTATTGGCTGGCTCTGACGAGTTGGTCGATATGGGAGAACGATGATTCCGACCTTTTTCTACTGCTAGTAAATAGACCAAACCGGTTTATTTTTGCTTTCTTCTCGAACAACACAAATCAGAGCTGGGCAGCTTATATTACAGTCATCATAACAATGGGGCAAACACAAAGCTTCATCTACCTGCAACCACGAAGCTAAAAATGATAGCAGTCATCTCGACAGGACATCCACCCACACCCACACACAGAAAGAGAGAGCGATGCTTAGAGAGAGAGAGAGAGGTCTATTTTAATGCTTATGTAATCTACAAACAAGATCATCGATATTAAAAGCCTATTTCAATGCCTCATATACAGCAAAACAGCTGCTACAAATTTCAGTGAACATGATGATCAATGTTCAGCCATTGAATAGCCTAAAGGCGAATGAAGGAATTGTCTGTTAAGTTAAATTTGGATTTTTAAAAATATCCTTAGGAATAATAATTGTGTCCTAATTTTGTGCTAGATTTCTGTTTTTCCCAAACTGTATTTGAATAATTTAAATTTTTTATTTAAATGAAAGTCTTATTGTTCACTAATTGGTTCAGTATTTTCTTCTTTTTTTTAATATTTTATTTGCTGTTATTAAATGTTCACAAAACTAAAAGGTTTTTATTTATTTATTTATTTATTTATTTAAAAAAAAAAAAAAAAAAAAAAAAAAAAAAAAACCTTTTTAGGCTCAATGATACCAAATGGCAGCATACAAATTTCAAATTTTTAATTAATTGTTGAATTTCATATTCTCCAAATTAGCTTCGAAAATTCTGTTGAAATGCAAATAAAGTGTAGGCTCAGTAGAGACGCTTTGGAAGTTTAAAGTAATCATCCATCCATACAGACTAAAAGATTGCAAGAGAAAAAAAAGATTCATTTTTTTTTAAATATCTCTCTGTTAGTTTTATTAGTTATAATTTTGAATTCTGGTATATTTATCTTAAATGTAATGAATGGTTTCATTCATCTTCGATATTCTTCATCCAGTGCAACCAAATTTGAGAGTAAGTCCACATATAAAAGTACCTTTCCTTCAATGAAAGTAATGTCGCTTCTCAAGTAGAAAGACAACCTCGCGGAAGTAAGGGACCCAAGAATTCCAAGCTTGGTAAAGTCACCTTTTTAAACGAAGCTAAGCGAAATTATTAAACTCAACAAGAAGTGCCGATATCTTTTATGATATTATCATTTTTAAATTCTTTATATTAACATCGAATTTGTTTGTGTGCATGTGGATGTGATTGTTTGCGGTGGACAAATCTTCGGAAGGGTAACAAACATATTTTCTGCCATCCAATTGAGCTGAAACTTTGCAGATGAAATGCATTGTCATTGACCCTGAACCTATTAAACTCTGGGGAGTATCAGAAAAAAGGCAGCATTTACACACGCTTCTATTGACGCTTCGGAGGACTAATTAACTCACTTACGTTAATCCAATCGAGTTGAAATTTGTCAGTTAGAATGCATTGCCATCGGCAGCGAGTCTACCAATTTTTTTTTGAGGTGAAAAAAGAGTTAGTCAATGGCAGGCAATTGATGGTTTTCTTGGTCGTGGTAGAACAATATGAAAAGTTGGCATTGCGTATAAAGGATTTATATTATAATTTGATTTACAATATCTAAGACCTAATACATAAATAATAAAGATGTGTGCAGTACGTATATCAAATAAAAGGTTCCTAAGAGATCAGAAATTGGTGAGAATAGGCATGATTTCACAAATTGCAATTATCAAGAAATTACATTATAAGGGTACAAATATGTGTTGTCATGTTTCCTTTTAACGCGAGATAGTCAATGTTGATGAAGCAACTTTTTGTTGGACGTTTTATTAATAGTAGATATTATGTTTGACTATGCATTTGATGAAATGAATGTATAATTGTTTAATCCAGGCATTCTCAAGGAACTTGGTAATATAGTGAGGATAATTGACCCAAATGAATGCCATACAGGTATGCGTGTGTAAAATTTCAGCTTATACATTTTTTTCTCTTCATGTTTATATAAGAAGTGGTCCAGTATTCTTCGCTTTTGAAATATTTTAGCCCTCGATTGAACGTTATATCATAATTTTATCCACGTTGCTTTAATTTTTACCCTATAATCCGAAGAAATTGATGTATACGAAGTAAAATTTGCCCTGAATGAAATGAAAACCTATGGCAATTTACCTATATTCTCCTGAGACCCGGCGTAGATTTAAATGCACATAGGATTTTGGGCGCATAATTTTTCTTTGCATGAAATAGCCGATTTCAGTGATTCAATCCTACAGCTGATGATAGTTCCAAAGATTGTGACGAAGTAGAGCCTGTAATGAAACGGTAAAAAACAGTTCCTCTGCCAGAAGAGGCGTCGCGAAAAGTTAGTGCGAAGCACATGCCAGCAATGGACGCATGCAAAAAGACTTTTTCCTCACGTTGTCGGATGTCTGGATGTTAAGTCAACTTGGATTAACTTGGATGTTAAGCAAAATTTTTTTGCACTAACTGTAAAGTATTTTTATGTAACACGTCCTCGCGAAATAGTTTTGAAGCCTTTCATGATTAAATTTCTCATCTGAACAATAAAATTTCAGAATTTTTGCAAGCTTAAGGAGATAGTCATTTTTTGTCTAGTGTATGGATAAGTTCTGAACTTTAAAAGTACGTTACATAGACCCAAAAGAATAATATACATAAAAATTAGCTTTAAATCATGTTTCAAACAGTTGTGGTCTCAGGAGGATATGGCAGATTTTTACAAAATTAATATATCTCCGAAAAAACAACTAGACGTTGTAAAAAAAAGGCCAACCAAGTAAAACAATCCGTCAAAAAAAGTTGTAAAATGTAATGTTTGCCACCAAGTGGCCTCGTTTAGGTTCTTTGGAGTACTTGTTCATAATGAACTAAATTGGGATTATTAAGTTGAATCTCCATAGCCAATCAGTACTTGGCAGGCTAGAATTTTTATGAAATTAATTTCATAAGTTATATCGGATTAATTTCATTTCATTTGCTTCAGCTACTTTGCACCCATTGCACTGTATTGAAATTAATTTCATAAAAATTCTAGCCTGCCAAGTACTGATTGGCTATGGGGATTCCCCTTAATAATCCCAATTTAGTTTATTGTGTACAAGTACCCCAAAGAAACTTAACGAGGCCGCTTGGCGGCAAACATTAGATTTCACAATTTTTTCTGATTGATTGTTTTACTTGTCCGGCTTTTTTTTTTTTATAACGTCTTGTTTTTTGGGAGATATCAATTCTTTTTGTTGCGTTTGTTATGTTCTAAATGAGTAAGCGACAACGCCATTAGATTCACATACTACTCTTAATATTGAGAGTGACAATATATATGGTTAAATATTGTAGAGAGATTTAGGTTTGCAATTCAAATCCATTTCGTTTCATTTAAGAAGAAATCTTCCTTACCACAATAAGAAAAACAATTTCCTAATCAAAAATATATATCTATTTTAACTTGGTACGAAAACAAGCATATACTAAAAAATAAGTAACTAAACAAAGTAAGTAAAACATGCAAACAAATTAATTGCTTTTATGCGAAATTGAGGATAACTAGATTTTACATACGGATTGGTGGTATACTTTTCGATAATCCTTTATTATTATCGAAACTGAGAGGAGAAGAAACAAACGATAGTTGATGAGGTATGCTCAAGGAAAGAGAACTCTGTGTTGATAAGGATACGTTTTTCAACTTTTTACGCCATTAAAAAATTTGTACGGGAATTTTGGAGGTGGGATGTTTAGAGCACCTTAAGAGGCATTACCACAGCGATTTTTATCAAAATCGAAGAGCGGTTTTTTAGCAACCTTTGAGAAACATGATTTTTTTCAATGGCAGCTACCTTATGCGCATGGGCGATTTTGACGAAAACCTTAACGGTAGGTTCCATGGCCACCACTAACACTCACTTATACCAAATTTGAGCATAGTAGGTCAATTTCTTCGTGAGTTATACTGACCACAGACACATATACACACATACAGACATTTTTTCTAGATCACTGTTTTGAAATCAGGATGTTCCAAAACGTGGAGTAATGCAAAAAAAAAAAAAAAAAAAAAAAAAAAAAATTCACCGATTGCTATACTTTCTTTAGCCTATGTGTATGTATGGGTAAATTGAAAGTAAACTAGGGGTGTGGAATATCGCACAACTTTCAATTGCACCATAATACTGACGTGGATTTGTGTCATTTACCGTTTTCATATTTTCATTATTCATTTAGAGGAAATGGTCAGTTTGGTGGTATTTTTTTTGCAATAATTCTTGTATGGGTAAAAAAAAAAAACACTTCACCAAAATGGTGATTTTGGCGATATACTTTTAAAAGATAATCCTTATATTATCCTTTGTTATAAGCGAAACTGTGGGGAGAAGAAAAAACGATCGATGATGAGGTATGTTCAAGGAAAGAGAACTCTGTGTTGAAGACATTCGTTTTTCAACTTTTTAAGCCATAAAAGCATTTTTACTTGAATTTCGGAGGTGGGGATGTTTAAAACATCTTAAGAGGCATTAGCACAGCGGAGCCGTTTTTTAGTAATCATTGAAAAACATGATTTTTTCAATGGCAGCTACACTTTTGTGCATACGCGATTTTTACGAAAACCTTAATGGTAGGTCCCATGGCCACCGGCAACCTCATAGCAAATTTGAGCATCGTAGGTCAATTTGTTCGAGAGCTATGCCGACCACAGACACACAGACATTTTTTCTAGATAACTTTTTTGAAATCAGGGTGTTCCAGAACGTGGAGAAATGCAAAAAAAAATCGAATTATATTTTTTGACCGAATGCTTTATTTTCGTTACCCTATATATAATACATATGGGTAATTGAAAGTAAAAAATGTGTCTCAAAGCAACTTTCGCTTTAAGTTTAAAACATAAGACTTGTCATTATTTTAAGAGAAATTCAACAAGCCTTAGTGGTGGAGTCGTTAAGATCAGATCAGGCTGGTGATCAGAAGGTGGGGGGTGCAAATCCGACCAGACACCTAGGAATCTTTATTTTAAACTGAAAGAGGTTTTCTAAGTAAAAAGTTGAAACACGTGTTTTCAGAGCTTTGATAAGCATCCAATTTAATTAAAAAGTAAGTAACTTTTATTTTTTTTCTAATTACACAGTTTTGATAGTTCAACTTAAAGTATTAAAGTCACTTTTTGAAAGTGAGCGAAAGGTGAATATCCGAAATCCGTTAACCTGTTTTAATCAGTCCTTACCAGGGCTAAAATTCCCAACTTCCGGGTTCATTTCTGAGGAGGGGTGGGAGAGGAGGCGGGAGTATTAACACTCATACTCTTTAGTTTATACAAAAGGCGCTTCCTCGAATCAAGCTGATAGGAATAAAAAAAAAGAATGGTTTGAATATATTAATGTGCTTAATCTGTAGGCCTGGCTAGAATTACCAAGTATCGGGATCATTTCGAAGTATAGACCCTCCTACCCATCAAATCATACAAAAGGTACTTCCTCTAATCAAGCTGAGAAGAATAAAAATGAATGGTGTAAAATCATCAAATAGGTTTGGCTATAGCCCTGGCTAAAGTTTTGGTCACAACCAAAAGAATCAGAAACAGAAGAAGAAGAACAAAATTGTGGTGACTTCGGCGATTTTCAAAGTTTTTTTTTACCATGTACCCTTGTTCAATGTTAACAATTATGTTGTTGTTTTTAATCTACTGACCCGGGGTAAAATGATGGCAAAAAAAATATCAGGGTTTTAGCTATAATAGAAGCTGAGCGGTGAGGAGTCGAAAACGGGCCTAAGCTCGGTCCACATAATATACACTTGCATGTTTGCCGCTCTGACATTGGACTTGGTGGAGGAACACTGCCGCGTTCCTAGATTCAATTGATGATGTATTGTAGATATAGGGGATAACAATACTTTCTACATGTCTCTATATGTCTTTACAATAATACATTTTTAAACAAAGCTATAACTATGATAACTATTAATTTTAACAGAGCTTTGATTCGGATCAGACAAATAAAAATTGATGATCTGACGTTTTTTGAGATTTGTTTCGAAATAACTGCTTTTTTAGTATATAAAACGCTGTGATTTTGAAATGATTTACAAAATGGAGCTTCCACTTGAAGGAGTGATAAAGCGCAAATACCATCCATCACTTGCAACAATTCGGGAGGAGACAGAACTTGAGGCTCTTGCGGAACTGACGCAGTCCGAGGGCTCACATACGCCTTGATGCTGGAAGGAAGACCAGAGGAATTGGCTTTATTCATCGTCTGGTGCATTACCACAAACCAGTTTAAACCAGCTGCCACCCCAGTTAATAAGGACCGAAAAGGCATCGGCAAGTGGAAACGCTTCAAAAGTTTCATTTCCAAGCGCATTCTTTGCTGTTTCACTGGCTAAGAAGGTCAAATGACGAACAATTTGTGACTACCGATATGTGAGTTCCTGAATACAACTTCCCTACTGTGACATCTGATTACGACTACCCGATTATGACATTCCGATTATAACGCCTTGACTAAGACTTCATGTGTATCACACGTAACTTAGAGACGATGATCTCTTAATATTTTCATATCATTTTTCGATTTGTGGTTTTGTGAATGAAACCTTAAATAACAAAGGAAATATGCATACTGGGGAACCCGCCTTAAAAGGGTAATGCGTTCATGAACTATACCTCCTGGGTGAACGTGGAAATTAGTTCAATAAAAATATATTCTATATACGCACTGTTATTACAAACTTATAAAAACATGACTTACGAGTTTTGTATCTGCCTAACGAAAGTTTTCTTGTATTCCATGGAAGTCCTTGTTTTAAAATAAAAGAAAAGCCCGATTCACAAAATTAGCAATATATTTATACAAAACAGCGTTTCCCAGACTGCGAATCACGACTTATTGATGGGTCTTGAACCAATTTTTCGCAGATTGGAAACAGTTTTCAAATGGGTGAGGTTTTTTTATATAAAAATTAGAAGTCATACGAAATATCGCAGTGAGGGGGAAATAGAAAATGTTAATAAGCATCTAAGTAGTCATTTCGAGAGATTTAGCAGTTTTAATATAAATTTTTCTCCCCACTTTTAGAAATTATGAAACTAAAAAGCAATTGGATTGTACACGCTCTAAAACTAACTCTTATAAAATTGAACTATTTTTTTTTTTTTTTGTGTTTAATCAAAAGTATTGTTGAAAACAGTTAAACACTTGTTTAATGACGAGAGAGGAAAGATAAAAGAAAAGTTGGTGGGGATTCAACTTTTAGAAAGGTGGATACCAACCTATGAAAGTTTGGAGACTTCCTATTTAAAAAGTAAAGCTGTAATAACAAAATAGCCGAGAAAAAAAAAAGCATTTTGATCGCTAGTCTGTTAATAAAACTTGATATGCTTTAAGAAGCTTGCTTTCTTGCTGCTAAGAATGCTTCAACTCCAAAGTCTATCACATATTCCAAGTGCAATGGTTGCTAGTTGCACAAAAACGACAAATGATCTCTTTGGTATTTCTACTTTGAATGCATTGGTACTCAAAATAAAATTAAACAGTACAAAAAATCAACTAATTTTGAATAAGAGGTTTCTTTGAATTATGTAGCTGGGGAAAAAAAAAATGCCGATGATATAAAAAAAATTAGTATACCCTCCGACAAAATATTCAAAATATGCTCTATACATCCGGTGACAGTGATAAAGGCAGTTAGGAATGTATTAAAATGCTTAAGAATAACTCATCTGTCCTAACTCAATTAACAGATGTCGAAATCGGAATAGCTCAAAATAATGTCTGGAATTTCCATTTAATTGAATCCTTCTACTTGATATGCTAATCAAAACACGGAATTTCCTTTAAAGAATTATCTCTCTCGTAAGTTAAGAAATGACCATCTATTCAAACTTTTACTGCTACCCTCCTCTTTGCCTATAACTTGTTTGTATGGTAAAGTGTACAGATTAGTTTAAATACGATGCAAATTGATATTTGTGACACTTATTAAGGTCGTGATGAATTTTGGTTGTAATTGATATCCTGACTAAATTCGCATTAACATTTGGGAAGACTTAAGCAAGGGAAGAAGACAACAAAGGGAATGGGATGGAATGGACAGCAAATTTAAGTTCAAACCCAGGAAAATAAAATCTATTTCCTAACAATAAATGTTGACATAACTTGAAACTGCATTCGTGACTGTTTTATTTGTTAAAGCAACCAATTTTACTTGAGAAAATTAAAAATGGTACTTTGGGACATCTCAGGGTATAACGTTCATTTGTCCTGATAAACAATAATTTGTCTTACAAATTAAACAGTCAATCATTTAGTTCTAATTGTTAATACTTTAAAATGCATTAAATTGATAAAACTTGGATTGTTTATTTTACATTTCTTTTTATGCTTTATTAAATTCAAGCAGTTTTTGTCGGAGTTGTTTATTTGTCACTATAACTGTCATCTGATTGTCAGACCCATTTGAATTTAAATAAACTTCCTAATATTGCAAAACCTTAAATGGAGGAACTATTGCTCAAAGCTGCTGCTAGGAAATTTTCAGAAAGAAGAAAAAAAACAGGTACGAGAGGAGCTTTTATATACTTTCTTGAGAAGAAAGGGATAGAAGAAACGAAAAAGGAAAATGACAATAAATGACCAAAACTGTTGCTTTCTGCCAAACCGAAAGGAAGAATTATGAAAAGAAAATATACAGAACTTCTAGTTTTGAAGAAAAAGTATTGTATCTCATGTTAGACGAAGAAGATTATTATATGCAACGGCTGGTAAAGGTAATAGTACGAGAAGAGACTGAACTTCAGGCAAACATATATTATGTTCAAGAAATAAAGGAAGGGAATTATAGGTTAGCAAAACTGAATGGAAACAAAAAATGTGTTTTGATTGTGGGAAAAAAAATGTCTTTGAGAAATATGTGGTTAAAACAAGCAAAAATACGTTTATTTTCAAAATGAAATTGAGGAGAAGTCCAGATGGACAGAAAAGTTTGTCAAAGTTTTAAGTTAATGCCCCAGGCTAAAACGTTTAATTAATTTACTAAACAGTCTTCAACACAATTTGGAATTTTAAAAATCTTACATTTAGTAACTTTTATGGCTTTATTGTTGATTACTTTATACAGTCTAAAGATAAGAAATCAAGGTAAAACAACATGCATCGCTAGATAGGCTATTTGGCTGTTTTGGAGTATGACGATTCCGACTTGTTCTACTCTCAGCAACTGGTCCGAACCTGTTGACCAGTGCTTTCCCCCTCGCCATTTAAAGAGAGTCTCATAATATAACACAATGTTGTAGATTGGTACATATGCATCGACTAATAAAACCAATTATTAAACTATTTGAGAGAGAGGTATAAATAAATAAAACAAATTCAATACTATTATGCAAATTGTTGATGGGGTAAAAGTTTCCCAGGAAGTGAAATAAAAAAACATTAAAAAAAATATAGTAAATAAACAAAATATGGAAAATTATGATTTTTTTTTCCCAACTCTTTTTTTATGCTATCATGGTCTTCGTTTAAGAATCTAAATTGTAATTAAACTAATTAAAAATTTAGATTCGATTAATGTTCTTTGTGTAAAGAACATGATCTTATAACTAGAAAATCAACTGGATAAAATTCTAATTAATAATTTACATCCCATTAATTTCCCGCACTTCCTTTATCGTGCAGAATATTTTGCTGATGCTACGAATATGAATATAAACTAGAAGCTAGAGATAAAATTGCAAGCAGAAGATTTAAATTATTTTTCCTTTTCACGCTTGCGATTCAATAAGAGCATTCATATCCTTAGGCAAAATATCAATCTCCCAGACGTAGAGAACTTTTTTGCTGTTAAGTCAGGAAATGCATTGCTTTTCAAACTAAATATTATTTACGGAAGAGAAAACTAAATAAGATACGACAAGTATATTTGTCAGTGATATGAATATTGTATTAGCATTGCTTTTAATAAAATTAACCTCGTATTTGGTGTTGATCGAAAATATACGAATTGGAGAAAGGAAGCGAATTCGGAGCATTCTGTTTCTCGGAGTAGTACAAGATGAAAATTTAATTTCGAGTACAAGTTCATGTTTTCTTTACTGCTTTTGAAATTTGAGATTGTTTAAACAAGTTTGGATATTGAGAAGGATGTATTCGTTGAAAATCAGTCGAATTCGCTTCCAGAAATATTAGTGAGAAAGAATAGATTGTTAAGAAAGTTTTGTTGAAGAAGAAATCATATTAAGAAAAATTGTTGAGAAGTTGAAAGTGGACAAGAGCGCAGTGATAAAATGGAAACGAGTTGGGTTGTGTGTCTGTCATTGAAAAGTCGTTGCTACACTATTTTATCTTTGGTGAATCAATTCTATGTACCGTGACATTAATAATTGTAATTTCGTCTTGTTTTCACAACAAAAATAACAAAAATCTTACCAATTTTGAGCTTATTTTGTAAATAGAAATATCGCCAAGTTAATGAATACGGCGACAAAGTAGTGGAAGTAAATTATCATCGAATATCCCAATTTCGTCTGAATTTTAGTATAAGAATCCTTCTCGAAGAGACTTTTGGCCTCAGACGAAGTCAATTGTCATCGAATATTCCAATTTCATCTGAATTTTAGTATAAGAATCCTCCTCGAAGAGACCTTTGGCCTCAGACATATAGAAATGAAGGTAGACGTACAGATAAACAAACAGACATACTGTCAAACATACAGGCAGGACAGACACAATATAAGCTACTCACTAAATTAGTGTAAAGTAGAAGCTAACTCTGATAGTCTTATGTGATTAAAAATTGATCTGCGTAAAGTGATCAAAACCACCTATTAAATGAAATGTTCTAAGAAAACTTTGTAATTTTGTTAGAAGAAAACTATATCATCGTAAAAGGAGTAAACATTGATTTTTAAAAAGGGAAGAGAGAAAAAAGTTCCAAAACTATTTTATGTAAAAATAACTTCTTTTTTTTTATGGAAATTAAATTTTAAAATGAAGTGGAATTTCATCGCTCTGTATTAATTAGGATGGGTGCGAAATATCGCACAATTTTCAATTGCACTTAATACTAGTCATTGCATTTAAATTTTCTTCGGATTGTGTAATTAACTATTTTCTTATTCATATTTCATTAATTAAAAAAAAAAATGTCTAGTTTTGCGATATATTTTTGGTGATAGTTATTTTATTGGCAAAAAAAATCCCACCATATTGGTGAAATTGGCGATATGCTTTTCGATAAGTATTGGAATAACCTTTTTTGCATGTGAAACAGAGGATAAACACTTGTTGATGGACGATGCACAACGAAAGAGAACTCAGTGTTGCAGACATTCGTTTTTTAAACTTTTTACGTCGATCGAATTTCTACAAGAATGTCGAAGTTGGGGATATTTAAAACACCTTAAAAGGCATTTTGATCAAAATCGTTAGAGCCATTTTTTGGCCACAGCTTAACCCTATCCATCAATTCTATGGGGAACTGGTGAGCCTAAGGTGCGTAGACCCTTGAGGAGATAGCGAAGCAAACCAATGGAATCCTGGTGGTTGGCAAACGTTAGCGAGAAAGGTGTGGGGTTACCAATAGACTGAGAGGCGACTGCAATATTTGGACCCCATCGAACATCATTCTGAATTTTTTATAGAAATTGGAGAAAAGTGAGTAGATTACGAATCCACTGGTCTGCCGTGGCAAAAATGGCAGAAACTGGTCAAAAATCGACTTGGAATGAGTTGAACTAAAATCCAATCGCCAAATGCGCCATAACTTGCCAAATAATGAACATTTTTTTTTATTTGGTAACCCTCACTCTTTAATTTTCAAATAAGAAGGTTGCAGATGATTCGGATGTGTGGCGATGACTTATTTGCATCTTTCACAAATGAGCCAAATTGGCAATAAACATTACATCACTGATGTCGCCAATTTGGCTTACTTTTAAAAGATACAAATTTTCCGATCCAGAGATCAGAAATCGTTTGCGCTTTTTCTCTTTGAAAATCAAAATGCAGTGGATTGCCAGAAGGTTTGTTCTCTTTTTGGCAAGCTATGACATATTTGGCAATCTGATTATAGTTCAACTCATTCCAAGTCAATTTTTAATCAATTTCGGCCATTTTTGCCACGGCAGACCAGTGGATTCGTAATCAACTCACTTTTCTCCAATTTCTATAAAAAATTCAGAATGATGTTGATGGGGTCATCATTGCCTTTGCAGTTGCCTCTTGGACTACTAGTTGTATAAAATAAAATCGTTAATAGCATTAAATTTGAAAAGAGTGTAGATAAAATAACAAAAGGGATTTTATTGAAACACATTCCAGCAGGGGCTTAGAGATGTATCCTCTTTGGAAACGTAGTAGTAAAAAAGTTGGATGGCTATAGTCATAGTAACTAAAAAATCCACATCTAGGCATGTTTTAATGTTTCAAGTTTTTTCCGTTACATCAGGTTCAGACAACCAGCTTGCGCAATTCGTAAAAGGCCGAATTCCCTCTCTGATAACGTTAACAATATTTCAAAACATAAACCATTCCAATTTAAAAGATTTAAAAAAAAAAAAAAAAAAAAAAAACCAGTTGACAAATTTGTCGAGAAAATTTAATATTGATATCCAAGTTCCAGTCCGATATCTTTATTTACCGCCAAGATGCGTATTTCCATAGAGTCTGTCTTTTCGTCCACTTTAATTTAAATCACAACTGCTATAATTTTGATCTGGGATTTGTACTAGTGCGTGTGTATAGTTTATTAACGAAGACTTTAGATATTACACGTTGATTTTAAAAATTGTTTAAAATTACTAGTTTTACAACTTGGTTTATGTATAAATAACACAAATCAAAATTATATAAATGTTAGAAATTAGTATTAAAGGTGATAACGAAAGTTTATTCTTACATTTGAAATCGGGTATGCTCAGTTGTCTCTTCTTATTTGTTTTGGGTATTCCTTTTTAAAGGGACATCAGTAATCATTCAAAATTGTAGGAAAATAAACATTTGATCTTCGTACATAAAAACCCTTATTCTATACGTTCCTTGCTCATATTCTATACAGTAATTTTGAATTTGTTGATGCTCTATAAAAATTTGCCTTCTAAGAAAAACTTCTTCCAGTACTGAAATATCCCATTTCTATGATGATAATTTTTTTCAGGTTCTTATTAAAATGTTTAATGCAAATAGTGAAAATATAGGTCTGTTAGAATATTACTTTGTTTTGAATATTCATAGACCAATATGCAAATCTACACCCCCATAAGCTTAGGGGCACTTTTGACTGTTTTCCTTTCTGATGAGAAGGTGTCACTTAGTGGAGACCATCCTTCGGTAGGAGGGATGATGGCTGAAGTTGGAAATCTGCCAAAGAGGAACCCTTTTCCTAACCAGGAGAAGAAGATGGGAAAATAGGTTAGAGTGGAGTTGTGTTGTTTTGGAGAGGTTTCTTCTTCAGCAGCGGGTAAAAAAAAGTAGAAGAGTTCTTTTGTGGAAGATTCTCATCACTGGAGTGGACGAAAAGGAATTGATGGTTTGCCAAAAGGGGAGGTGTATTTTGAAGGGGATGTGATAGAGAGACGGCATACTTGCTTTGTAGGCTTAATGTATTAATCTGAATTGTGTGTTTTCCTAGAATATGCTGGAAAGCAATTAGGGTGTTATAAAAACTTATTAATATTTTTGATTTTTTTTTATCCAAGAAAGCAATGAAAGGAAATACGAAAATATTTATTGTATCTTGACTTATCATAATATCTATTGCAGATTACTAACTGGCTTACATTAAATAATTAAATTGACAATGGTTCAGCTGTTGAGCACATTGTGAGTGTAAACTTTATCTCAAGCCGTCGTAGTCATGGACCAGAAATAGAATGGTCACCTACTGGGCAAGAACATACCATTTTGGGAAATAACTGGAGTACTGCAGTACGTGTTCCTCATATCATGATATGAAGAACACACCACTAGTTTTTTAAAGAATTTGTGAAATTTGAAATTTCTAATTGTACCTATTATATTGTGAATCCGACAAGCAAACAATACTCAACATTCTTCCTTTTAAAGGGCATTCAAACAATATCCAGCATCTATGCGACAAAATGGAATTGCATACGTAATAGCAAATTTTTTTAAATGTATATATTTTTAATAAGAAGCTTTACTAAAGTCTCAATACCGAACAAAATCGCATGTTGCCTCTGACAACCCTACTTTACGAATTTATGCTCGGTCTCTTTATCCATCTTGGATGAAACCGCCAACAAATAGAGTTGACACTCTGCAAACAGCTGGAAAAGAAAGGATGACCCAATTCATTTATCATGGCCTCCAGAGAGAATACAGTTTGATTTCCTCTGAGAATTCCTTATCACGCTTTTTTTTTTTAACAATAATACACATATCAACCACTGATTTAAGAAAATGCGTCACCCAGAAAATGAATTTGTTCATAAGTTTAAAAACCGCACAGTTCTTGACGGGAAATTAAACTTCTTGTTTTTGTGGAATATCTTTTTATCATTTTTTAACAGATGAAAGAAGAAAACATTATTTTCCTTATATGATTGTAATTATTAAAAAATTCCTTAATAATTCTCCGATATTTCTTGATATCACCTGGTTTTTCATGTTTGCTTTATTTACGGACACTTTAATTTTCTTTAGTTGTAAGAATCCCTCTACTTTTCCTTCTCAGTTCTCGAAAAAATTCTGGCATTTTTTTTTTTTTTTTTTTTTTTTTCAAGGCCTCTGCTCTTGCATAATTAATGTGACAAAGTTTATTAATGATGTCACATTTATTATGCAAGTAATGTACATTAATATTGCATTAATAATGTAATATTATTGAGACAACAATTATTTTATCCCGATTTAGTTGCATTACATTCGAACTAAATTCCCAGCTGTTAATTCTGGTACAGCTAAATGTACATTGTGCATATGCAGATTCTCGCAATCTGTATATTTTTATTAAGAACTTTTATTAAGATGTCAGTGTATTTCTTATACGAAAAAAATATATATATATATATGTTACGAATTTCTGTATATTTGTAAATATTTCATAGTATTAATTATGTAAAAAGGGAAATTTATGTACATTTCGCATAAGGCTGTGCAAGAGCTGACTTTACTTCGCTTTCCTGCAATGCTTCTCTTAATGCTTGAAAACGAGTTTTATAAGGGGCAGGCTATTTGACATTATGGTTAATGGCAATCTCGCTAAGTTGGCGAGATAGAGTCAAGTTGGCGACTATTTTGGCGACTAATTTTGGTCGGCAAATTTGACGACCATTTGGCGACATTTTCGGTCCCCATGTACATGTATAGGGCTTTTCGACTACGATCTGGAAAATCCTCCAAATTTGTATCTCTAGAAGATTCACGAAGGATTGACTTTCCTATATAAGGCCGGCCGTAAGTTGAGTTACTGAGTTAGTTGTCTCTCAGCGAGCATTCAGAGAGCTGTATTGCGAAAGTGAACTGTATTGCATTGTCTTTTGCGTTGATTTTAGCAGTTGTGTATCTAGTTTTTAACTTCTGTTTGTGCTCTATTGTTGTGTAAAGAGCTGTATTGAGTCTATTAGAACGAGAAGTTCTGGAGTTGCAAAAGAATCTGCGAAGAGTTATATCACAATAAATCTCTTCAAGTGTTAATCTGCTTTGGCTTCAAGTCTTTCGAACCCATCCCACGTAACAATATGAATCCCACTATTCTGTCGTCATTAATTAAAAAGACCTGTTGGAGCCAAAAGTACAAGAACCACATAGAGCCGATCAGAGATTACCAAACGCTTGGCTTTGTTTGTTCACCGTTTGGCATCTCATTTGTATTTTCCTAAAATGAAATTAAGGGAAATGATATTCCTCTTATTTTTTAATCCTTTATATTAACTTCAATTTTGTTTGTTTGTCGAATGGTTGGTTGGTTGGTTGTATTCAGATTATCTGGCGCCGTCAGCAACACGAGGGCTATAATGCGCCGAAACATTCGTCATTAGACAAGCCAACATACATTTACAAACACCCATGCCTAACACGGGACTCGAACCCGCAACCTCGCGGTCTAGAAGCTAGCACGCTAACCACTATACCGTTTGGTCGGCTGTTTGTCGAATGGAGCGGAATCAGCGGAGGCCTAATTAACCTCCTTGCCAACATCCAATCGGGCTGAAACTTGGCAGATAGGTTCGATGTTGATGACGATGCAGTCTATCAAATTTTTGAGCTGTTACTGTCACTAAATGGAATACTAATAAACCAACTTGCCGTCATCCAATTTCATTAAAATAGCATGGGAACCGATCATTGTTGAAACTCTTTCCAGTTGTCAATTCCTTTTTTATAAATAAATGATAAAATTACTTTAATCTGACTAAATAAATGATATTTGGATGTAAAAGCATACATTCACGTTCATTTTTAATAATTAAATTTTGAAGCATAGTTTGCCGCACATTTTGCTGATAGAAATGTTTTTGATATCGGCGATGTGTTAATGAATGTAAAAATTAACAATGCATATAAAGGATTTTTTAAGATTTTTATTTATGGGTTATATTATTTATTTAGACTATTAATTTTCAAGCCCAATCATCAGTTGGTGCCTTTTGTAATTTCAGGATGTTAATATACAAATAAAAATCTAATTTATTTTTAAATCTGGATTGATCTGTTTGTTAAGTAGATACATCGTGGGAAGCGTTGGTCCTCACAAACCTTAAATCCAAAAAAAATTAATTGCAGATTTTGAGACTTTCTGATTAATCCTTTGAAAATAACCTTTATATTTCATTGAATAGCTCAAGTACCTTAGCCATACAAACCTATACAAAAAAAAAAAATATATGTATATATATATATATATATATATATATATTTTTATATATATATATATATATATATATATATATATATATATATATATATATATATATATATATATATATATATATATATATATATATATATATATATATATATATATATATATATATATATATATATATATATATATATATATATATATATAAAAAAAAATATATATATATATATATATATATATATAAAAAAAAATATATATATATATATATATATATATATATATATATATATATATAGTTCAAATTTAATCTGGTACTTAGTTATAGCCTTAGGTATCAGATGCGAGTGTTTTTCATTTTTCGGCTCTCCTGAAAAATTTTCTTTTTTGAACTTAGGTCGTTTTCCATTTCTAGTCCTCAATTACTATTGGAGTTAAAAGGCAGCCAAACTCTTTCTTTAAAAAGATTCCCAATAATATCTAGCTCATTAAACTCATTAAATATATTTTATTCATAAACAATTTTATTCACGGACAATATCAGTAATGAATAATGTTAACATACATCAACTTTTCTTGCTATAGTATTTTTACTTTTAATTACCCATATGTATAATACAGGGTGCCCAGAAAAGGCCTCCCTGATTTCAAAATTAAATATCTCGAAAACAAAGATCGATAGAGGAATGCAGTAAAAGGTATGTTTATTGTGAAAGCTGTAAGAATTTTATACAGCAGTTTGAAATAATAGTTACAAAAGCTGCTAACAGATGGCGCTGTAATTGCCATACGTAATGCCTAGTATAAATAGTGATCCGAAGCCCAGAGCGATCAGTTCCACTATTGAAGCGTGAAAGGAGGTTAGCGTACCGAAGGAAGAGATTAAAACCATGTACTCCATTGAACAACGCGTTTTTCTGGTGCTAGAGTACCACAGGTTAAAAGATAGTCCTACGGCAACAAAGCTCAGTTTTCAAGCACGATTTAATGTTCCAAAAGGACCCGATGCGAAAACCATTTGTATTCTCTTCGCCAAATTTCAACGAACAGGCAGCGTAACTAATGATCTAGTGGGGAATGCTGGCCGCAAGCAAACTGCAGTTACGCCTGAAAATGTCGCCACAGTTTCTGGAATTATTCAGCAAAATCCATTGTCATCCGTCCGTAGAATTGCATCTGAGACTGGTTTGAAGCGTTCCAGCACTCAGAAAATACTAAGAAAGAGCCTACACATGTTTCCATTCAAAATTCAAACTCACCAGGCCATACCCGTACGAGCTGTGCAACAAAGGATTGACTTTGCTAATCAGATGCTCACAATGATTGATAGTGAAGAATTTGATGTTGGCTGCATCTGGTTTACAGATGAAGCACACTTCCACCTGAATGGATTCTTGAATAAACAGAACTGGCGATTTTGGGGTTCCGAAAATCCATATTGGTGTGAAGTGAAACCCCTGTATTCTCCTAAAGTTACTGTGTGGGCTGCAGTATGCAGCAGAGGCATTATTAGCTCTTTTTTCATTCGAGAAACGGTCGCTAGTGAACGTTACGTTGCAATTTTGGAACAATTTGTTGCCACACAGCAAGTGTTACAGGATCGACCACGTACTGAATGGTTTATGCAAGTTTGAGCCCGACCACATCGTACCGAACAAGTGTTTCGCTTTCTTGATGAATACTTCGGGAATCGAGTCATTGCTTTGGAATATCCCAAATTTACTGGTGCAGGCATGGATTGGCCTCTATATTCACCGGATTTGAGTCCCTGTGACTATTTTTTGTGGTACACATTGAAAGACATTGTCTACCCGAAGCATCTCGCCATGCTAGACGAGCTTGAATCGGCGATCTGTGTGGCATGTGAATCCATTTCTGTTGAGACACTACGAAATGTGATGGAAAAATTTCATTCTTCGTTTGCGCCACCTCTGTAGTGCCAATGGTTAACATTTTGAAAACATTGTGATGTGATTTTTTTGCAAAGAATGTTTTCATACGATTATTTCATTTATGTATGCTGATAATGAGCTGTACAGCGTACAGAGCCATCTGTTAGCAGCTTGTAACTATTATTTCAAACTGCTGTATAAAATTCTTACAACTTTCACAATAAACATACCGTTTACTGCATTCCTCTATCGATCTTTGTTTTCGAAATATTTAATTTTGAAATCAGGGAGTCCTTTTCTGGACACCCTGTACATAGGGTAATGAAACTATAGCATTTGGTTTAAAAAAAATGATTTTTTTTTTTTTGCATTTCTCCACGTTTTGGAACATCTTGATCTAAAAAAAGTGATACAGAAAAAATATCTGTCTGTGATTATGTGTGTCTGTGTGTGCGTGGTCAGTATAACTCCCGAACAAATTGACCTACGATGTTCAAAAATGGTGTGTAGGTTATTGATAACCAGGAGACCTACCATTAAGATTTTCGTCAAAATCGCGCATGCGCATAAGTTAGCTGCAATTGAAAAAATCATGTTTTTCAATTATTGCAAAAGACGGCTACAAAGATTTTGATCAAAATCGTTGTGGAAATGCCTCTCAAGGTATTCTAAACATCCCCACCTCCGAAATTACCGTAAAAAGGCTTTAATGGCGTAAAAAGTTGAAAAACGAATGATTTCAACACAGAGTTATCTTTGCATGAACATAGCTCATCAACGATCGTTTTTTCTCCTCTTCTCAGTTACACTTATAAGAAAGGACAATATAAGAATTATCGATAAGTATATCGCAAAATCACCATTTTGGCGGAAGTTTTTTTTTTTCAAAGAACCATATAAGAATTACCTCAAAAAATATCGCCAATCAGGCCATTTTTTCAATGAATGATGAAAATATAAAAATGGTGAATGACACAAATCCCCGCCAGTATTATAGTGTAATTGAAAGTTGTGCGAAGTTCCACTCCCCTAGTTTATCTAGTTATAGGTTCGATGCCTTACGTACAGTATTTAAAAAATTTACTTCATAATTAATTGCCTATCTTTAACTATGAATATATAAAAATTTGAAATACAACTAAATTAGATCTAGATTATTAACTACATTAAATCAATATTTATCAGTAAAAGTTGTTTCACTCTAAACTTCCCCATTAAATAGACGGGCCTTGAAAGCCTAACCTGGATTTATATATTCCTGTCCTGCTACTTTATTAAGTGTAGCATAGCCACCCAATAAGAATTTATTTAGAAATGCAACAGAACAAAGACATTCTTAGTAATAATAAACCCAAAGAGAAAAGAAGATCCCTAGCTCGTAAATACGGTATGAGATTTATCGAAGGCTTTTAAGTCTCCCTAAAGATTCCAGTATTTGAGAGCTTCCAAGAAGAAGATTAGGAAGATCAAAGTTTAACAATGGAAAGAAAAATTCATTGAGATGTAATACTACCAAAACATACACATATTCAATGGAGTTTCCTAAATTAATGGTAGGTAACTAAATTGTATTGAGTTAATAGGATTTGTTAATTGATTCTCCTTAATGAAGAAAAGCATAAGCATTTCTTATAAAAGGAAAAGTGTAAGGCTTTTATATTCTTAAACTTAAATAATTTGCAATACATTGTTTCATGAGCTTGCTTTATTAGGCTTATGGTATTAAAGAGAAACATGTATTTTTTTTCTTTTCTATGGAAATAATTTTCAGTATAAATTTACTAATTTGTATTCATACTAATTTTAAAATTGAATTCATTTCGACTTCGATTTGAATTGCTACAGCTTAGAAGCACTTTTAACAATAACTAATAACGATGGTTTATTACAACTATTGATACTACATCAAATGATAGTAATATAACAATAACACGATGGTTTATTACAACCATTGATACTACATCAAATGATAGTAATGTAACAATAATTAGTCAGACGGTACTACTTACTACTTATGGGCGCCGCCAGACAGGGGCAAGAGGGGCAATAACACCTCCTCCCCACTTGAAAAAAAAAGGGGGGGGGGGATTGTAAAACAAAGAAAAATAATAAATTTTGTAAGAAAATATCCAAAAATTGCTTGAATTCTCAAAAAATAGCTAGCATTGGGAATTTATGCCTCCAGATTTCCCACTCCAAGACATGCAACGTACATATATATCTCACGAAGTATAAAATTAGATTATAGACACAAACTATTAAATTTGTTCTTTTTTAAGATAAGATGTGCTATGTTAAGTATATTTAGTATTTTAAAATTTTGTGCTTTACATTTTTTTTTACAATTAAGTTTCAGACTACCTAGGAACACGGCAGTGTTCCACCGGACTACTACTATTTTCTATTAAAGTAAAATTATATTTATTATATGACGAATGAATTAAAATATCTATTTACATGTCATATAATTTGTTCTTAATATGTTTTGATGTATAGTAATTTTAAATAGTTTTGTATTATATAAGATGATTTAATTTATGAATTTAAATAAGAAATGTGAAATTTTATTTTATGTTTTTTAGATATTGGTTACGATGAGCTTAATTTAGGTGCATGGATATTTTTATCTGTGAAACTTACACACATAAATGGTTTGAATAATATTTATTTGAAAATAAAAAATGCGATTTCTTCTATACTCCATAACATTTCTTCGTAATATATTGTGTGAGAATTAGACACTCTAAGAGTAAAATACCTAGCACCATCATCACTTTAGAAATGTAGGGGTATGAGAGAACGAGAGGCAGAGAAAAGAGAGAGATGAGAGAAAGAGAGATGATAGAATGAAGATAAGAGAGAGAAAAAAAGAGAGAGAACTGAGGGAAAGAATGGAGAGAGAGAGAATTGAGAAAGAAAGAAAGAAAGAAAGAGAGAGAGAGAGAGAGAGAACAAAATTTTGAGGAGATGAAAGAAGTAAGAGTAACAGTATGGAGAGGAAAGAGTGTCACATAGAGAGAGAGCAGGATATTACATGATATCGATGGAATTGCACGTTGCTTTATCTCTCTTTATGATTGTTGCAAGAGAATACATATATCTTGAGGTTTATACTAGTTTTAACTAATTTATTAAAAATATTAACTCATCAAGTTTAGAAAAATAAACTTGGAAGAGTTAAGAGATCTATAGTAAAAAGAAATTTCTTTATCCAGTCCCACTTGTAGTGAAACAAAAAGTAGACTTTTATGTTCATAGCATTAAACTTGGTCCATAGAATAAATTATTATTAGTAGTAATTAATCAAATTAGAAGCTTTGTATTTTTCAAGAACTAGAACAAAAGCAGTTTGTAACTATTATCGTTAAAATGTTAACCAAATAGTAAGTTTTCGTTTTATATTAAATCACTTTTGAATATGGTACTTTATTATTACTAAATGTGTTTTAACTTATCATGTTTCTATTAATTCATATAACCAAATTAGTTTAAATTTTGCCTGTTTTGTGATTTTTAAATTTCCTAATTATTTCGGCTTATTTTTATATGATCGTATGAACTTATCCAATTCTTTTTTAGCATGGACTTTGAAATAACTGTATCTTGAATTTTACTCACACTCAATGATTAATGGGGCAGTCAGGGGGTGATACAAAAAAATTTCGATAGCAAACACATAAAAATGTATCTAATTGTTTCAATTGTTAAAAAAAAAAAACTATTAACCTTAAAAAATTTCTGTTACTTATGTGATATCCAAACGATCTACTCGTCAAGACTTAAAAACTAAAATAGCTTGAAAATTACTTTTTATTACAAATGTTTGACCTGACATCTGTCTTTAAACGACAATACAAGAACATTTTGTCTAAGCTTATTTATTAGTAGTAATTCGCGGGTGAGAGTTAAGAAATATTGTTACAAATAATAGCCTTTTTTCCCAGTGGGTGACAAATAAAAGAACACATTTCTCGAACTTCATTCATATTAAACTGGAAAGACGTTTTTATTGATCTCGGAGGGAATTCGAAGTGTACTTCTTGTGTTATAACTTCCGGAATGGGTAACAATTTGTTTCCTAGGTAATATTGAGTGTAATGAAACGAAGAGGGCTTTGTTAAAATCGGCATTTAGATAAATGAAACAGTTTCTTAACCATTGGAGACTTGTTATTCACGATTGCGCATATTAGGTTCTTTTTATGAAAAATTCAACTGAATTGCTACATATTGAAACGTGAGTTGACGAGAAAGTAATTTTTAATTTATTAGAAAGAAACTAAATTTAAAATACCTTATAAATAACATAAATAATGTAAATTTTTGATGAATTATTATTATTATTATTTAAGTATTAGTTATATATGGATAGTTCGGAAAACTTTTTGCTCAAAATATAATAATTGTGATACAAGACATATTATATTCACAAATACGAACAGAACAATAAAATAATAACAAAATGCAAACTTGTAGAAAAGAACAAAACTATCATCTTGAAATATTTGAGAGCTTAATATGTGGAAAAGTTTCCTTTTTTCACATATAAAAAAAATAACACATTGACGTACGTTAAGATCACGAAACATGCATAATCATATACCGATAAGAGCAATCAATTTATTCATGGGATATTGACCATCATGTGAATATCTCCCCGCAACATTGGTTGCTCTTATCGGTATATGATTATGCATGTTTCGTGATCTTAACGTACGTCAATGTGTTATTTTTTTTATATGTGAAAAAAGGAAACTTTTCCACATATATTGATAATTTTCATGTTTATTCAGTTTGTGGTTGTTTTTCATGTTATTCAGTTTGATACAACTGAGATGACGTAATATAAATTGTTTAATGTGCTATAGTTTTAATATTTGTGTTCCCATTTAAAAGCATGTTTGATTTTAAATTTTGTTTAAACTTTCTCCTAAAATTTTTTATAGCGAATCTCAGCGCATTTTTTTTTTTATTTCTGATAAAGTGCTTCGAAACATTCACATCTTTCAATGTTGTATCTTCTATATTTCCAGTAAAACTTCTCGCATTATACATGAATTTCAAGAAATTTGCTATGTCTAAGTTTGGTATTTTTTTTTTTTTTTTTTAATGTATAGATATTTCATCATTGTCATTCTATGATAAGATATCAAGTTGGTTCTTAATAAGAAAGAGTGTATTTTCTTGTCATAAGCAAGAAAAACGAAGTTAATATAAGTCAATGATAATTCTCAATTACGAATTTCTTGTCGTCTTCAACTTTTTTCAACACATTTCATTCAATTTCTATTTTTACTTCATCTATCACTTTGTCATACTTCTTTACAGTTATAGTATGTATCAGTTCAAGTCACTGTTTAAATTTACATCATTGATTTATTCAGTTCACTCAATCTCTTAGGTCATAATAATTTCATTAAATTTATAAGATTCATAAAAAAAAAAACTAATCATTACACATGAACTTAATTTTATTGCACCGGGAAGAAAAACTATAGAAATTTGGACAATAAAAATCTATTACAACAGCTAATAAATTCAATTTTCGACAGGCATGATAGGATATAAAAATTGTATTTTTTTATTTTTCTGCTAAAGTTTAAGTTCTCTGTTAGACAATAAAACGTTTGCCTAGAATAAAATCATAAATTATTCATCATTTATGTACCAACAGTAAAATTATCATTTACATTTTTGTAGATTTTTCTTTTTAACATGACAATGTTTTACATGTAAAGTTTATTTAATAGTAATTTCCGACTTGAAAATGTAGGTAGCATTTATTTTCGATGAGTTTGATTTCAACTGACAAATATATTTCAACATTCGAAGCATATGCGAGTTATGTGAATAAACCATATGCAACTTAGCTAAATTTCAGTAATTAAGTTGTGAAGTTTTATCTTTGCCATAGAAAATACATTTATTTTTACTGATTTTTGTTAAGCGCAACGACGATCTTTTACAAAGTATGTCTTCTTGCAACATGAGAAAAGATGCGAAATGATAAGGACTTGTCTGGTATGCTTTCAATTCCTTGAGAAATAAATTTAGCTTAACTAGAAGACTTGTTCCGATTCTGAAGTGTGCTATTTCCTATCGTAATTTATAATTTTACATAATACTTGGTTTAAAAGTTGAAAAAGTTTGCACAAATTTCCTATGTAAGTTCTACTTCACTGAAAAGTTATCGGTCACAAGCAATAAAAATTCCACTTTGTTTGATTAATGTTATGCATGTGTTAATTATCATGTGTAATATCAGTTTTATTTGTGTCTTTCGAAAGCGAGCATTCATAAATTTAAAAGGATATTTCAAACTATTTTCAAAATATAAGTATCTTTTACAAGTTTTTTCCGTAATGAACTTTGCTCAGTTATATTAATATTGAATATTCATCTTACAAAATAAGCGTCTTGTAAAACACATTCCGTTTCAGTTTTCTGAAATTTATGTATAAGTTATTTAGAAATTATGGGTGGAAGTTAAAAATCTCTGTATTAATGATATATTGTCAGCACCTCTCAAATAAAAAAAAATTCATGTATAATTTAGTTTGTCCAGATGATGTTCAATTTTACGTAGTAACAAACTCTATATTTTTCAAATTTATGCTAGTTTTTCACAAGAAAAAAAATATATATTCTTTAAGTTTGCCTAGCAAACTTTTTTCAGTATTTAAATTTTCTAAGTACATTCCATCACATGAGTAGTTAACTATTTCCACTAAGGAAAATATCTTATTATTTTAGTGTGTTTGATTGATGTTAGATTTTTATGTTTCTGATTGGTGATTTGCATATACTCTTTTAAAAACTTTACACAATTCGTAACATATATGTTAGAAATAATAGTATATCGCATCTGAGATTGAAAAAATTTATAACTATTATCATGTAAAGAAGGTTAAATTTTAAAAACATGTCGTTGAATATGAGTGTTACCATGAAAAAAGTTAACTAAATTACTTGTGATTTCCTTTCAGAGTATAAAAAGTTTCTTTCAATTTATCTTAAGATGTTTTAAAAGTCTTGCAGGTGATTTTCAAAACTTGAATGCATATCTACAATGTATTTAATATCTACAATTTATTTAATATTTTCCCCCAATTCATCTTTCAAGTAAAATAAACCTTAGTTAGCATGTATTGCACGAGTTAATACGACACCTTAACGTATATTATTACAAAGTAAATTGTCTAAGTCTTTCTTGAAGTAACATAAATTTCCAACTTGTATTGATTTTCCGATTGAAGGTGAAATTTTTCCGATAGAGGTGAAATTTTTTCTTTGGAGTATCTATAACTAATATTTATTTTAAATCTCTTACTATTTTTCTTCTATGTAACAATTTTGTTAAGTTTTACCCGTATTGTAGCATATAATCCCACTGAGTTTGAACAATATTCAATGTTTTAAATAATAGAAAAGTTTTCAAGTAGAAATGATCTTAAATTCTCCAAGTGAATCATACTTTTTGGAAGAAAGTCCATGCGAATTCTACCTTCACTTACTAATATGTCTTTGAAATCCACTTTATTTATTCCAAGTTTTCACAAACATTTCATTATGAAAACGGCAAAGTAGGAAAACGATAATCTCAAAGACCTGCTGACACATCACAGCATCACCCGCTGCTTGCGCGTCGATGCTGTTCTTGCTGTACAAATCTCCAGATCTGTTCCAACAAGTTTTAGCGTGACTCATCCTCCGATCTAAAAATGCCGGCGAATGGCGTATCACCTACCGCTACCCTGATTGGCTAATTACCGTCACCTGCTTATCTTCCCATTTAAAGATGTGAATTTTATATGTAAAGTGAATTTTTACGCTAATGCTTAAATTCTTTGCTATAGAAAGTTCAAGTATGTTAGTTTTTTTCTCTTATATGTTGCATTTTAAACACATGATACGAAATTTTTACGTTATGTTTATCTTAGAAATTTTAAGTATATTATTTTTTTTTCTTATTTAACATTAACCTAAGAGTTTAATTGTATATGAAGAGTAAATTGTCACGTTAAAGTTTAAGGATATGATATTTTTGTGAGGTAAATTTTCGTGTAAAGGTTAAAATTCTTTATCTTTGAAATTTTTTTTCTGTTAAATTTCCCATTATTTAACATTAACCTAAGAAAATAATTGTGTATGAAAATGTCGCGTATTGTTTAAATTGTTGTCGAAGAAAGTTTAAGTATGTTATTTTTTTTATCTTCTCTAATTTAGCATTATTCTTACACATTTTAAAGATAAAAATTTTATGCGTGAAATAAATTTTCGCATATTGTTTCAATTCCTTACCTTATAAATTTTTAGTATTTCTTTTTCTCTAATTTAGCGTTATTCTTACACATTTGAAAGACATAATTTTTATATGTGTGGTAAATTTTCGCGTATTATTTAAATTATTTGCCTTAAAAATTTTTAGAGCTTCTTTTTTATCTTATTTATCGTTGATATAAGAGTATGATTGTACATGTGAAGTTAATTTTCACGTTCAATTTTAAATTCTTTGCCTTGTAAATTTTTAGTGTTTCTTTTTTCTAAAAGTTAGAGTTGTCATTATACATTTTAAAGACATGAATGGCAATGTTTGAATTCTTTGTCGTAGAAATTATAGGTATGTTATACTTTCCTCCTGCATGTCAAATTTAAAGTCGTGATTTTTATGTGTAAAGTAAATTTTTGCGTTAATGTTAAAGTTATTTGTCGTAGAAAGTTTAAGTATGTTAATTTTTTCTTTTATTCAGCGATATTTTAAATACATGATTTTTATATATGTAGTAAATTTTCACTCAAATGTTAAAATTATTTATCGTAGAAATTTTAAGTATGCTAATTCTTCTTACATGTCACATTTTAATGTCGTGATTTTTATATGTGAAGTAAATTTTTACGTTAATGCTAAAGTTATTTGTCGTGCAAAGTTTAAGTATGTTAGTTTTTTTCTTTTATTTAGCAATATTTTTACATATTTTAAAGACATGATTTTTATGTATATGGTAAATTTTCGCGTAAAGGTTAAATTTATTTGTCGTAGAAATTTTAAGTATGCTAATTCTTCTTACACGTCACATTTTAAAGTCGTGATTTTTATATGTGAAGAAAAAATTTTACGTTAATGTCAAAGTTATTTGTCGTACAAAGTTTAAGTATGTTACTTTTTTTTTCTTCTTTTATTTAGCGATATTTCTACATATTTTAAAGTCGGGATTTTTATGTGTAAAGTAAAATGTCACGTTAATGTTAAAGTTATTTGTCGTAGAAAGTTTAAGTACGTTACTTTTCTCTTGTATGTCATATTTTAAAGTCGTGATTTTTATATATGAAGGGAATTTTCGAGTAAAGGTTAAATATTTATCTTAGAAATTTTAAGTAAGTTACTTTTTTTTCTCTTATTTAGCGATATTTTTACTCATTTTAAAGTGATTTTTATGTGAAAAGTAATTTTTTTTTTACGTTAATGTTAAAGTTATTTATTTTAAAGAGTTTAAGTATGTTACTTTTTTCTCTTATTTAGTGATATTCGTGCACATTTTAAAGACATGATTTTTATTCGTAAAGTAAATTTTCACGTTCACTTTTTTTATAAGTTTATTTTTTATAATAATAATAATAAAATCTGATAATTATTACTAAATATTATCTTTATATTTAATAAATTTCATAATTACTCCAATTGCAACAACTGTCTACGCTAAAAACCCATTCGCTACACTATGACGTTACGAACAAATTATCTATCACTTTAACTGTTTCAAGCAAGATCGTTACACAACAACTCAACTCGCAAACGCGTTGAAGCGTGTTGAAACATCCCTAGTCTCGCTCCCCTCCCTTCTGACGGGTCGATAGTCAGTAGCACCCTCTACCGTGAAACCTGATTGGTTGGTGAAGTCACGTGATGACCCCTCATATATAGACGCTATCGGTTGCCGTCTCGCCATTTCTACTTAGATACCTGAGTGTGAAAGACGTGTTTAATACTTCGTGTTTTTTTTTCTCATCGCGATTTTGTTCGTACTTGTGTAGTTATTCACAGTTATTTTAGCTTCGCAGATTTCGTTTCGATTATTCGGTAAGTGAATTTTTAAACATCTTCTCACTCCAACAAACCAAGAGAGCCTTGTCGGCCTATGACGACAAGCGGTATCTGCTGGAAGATGGCATAACCAGCTATGCCTATGGTCACTTCAAAATTCCTTAAATCATTCATTTAATCCTTAAATTTTTTTTTTTTTTTTTATCTCTTTAAGCCTTAATTTAACTAAAATATTACTTTAACTAAATTTTTAAAAACTTATTTAAAGTTAATTTTTTTTTCAGGATTTTGTATGTGATCATTAAATTTAATTCATGAGAGAAATATACGTTCTCACAAGTCTTCTTTTCAGATTTTTTAAAATTTTAAATTGTTTAGGATTTAAGGTAATGATGTCTTCTTAAAAGATATTATTGGATGGTTGGTTAGTGACCTCATATTTCAAGGAAATATACGTTCTTTGAAATAAGTTTTTTTTTTTTGTGTTTTTTGTTTTTTTTGTTGATAGGGTGGAGTGAGGCGATACCAATTCTTCCTAAAAGAGGTATCGGGGTGGAGGTGGGTCCTCACCTTTAAAAATTAATTTTTCAAAATTAATTAATTGTAATTCTAGTCTTAGCTTATTCAAAATTGGTTAGGGAAGGGGGGTGGGTAGATGAGTTACCATGAAGGCAACGTCCGATAGTCGATATTTTAACAATTGTTTGGTAAAATATTGAAATGTCACGTGTAGCTCGGGGTTAGGGTTCTTTAGACCCTTAGCAAATGGCCTTCCTTTTATTAACTTTTCAAATTTAACATTTTTTTTTTGTGTAACTTTGTTGCAGGTATTTTAACTTGGCTAAAGGATATGTAAGTAACTCGCTAGAAAACCAAACAGTCAATCAGGAGTTAACTTTTGGTCACATGTTTAAAACTTATCAGTCACAAGCGAGCATTTAGCTGACCAATCAGAACTCGTTGCCAACACCTGAAAACTAAATTTGGTATATATCCAATGTTATCACCACTTAAAACGTAAATCTTAACATAGAATGACGTCATACCCACTGTGACGTCATTAGTAAAAATACCTATCACTCTACCTTATTCGTTTAGAAGCAGCCCTAGAACAACTCAACTCCGTCTGAAAGGTAAATCGACACTAAAAAGTGTTGCCAACGCTCAAAACTTTGATATAAAACAAATTATGACGTCATACCTACTGTGACGTCACTCAATAAAAGCCTATTACTCTAACTTATTCACTTAGAAGCAGTCCTAGAACAACTCAACCCCGTCTGAAAGATAAACCGAAACTAAAAAAGTGTTGCCATCGCTCTAAACTTTAATATAAAACACATTATGACGTCATACCTACTGTGACGTAATACACAAACAGCTTATAATGAAACTAAAACAGCAGCAGGAGGGGAACAACTCCACTCCACTTCCGGTCACGTGATTTCCGGTCACGCCCCCATACCATACCGCATACCGCCATGGCTCAGGACTGTCATTTTCTAACTACTACTGCCGTCTATTAGCGGCCGGGTATTTGTACCCGCTTGAACAATTAGTTAATTTCTGAAACAAATAGTTTTTAGATTATATATTCTGGGCTATAGTTTTCAACTTTTTTATACTTTTGTTTGTTTAGTATAATTGATATTGACAAGAATTGCCCATTATCCAACACTGAGAATGTGCCATTAACTGTGTTCTGGAGAGAACAGGGGACCATTTTAAATCTTTTGCAGCCATATCTAAGCATATGACATCGGATACATATAAACAACTATTATAGTAGCTAGTAGCATCGACACTGGTCAGCTACTTTTACAAAATCGATTCCGGATATATGGCACTATAAGCAGAAATATAGGAAAATTAGTATTCCGTAAAAGCGACCTTTTAGTGACAGTGGCAGCAAGGCCTATTCTAAGGAAAATTTACGACTGCCCAAAAGTCCAATCGCCTCCCCCCCCCCCCACCCCACTTCTCATCTCCCTTTCATCCCCTACAGCAAGTTAATTTGAAACAATAAAATCCGATAATTGATCTTTGAATATAACAGTAACACTCAAATTTTAAAACGAGGTTCGTATTACCTTACTTGATGAGGTTAATTAATTGGAGTGTCCAGACCGGAGAACTCGCCCAGGAGGGCTTAGAGCTTTTTGTTTCTCCGGTCGGGAGGAAAGTGACACCACCAGCACGAGAGGAAGCCCCCCGAGCGCTCTGCCGGATCAGATTTATTTAAAACTTTTTAGGAGATTTTTACATGAGAGGATTTATATAGTAAAATAAGTATATGATTTTTAAAAAATGGAGAACAGATATTAAATAATTATATAGAACTATAAAGGTGGTGGATTATATGTATAAAAGTATAAAATTTCAACAGGGTTGGCAACATCTTCTTTCTAATAACAAAAACTCCACAACAAGAAAACACACAATAAAAGCACAATCACACAAAAAAGTTAAAACTCAATGCATAATCAAACAATCAAAACCCCAAACACAGAATTAGATTAAAACAAATCAATCAATCAAGACTGACACTCAAGTGACAAGACATCCTGTAATTATGATCGAAATTTTAAACATAAGATACAGTAATGGCAAAGTTATATAATAAAAAAAAATATATAGCAGTATATTCATGTATAAAAGTATAAAAATATATTTGTATAAAAGCATTTCAGAACAAAAACAACCAAGAGTTCGCAAAAGTCATCCAAATTCACAGACCAATATATTGTCAAAAAACCCAAAATGTTCAGTATTAATTTATAAGCAGGCAAAAACAATTCGCAAAAATCATTTAAATCGTTAAATTAAATTTATGGACAAATCACAATGCATATTTAAAAAAAAAAAAAAAAAAAAAATTGCATAAAGGTATTCCAGGACAAAAGTCATCAAGGGGCCAAAATCATTCGTAAATGTCATTTAAATTTATAGACCAATATATTGTCAAAAAACCCAAAATAATCAATATTAATTTACAAAAAGGCAAAAACTATTCGCAAAAATCATTTAAATCGTTAAATTAAATTCATGAACAAATCACAATGCATATTTCAAAGAAAAGAAAAGTAGAACTTTCGAACAAATCAATTAATCAAGAATGACCTTCAAGTGACAAGACATCCTGCAATTGTGATTAAAACTTTAAATACAAGGTACAGTAATGGCAAAGTTAGTGATTTACCAAAAGGAAAAAAATTTTCATAAAAGCATTCCAGGACAAAAATCATCAAGAGGCCGAAACCATTCGTAAAAGTCATTTAAATTCATAGACCAATATATTGTCAAAAAACCCAAAATAATCAATATTAATTTATAAACAGGCAAAAACAGTTCGCAAAAATCAATTAAATCGTCTAAATTATATTTATGAACAAATCACAATGCATATTTAAAATTTTTTTTGCATAAAAGCATTCCAGGACAAAAATCATCAAGAGGCCAAAATCATTCGCAAAAGTCATTTAAGTTCATAGACCAATATATTGTCAAAAACCCCAAATAATCAATATTAATTTACAAACAGGCAAAAACCATTCGCAAAAATCATTTAAATCGTTAAATTAAATTTATGAACAAATCACAGTGCATATTTCAAAGAAAAAGGGGGGTCCCTCAGCAACCCAGTATAAAGGCAAAATAACAAAGGTGACAATATCATTAAAATATTAATTAACCAAAAATCGATGCACAGAGGGTAAAAATACACAAAAATTCAATTATCTAGATTAAGTTCAGATGAACCTAGCTCAATGTGCAACTCGGGGTAATCCAAAGTAAACCAAATATGATGATTATTCAATGCACAAAGGGTAAAAAATTCATAACAAATTAATTATCTATAATAGACTAAAAACATTCAAAAATCTCTGCCCAATGTGTATTATAAGGCAAGCCCAAAGCAAACCATAAATTAAGTATTAGTGATGCACAAAGGGCCAAAGGGTTCACAATAATCCAATTAAAAAATAGGTTTTTTAAAAATTTATATAGCAAGTTTAAAACTAATTATTAGTTAAAAGTATACGAAATCCAGCCCAATGTGCATATCAAGGCAAGCCAAAGGCAAACCAGCAAAGATGATAAAGAGGTGCATAATAGGTTAAAATAGTTCTCAGGCATCTAAAGAAGGCTAAAATCTAATAAAACATATTAAGTCGATAGGTAAAATACTCAAAGACATAGCCCAATGTGCATCCTAAGGTAAGAAGTAAATCAATAATAACGAAAAAGTCACACAATGGGTCACAATAATTCACAATGTTTCAATCATTTAAAAGTCAAGCCCAATGTGCATCCCGAGGTAAAAAGTAAACCAACTATGATTATAAAAATGATGATGTACAATGGGTCAATACATTCCAAAACATAGAAAATGCCCAAAGTGCAAACTAGGTATAACTAAAAGTTAAACCATCTTGGTGGAATAAGAAGGGTTGCACTTGGGAAAAAAGGGGGTCAAATCATCTAATTTACAAGAAAGATTTCATTAGGTTGCTTAAAATTCGAAAAAAACAAGAAAAAGTAGGGTACGCTGGGAGACATCTGGTCCAAGACCATAATCCAAAATTGCACAAAAATATAAGAAATATATCCAAATATGTTTAAAAACATCCAATAAAAATGTCCCCAGTCACCCAGTGCAGGTGAAGAACCAAAAGAAAAGGGTATCAATTACGTAATCAGAAAAAAAGCCTATATACAAAAATTGGTTTCGGTTTCGGATACGACTATAAAATAATGTAATGTTAAATTTAAATTAATGAAAAGATTCCGGCCCATCACCGCCAGGTAGCCTGGTCGGTAGGGCATCGGCTTTCTGTACTGCCTGTATCAATATGTTCCTGGTTCTGTCCTCTGAATCGGCAATGGTGGTATATGTAGTATGAAGAGCATAAAATTGTAAAAGCGTTTGCTTAATATCAGAGGGACGAGGTTAATTAATTAATATTTATAAATCTATTAGCTGAATACCCGAGCTTCGCTACGAAATTTTACCATGTGCAATTTTGTTTACCTAGCTGCGTGGCCCCGCCCAGTTTTTTGGCGCTTCGGTCTCAGGAAGGTTAATTGCTTCGTTAGACCAAGCTCGCTTCGCTCGCTGAAAAGTTCATAATAAGCACAGGCTTACTTCACTCCTTGAAAGAATCATTGCTGTGCAAGCATGGGCTCGCTTAAGGCTCTTTTCACACTATCCGATTTCTATCGGAAGACAAAAAGTAGGGATACAAAAATTCTTTTAGAGGCGTGAAAAAGTGCATTGCTCCTTTCGCATTATCCGCCGACAGCCGTTAGCAGCCGTCGGGTGCTAACAGGCTGCTTTGAAAGACATTGCTTGAAACTCCCGACTTTTTGTCTTCCTACTTTTTGTCGTTCGACAGAAATCGGATAGTATGAAAGGAGCCTAAAAGGGTTCATTGCTGAGTGAGCGTAAGCTCGCTTCACTTACTAAAAAATAATTGCTGCGTAAACCTTAATATTGAAAGCCCCTCCCTTGTCGAGAAACAGAAAAAGAAGAAAAAAAATTCCCATTAATACAACACCCCTTTGAGAATATTTTAATACGTGTTTGGGAACAGCAATATTAGAAGACTAAAACTACTTATGTTGAAATTTTCAGAGCTCTTTGGCCCATTAGAAGTCGCATTTTATTTAACTATTAATTAAAAATTTAATTAAAAACAAATTAAAATTTTAACGTTCTTTTTGCCAAAAGTTCAATTAGAAGTTCAAAACTACTTATGTTGAAAATTTCAATACTGTAGCTTTAATGGAAATCATTTCGTGAAGTATTTGTTAACGATAAAAAAATTTTATAAAAAAAAGCTAATAAAATTTTTAAATTATGTTTGCTTAAAGTCCAATTAGAAGGCCAAAACTACTTATGTCGAAAATTTCAGAACTGTAGACCTATTAGAAACGGTTTTGTGAAATATTTATTAATTAATTAAAAAAACTAATAAAATTTTAAAGTTTTGTTTTTTATATCCAATTAGAAGGCCAAGACCACTTATGAGGAAAATTTCAGAGCCATAGCCCTATTGAAAATCATTTTGTAAAATACATTATTAATTAATTTAAAAATTAATTTAAAATAAAACTATTCAAAATTTTAACTTACTATTTTTCAAAAGATTAATTAAATGGCTAAAACTATTTATGTAGAAAATTTCAGAGCTGTATCTCTATTTGAAGTCACTTTGTAAAAAAAAAAGTAAAAAAAAATAAAAAAAAATAATAATAATAATAATAATAACAATAATAATAATAATAATTAGAAAAATTAATTCAAAAATAACTAATTAAATTTTTAACATTCTGTGTTTGTCATGGGTACAATTAGAAGGTCAAAACTACTTATGTTGAACATTTCAGAGCTATACTCCAATTTTAAGAAGTCGCAAAAAACAATTGAACAATCGTGAATACAAATTCAATGTTTTTTATACCAAGCATTAAAAGATTATTTAATTTACACTTACAAGGCAAACATTCAATAGCTGTCATCCACTTTCTTCGGAAAGGAAAGATACTGCATCTTTTGCTTCCCTCTAGTCAACTATTCATTGCTGTTTTTGTCATCTTGGGACTTGGAATCGCTAACTAGTTTCGTCAAAACAAATGTTGTCACCCACCCCCTAAAAATAAAGTGGTCATCTCCCAAGAAAATTCCAAAGGACAGGACACACAATAGGAGTTTGACCGCAAACAGCCGAAGAAGAGGAGCTGATCAGCTGACAGTGGACACTAAAGTGAAATATATTTCGTATCCTCCCCTTATTTCAAGGTCAGGGAGAAAAGAGGACATTCAATGTTTTTGCCAAATCCCTCTGCTTGGAGAGGAGATTTCGACCCCATCTCTCAGCTCAAATGAGCCACGACTACTAGTTAAAATAAGCCCTGACGAGATATATTTAGACAGTAAAAGTGTACAATTATTCTCAAAATGAAGAGGATAGCTAAAGACGGCAAATAATCAGAAACTTAGTTTTGACATATACTTTGTTTGAGAAAATTTATACATAAATTTGACTACATTTGTACTAGAGTTGGCAAATTCTTAAACGTTAATAAAATTCTCTTCATCAATAATGTATCTTGAAATTTCTTTTTTTATGATAGTAAATTCTTTAATATTGCAGTTTACGTGTTAAATTTTCAAAATGGATACATGGCTGTTTATAGGCTGCAAGCCTCTAAGCTAAGATATCTCAAGAAAATAAAAGTTTATAAGTATACAAACTAAATATAATAAAAAGCCGACCCATACAAATGAAATACCCGCATACATATTAACAAGTATACAAACTAAATGTAATAAAAAGCCGACCCATACAAATGAAATACCCGCATACATATTAACAAGTGTGAACGAATATTTTTTTTAAGCAAACAAGACATTTGTTGGGGGAAGAATTATGGTTCTATAGTAAATATCCCTGAATTAAAAAAATAATAATAAGGCTAATGTTTTAAAAAGAAAGAGCTTTATAAAAACCATATCATTAAAGCATTTAAAGTAAATTTGAAACTCAACTTATTGTTTGGTTTAATAATGTAATATATAATCAAAGCTGAAAGTAAAACTAGAACTGTAAAACGTAGCAAAACTTTCAATTAGACTATAATACTGATCATTGTTAAATGTGACATAGATTGGTGTAATTACAGTGTTCGTTTTCATATTTTCATTAATTTAAACAAAAATTAGACATATTAGCGATATTTAATACATTGGCCGAGAAATTGACAAAGTTGTTGTTATTATTATTATTATTATTTTATCGATAAAAATTACTTTATACTCTTGGGTAAGTGAATTGAGGAGGAACAGCACAGTGGTGGTTGATGGACAATGCCCCAAAAAAGATAACTCTATAGTAGACGTTCGTTGTTCAACTTTTTACAATTTAATCGAATTTTTATGAGATTTTCGGAGTTGGGGGTGTTTAGAACTCCTTAGTGATTTGATTAAAATCATTAGAACAGTTTTGTGGCAATTGTTGTTAAAGGTAAATTATTTAATGGCAGCTACCTTATGCGCATGAGCAATTTTGACGAAAACCTTAATGACAGGTCCAGGGCCACTGCCAATATATAAAATATATAAATATATGCCAATATATAAAAGTGCAACATCGTAGGTTAAAACGCTTAAGAGTTATGCTGATTTGGGGAGCTATATCACAGTCATTTTTTCACGACCACTTTTTTGTACTCGGAAAGTCCTAAAACGTGAAAAAATTCAAAGAAAAAGTTGGGTTTTTTTTGTTTTTTTTCCAAATGGTTAATTTACATATAGGTTAATTAAAATATATATATATATTATGTATAACTTTGCAAGAAATTAAGCACCTGGTAAACTTCGGAAAGTTAACAAAAATAAGAAAACAAAAACATTGACAATTTAGAGAAAGATGAAGAAATAAAAATATAATTGGCTCACATATATTTTTAATTGCTTTTTACTACTGCCCAATTTTGGATTGACGACTGCCCATTTTTAGTTTACGACTGCCCAATTAGGCCACGACTGCCCGTTAGAATAGGCCCTGAGTGGCAGCCCCAAAATTTGAATAGAATGCATTGGCATCGACATCGAATCTATCTGCCAAATTTCATCTCGTTTAGATGAATGCAAGGGGGTTAATTAGGCCTCCGCAGATTTGCCCCTCATCGACAAACATACACACACACAAAATCAAAGTTACTATAAAGGATTTAAAAAGGAAGGAATCTCCATGTTCCATGTTTCTTCGACATCGAGAGGTGTTAAAACAGTGTTGGCAATTCATACGCATTGGCACCTGTTCGCATAAGATTTTTGACACCATTTGTTGATAACTTAAATAGATCAAAATAGTCTTACTTTTTTTCATATAAAAAAGTAACATAATTTGAACATGATACCAAATGTTAGTGAAATATAACTATAATGTTGTTTTAATTTATAGGTCGGTTGTTTGGTGCATTGAAAACGCCTTGCCGTAAAAGAGAAATACAGACTGTAGCAAGTGCCGTAATGGAGAAATTTATCTTTAGTTATAATTTCTCAGTGGCAACATTTCCTTTCACATTTGACTTGCTTATTTCATTCTGGTTTTTGCATATTGTATGTGTATAAAAAGCGAATGCTTCTGAAGTCTGTACTATGGATAGAAGTATGTATGGTGAGATGTAATTATACCAGTATGGCGTGATTCTTAACCTTTAACTGCTGTGGTTAAGTGGTTTGAGGTTTTTGGGGCAAGAGCAACACATGGTCTATATTGCGTCAAATAAATTGGTAAACATCAATTTAAAGTTTAAGAAACATAGTATCAGAAAAATTTATATAAAAGTCAAAGATGAGATATTTTAGGGCTGGAAACATTCCACAAAAAATGACTTGCGGTCTGTCAGACCGCTTACAGCAGTTAAAGGTTAAGTTTATAAAAAAGAGGTATTGAATTTATATACTAGATTATATTTTGTTTTATGGCATGCTTATAGAGACTGATTGGCTACAAATAAATATTGTTTCTACATATTGGTCTTCTACTTTGGACTACAAATTACATTATTTCTAAATCTATTGCAAAAATTTTCAATCCGCATTTCTCACTTTCGTTAAAAAATTGCGCATTGGCTTAGATTTGTTAATCTATTTTGTTCCTTTCTGAATTGAGTATTGAGACAACAGGTTTGCTATTTATATACAAATTGGGACATATGCTCCGGACATTTTATTTCGAAACAAAGTTGGACTTCATTCGTGGTGGACGTGGACTCATACCATTTTGGATTCAAATAAAAAAGCTGTGACGAGCTGGATCCGACCCATGTTGTGGCGCACGTTTTACTATGCCTTTAAAAATAAGAACCGTACGCTAATGTTCAGAATCATGGAATCGACATAAATACAAGAAAGACAGTTGAACCGAGTTGTTCCACGTGACTCGCACTTTCACTTCCCTTTCCACACTTGTCAAGGTCATGGAGAAAGACGCGATAACATTCACCAATCACCAATTGGTTGAAGTGTAGGCTTACGCTGTTATCAAGTTTCATTTTCCCTGCATTCTCTGTTGATTGGGTTGCCACACTGGAGAGTTTAAGGCCGTATTCGGCTCCAAACTCACTGTTTTCAATTTTTTTTTTTTTTTTTTTTGTATTAACTTCGATTTTGTGTGTCCTCGGCGGGAAAATCTTCAAAAGGCAAATTTAGGTATTTGCATTATTCAATCGAGCTGAAACTTGGCAGATAAGACTCGTTGTCAATGATAATGCATTCTATCAAGTTTTGGGGCTATCGCTAAAAGGCTGCTTTTACACAGGTTTCTATTCACGCTTCTGTTGTCTCTTTGGAGGACTAATTAACCAAAGTTCCGTGGATTTCAAGGAACGTTCGTAAAACAGTAAAAACTACTAAAAATCCATAGAAAATTTGGCATCTCTGCATAAAGTAGTATAATATTTAGTTTTTGAAGATCAAAATAAGTAATACACTAATAAATGCGGTTATCTAATCTAATTAATGCTATTACAATTTTTGTCGCTGGGTTCTTAAGCCATTGTTGAACTTGTATTTTGAATTCAATGTCTACTGTATTGCATTATTGTGAATATTTTAACTGAAGAGAGTGCAATGATAAAACTGTTCTTAACAATGCCGCACACACTAATAAAAAACAATAACTAATAAATTTATAAAATAATAAATAACTCATAAATTTATAAAATAATAAATAACTCATAAATTTATAAAATAATAAATAACTAATAAATTAATACTTGTGGACACATCGATGGTGAACACACGCACATCTTGTGCATTTAGCAGTTACTTTTTTAGAAATTAATCAGAGTTAGGGTATGGGGGATGTAATGGAACTTGATTTGTAAAGCAGAACTCAACCCGGCTTGTGTAGTTGGACGGTCCGAGAATAAATACCATACATTCACCAATGTACCCATTGCAACATTTTTATCATTTAAGTTCGATTTATGAACAACTTAAAATAAGGCAAGAGAGGAGGTAATTTTTGCCTTGCCGAGTCGACGCATTCATGGGCGCCCCCAGAATTATTTGCAGGGAGTACAGACCCATTTCACTGGGTGCTAGACAATTTTTCATCGTTCATATATGACATCATAAATTACATAATCTTTTTTTTTTTTTTTTCTTCTTCTTCTTAATTTTAATCATTCATTTTCCACTCATTTTAATCATAATCATTTGCATTTTAATTGCTTAAAAACTAACTTTTTTAAATTAAATGGTGCTGATTATTTTCATATTTTTTCTAATAAATCTCATGTTGCCGAAGAAAAAAACCCCGATTTCTTCTCTCAGGAAAAAAAAAAAAAAAATCCAATTCAACAAAAAGTAAATATATGCCAAGTATTATAAATAATACCACAAAACTAGAGTGAAAGTTTACATTTGATAGATTCGATTTCTTTATTCAAAAAGGAAGGAGAAAATTTTAGTTTTCCTAAAAGAAATGATGTATGAGACTTTAATCTACAAACAAAATTTAAATAATAAAAAAGCAAATTGATATTATTCGTTTTGTTGTGTGGCTGCTTTCTAATAAATTGTTACTTGAGAGCATTGCACTTAAGAATCGTTTCTTAACTTAGTGTCTTTGTGTGTCATTTATTAAGTGAAATAGAAAGTAATCGAGACAGCGGGTGTAAAAATGAACGATATTTGAAGTTTTTCTTGAAAAAATGCAAAACATGATTCGTTAACCAATTCAGATACCAATACGGATCATCAAAACGAATCGATCATCAATAAAAAAACTATAGTTGAAGAATTTCCTATTAAATTCGATTCAAGTGCTAATCGTTTGGATATTGGATTATATTTAGATTCAAAATATCATGTTAATGATGAACTTCGTCTGAAATTATTAAGAGAGGCTTCAACTCCTGATGAAGCTTACAATTTTAAAAAGGACATAATCCATGGCGCTAAAAGATCATTTCGTAATTTTTTATTTATTTCGTCATTTTAGAATTTGTCAATTGTAGTACCTACATAAATGTTCCTCAATATTTTTGTATAACTTTTCTTTTCAAATGTATATCTTTATTACACACCACGTTCTGTTCCCCTCTTAATTTTGCTACTTTACTTTTATTTGCAATTTTCTAAACTGAGTTACACCCTACTGGCAGAACACATGCGCATACTTTGAAGTTGCGTGATAAAAAGAGAAAGTTTTGTTTTCACCATTACACAGAAATAGTGCGATAAAACATGCAAACTTCCCAACCGAATTCTGAAAATAGGCCTCATGGTATCTGATGGGTAATAATCCAAAATCTAAACACTTTCAGAGAATTGAGAAATCAATACAGAGCTTTCAATTAAAGATAAAAGTATATTGCCATTGAATTCAAATATTTTCCTCCATAATAATCCACCAAGCACCATATTGTTACAATTACTAATGCACATATTGAGGTGTTGTCGACTTCTTATATATATATTTATTTTTATATTTTTCAAAAACCCCTTGCAAATTCATCCTTAAATTTAAATAAATACTGCTCCGGCAGTGCTGGACGCTCAGGGGATCTCCTCTCGTATACTGGGGTGTCACTTTCCTCCCGGCCGGAGAATTAAAAGCTCTAAACCCTTCTGGGTGAGTTCTCCGGTCTGGGCACTCCAATTAATAGTGCACATCATAACAACGAAAAATATTTTAAAAATAACATTTGATTATTCCTGTGAATTTATAGCTTTTAAAAGAATTTTACTATCAAAATCCAGGGGGTTGCATGGGCACCCTCCTGGGGGCGCCTATGGACGCATGCCTACTTCCCATTTCATAGAATGCCAAAATATCCTCGATAGAGTTTTCACTTTTAAGAACTATATGGGGTACTGTATGTTATGGGGTCATTCCATGGTCAAATGAATCAATGGTCTGAACCTTGGCATCTCGTAAATTAATAATTTTTGCATCAGTAATAGTTTTTCTGAAGTTAACAAAAACTGTAAAATTTCGAATTTTTTGGTGTTATAGATTGTGAGATATGGATATTTGAAAAAGGTAAAAATGAACAAATTTCGCAATGTTTTGATATCATCAAACTACTGTAGATTTGAAACTATTACAGTTAAGAGATCTCGAATTTGTGTCATTCTCTTTTAGTTTAAATAAGTTTTAATATGATGTCAAACATGACTAGAATTGTCAAAAAATGTGGAGTTTTTTTATAAAACATAAAAAAATATTTAAAACAAAAATCCCAAATAGGCTTACTTTAATTATTTAAAAAAAAAAAAAAAAAAAAAAAAAAATGTTTTGAAGACATTAATTGACTACTTGTGAGCCAAATTTCTGAATGGGACACAGAGTTCCTATAGAAATATATTTTTATACATATGATAATCATTGAAACTGGAATCTGACGTATGAATAAGTGGGCTGAAATGCGTTGAAAGTATATCTGTTAGTCTATTTCGCAATTTCAGTTCTAAACTTAATGGTCTACCTGATGGCTGTGTGGTTAGAGGTCTGGTCTCGCATGCCAAATGTGACGGGTTCGAATCACGGGATAGGCATGGATGTTAGTTGCCGTTCGGAATCCACGATAAGCTGTAGGTCCCGCCCTGATTAGCAGTCATAGTGCATAAAAATAGACAGGTCGTTGAGCATACAAACCAACCAACCAAATCTAAACTTATGATAAAGCCTGATACACTCTCACTTCCCTAAGATAAACACGAAGCGATAAAATGCTAAAAAATGGACAAGTACTGCTTTGATTGACACGAAATACTGCAAGTAAGTAGCTCTATATTTATTCATGAAGCAAAACAAAGAATTACAAACAGAGATAAAAAAAAATATTGAATTTTCATAAAATATAAGATGACGTCATATTTGCGTCATTAACAAAGTGATGTTTAAATTCGAAACAAACAACAAAATCCGACATTAATAGGGTATGTGAGCACTCCTCACCTGCATACAAAGTGTACAGCGTGTGATCATGCTTGTTACAAGGTGATGAACAACTGCTGAGTCCAGTAATCGCCATTCCTCCTGTAAGGGAGCTTCTCTGACAAAGGGACCTTACGGTTTCGGAAATTCAGATCGGGATGAGACTTGGCAGATTGGTAGTATACCTTAAGGGTATCCACACAGTAAAGCAATAAAGCGCACTAGCCAGAAGATTCCTAGAAAACAGGCTCTAAAGTGTTAAGCGTAGCTTAGATACTAGTAGAGATTTTTGCTCTGCAACACCCCGGTGGCTAAGTGGTCAACGTGCTAGGTTCACATACGGGCGATTCGGGTTCGATACCTCTTGAGGTATTTTTTTTTTTTAAATTAATAAAGTGGGTTGGCTAGAGGTACAACCATTATTCGATAAAAACAGTTAGGGTTTTGAAAATTTCCGACTGCCCTGCTTTTGTACAATAGAACAACATTCCTACTTTCCATATAGAAACTGGTTCTTCATGTTTATTGCGAAAATCATTTGTTTCTCTACAGCTTATAATATCTCAAAATTTATAATCACTTGTTTGTGAGAATAGTAAATAGAATTCTTATGTACCTTCATTAAAAATACTTTAAGTATTTAAAAATAAAGTACTATCTTTAATTTAAATTTCAATTAGCTGTAACAGTTACTTTGAAAATTGAAAAAAAAAAAAAAAAAGGAAAGAAAAAAAAAAAAATGCCTCACGAGGTATCGAACCCGGATTGCCAGTACGTGAACCCAGCACGCTGACCACTTAGCCCTTTGGAGTTGCAGATCAAGAATCTCTACTATACTAAACTTCAACTTAACTAGACATCACTTAGACGGTAGATCGTGACAGTGCTCATAGGTATTTAATCCATTTTGGCGGCGTGAAAGCATAATGTTCGCCAAACCACAACCCTATAGAGAACAAAAGGTTTGGCGAGAATTATGTCTTCACTCCTCCAAAATGGATTAAATACCTATGAGCACTGTCACGATCTACCGTCTAAGTGATGTCTAGTTAAGTTGAAGTTTAGTATAGTAGGTAAGCTACGCGTAACACTTTAGAGCCTATTTTCTCGGAATCTTCTGGCTAGTGCGCGTTATTACTTTACTGTGTGGATACCTTTAAGGTATACTACTAATCTGCCGAGTCTCATCCCAATCTGAATTTCCGAGACCGTAAGGTTCCCTTGTGAGAGAGACTGGAGGAGGGAAACGTCTACATGCGTGCTGTATGTAGACGTGCTGTTTGCCGAGGGCATCCCAAAGATTTTCAATTGGATTAAAGTTCAGCGAGAAAGCCGACCACTCCACAGGCTCAATCCCCTCACACTCCAGAATGTCATCAACGATGGCAACTCTATGGGGACGCGTAGTATCGTCCATTGAAACGAAAGAAGGAAAAATGCTACAGCGTACAGTTTCACAATACGGGTCTAAGACTTCATCTCGATACCTAACAGCCGTCACAGAACAGACGGAATGACGAACACCGAAGAAAAGAGCAACATCTGTGATAGACTGTCCTGCTCAGGGGCGGATTTAGAGGTCAATCAAGAGGGGTGCGATTATGACCGTGAGTGTTTCCAATCGCGGATAATTTTTCAACTTGGAAGAGGGGGGGGGAGGGGTATCGTCAATTAGTATGATACTACCAGGGTTCAGTGAAAGAGAAAAATTAAAGGGTTTGACCATCATCTTTTGCGTCCCATATAACAAATTACCCCGAAAATGTAATAAAAAATTACATTATAAATATTTAGTATTTTTATTAGATAAAGAATATTTAAGAGCACAAAAAAATATCTAATGCAGTTCAGGTGAAGTGTAAAAAGTTCAACAACCCTGAAAATTCAACTTTTTTATACAAGTTAATTTATCAATATATTCAACATCATAAATCATTTAATGCAGAAAAAAGGCGGCATATCTTTTAACAACTTTAGACAATACTGCAGGTACGTTAAACTCTATATTCATAAAGTTTTAATTATTTCCAAAGTTAAACAATGCTTTTCAACTCTGTTTGACATCACATTAGTAAATTAAAACACAAGTTACATAAACTTGAGACTATACACTATAACTATACACAATAATATTGAGACTATACACTATAATACTGATCCTTGCATTCAAATTAGATGCAGCAATATTTACTGTTTTCATATTTTCCTTCATTTAAATGAAAATTGGGGGTTAGAAGATATTTTTACATGGGAAAAGAAGGAGGAAAAAGAAAAAAAAAAAAAAGGGGAAAAATGCCGAAACGCGGAAATTGGTGATGATATTCAATAAACATTACACTGTCCTTTCTTGTGCGAAAAACAGAAAAATATCAATCGTTGATGGGCAATGCTCAAGTTTAAAAAGCGAGTGTTAAAGACACTCGTTTTTCAACTTTTACGCTTTTATCAGATTTCTAAGGGAATTTCGGAGGTGGGGACGATTGAGTAACCTTAATCGTAGGTCCCATGGCTACCACTAACCCGCACACCAAATTTGAATATCGTACGTCAATTCGTTTAGGAGTTATGCTGACCACGTGCAGATAGACATTTTATCTAGACCACTTTTTTGAAATCAGGGGAAATGAAAAAAAAAAAAAATCGATTTTTTTTTTTACTAAATGCTATACACTTTCATTGCCCTATGTAAACGTATGGGTAAATGAAAGTGAAAGCGTGTTTGGCCATGATTCTCAATATTTTGAAAAGAAGTACAAAACAACATGGAACTCACTTTAAACTGTTAAGTATAAATGACTTTTTTATAATTTAAGAAAATTATTTCGTTTGACAATGTCAAAGTGTTTTTATGATTTTGCACATGAAAGGGTGCAGATACAATGCTTATTTCAGTAAAATCAGTTTATTTTTATAATAATGAAATATTTTATTATAATCTATTCAAATATTACTTTGATAATTGCATACAATATCGAATATCAGTGTGCGCGAAAAGTCCCTTCTTCGAATCATTCAGACAAAAATGAAATATTAAAAAAAAAATTCGGAAAAAACAAAGATCTAAAAAAATATTGTAAATGAAATATTACATTTTGTGTAATAAGTAAAATTATATCTATAAAAAAAAATCTTACCAATATTTAGTCACCTTAACTCTACATATTGATGCACTACTAAGACTAACCTAACTAAATTAACATAAATTCGAACTTTATAGTAAAAAAGAGTGAGTGCGTTGACCTCAATGTGCGTGTGTGTTCAGTTTTTTAATAAAAAAAAGTTATCTTTGAATATAAGATAGTTTTTATTACGGCTCTCTCAAATTTTTTTTATTATGTAAACTTTGTTTTCTTTTTATTGGTTAAATACCCATTAGCAATATTAGTATCAAATTCTATAAAGATTTTTTGTATCAATCCAGTAAAAATTTCTTTTAAAACTTTAGTATAATTCTGATTTGGTTAAACGATTACTAATACCAAACGGTGCGTATGCTTTATTTCTGACATCCTGGAAAGTTTTTAAGGTGCTCGCGAGCCATAATTAAACTGATGTTGTTTTGATCAGTCCGGAGTCTGTAGAAATTAATAAATCTTTTTGAAATTTTGTATTAGTATTGCTGAGAAAATCTGGTAATGCTGTTTAAACATTATCATAACAATTTTGAAATGAAAACTTTAAGAAATAACTGTTTGGATTTTTGCTAATTACGCTTCAAGAACAATATATTTAAAATTTCATTGGATTGATTTCATTTTGATTTATTATTTCATTTATAAGGAATAACATGTAAAACTTACAGCCATATAAGCCATTTTCATGTTAAGGTTTTATATTTTCCTTTAGTTGCAAAAATTCTCTAAATAGATAGATTTTAATTATATCCAACCTGTACTTTAATATAAATTATGAGATTGGTTTAACATAACTTTATATTTTCTTTTATAAATATGATTTAAGAGAACTTAAATTAGGAAAATGTACTCAAAGACCATCTTAAACCGTCAACACACAAATCCTCATATTTAAAAAAAAAGAAAAGAAAGAAAAGCAGATTTTTAAAGCAATTAATTTTGCATGATCTGAAAATTAGTTTAAATTTCTGTATTATATTAAAATAAAATTCCAAACTAAATTAGTTACAGCAGGTAAAATTGTAATAATAATAATAATAATAATAATAATAATAATAATAATAATAATAATAATAATAATAATAATAATGTTCATATTGTTATGAATTTTTCCGCTGAGGCAATGATGGTACAGTTTTCACGGTATAAAAATATTTATTCTCTCTTCAGAAAACTCACAAAAATTTATTCACAGGCAACAGTTTAATTACTCTCAAGCTTCAACACAAGCTTCAACAAAAATAACTTCGAATTCAGCGATTATACAAGCTCACTCCAATAGGTAAACAAAGCGATCAGCTTTCAACGAAATCCGAAGTCAATCTGAAAACTTTCCCGTTCTCCAGTCGTTTATATACAAGCGCGCGTGAGACATTCTCGAAATTTCCAGCCAATTTATCGGAAACGAAATATCTCGAAACTTCTCGATTACTTTAGGTGTTGCCACCTTTTTCTAACTTGTATAATCGCTATTAATTACTAAATAAAATAGGATAAAAATAAATTACAATAGAATTTTGAAATAATACGTCACTATTTACAATATATACAGACAATTTGTGCAACATTTCCCCCTTCTTAAAGACTGCACGTCCCGGGCAGTGAAGTCCTTAAGCCATTCAATGACTTCTACCATAATATGGGGCTAGCCTATTGTAGTGTACAACTCTAGGTTTACAGGAAGGTGTCCGTTGAATTCTCACCACGACGTCGTTGATCTTCTTAAGGATCCCATAAGGCCCTTCCCAGTTCGTCTGGAGCTTAGGGGAGAGTCCTTTCCGACGTTTGTCACCTTCCTGGAACGAACGGTCCATGGCCTTGGCATAGTACCGGATCTTCATGCGCTCCGTCATGATGTTGTTTCTCTCTCTGGCGAACCGATGTACGGCTTCCAAACGTGCCTGCAGATCATCTAGATACTGGACAGGCGAGGAAGGAGTGTCCTGTGGTTGTCCAAAGAGGAGGTTGCTGGGGAGCCTAAGGTCTCTTCCACACATCGTTAGAGATGGAGAAAATCCGGTGGTCTCGTGAGTTGCACTCCCGTATGCCAACAGAAGCGGTGAAAGTTTCTGATCCTCATCTTGCTGATTATATGATTTTGAGATTGCGTCCGAATCATCCGCGGGTGCAGCCGATAGATCCCGGGACCTCCGTTCGATGCTTGTAACAGGAGTACGGATGTCGATTTCCTCGTCACTAACTTTGTCCATTTCCACATGAACCACTTCCTGGGAGGGTTTCATCAACGTCGCTTTCTTCAGTTCTCTCTCCGAGGCTGGAGAGGTACTTTCCATATATGTGGACTCTTCAGCATTCTCTATGACATTGAGCTACAATCCGATATACGCACAGCTCTTTCATGTCTAGATCGTGCAAAGGAACTTCGCCTCTCCATGTTTGCAGCTGGCTTTTCTCAAAATTCAGCGTAATTCCATTTTTCTTCAAAAAGTCTAGTCCGAGAATGCACGGATCTACAATTTCGGCAACATAAACGGTGTGCTTGTAGGAGTTAAATCCAAGGGCAATGTCCACTTGCAATTTCCCATGAACAGAGATATTACCACCAGACACAGTTTGTAGAGAAACAGAGGGCGCTGTGTAGAGGAGTCGGCTGTTCAGGCGACGAGCCACGTCCGTCCTTACGATCGTTACGTTCGCTCCCGAATCGACGATTAGACGACATGGAGTTCCGTTGATCTCCCCCTTCACGAATAAACCCTGGTTTCCTCCTTGTCAGGATGAAACGTGGAAACGACTGGTCGGGGCTTCACCTGTTCTACATTGCAGCTTCTGCCCTGCGAGATAACATCTTCTTAGATTCAGTTGTGGAGAATCCGTGGTAGTGTTATCCCTTCTCTTTTTCAAATCAAGGCAGTTTCGTCGGAAATGCCCTTCCCGTTTGCAGTGCCAGCAAACGACTCTGGTCCTTCGATCCCTGGCTCCGGGATAGCTCCTCAGCATTCTATCAATTTTGCTCTCCAGTTCTCGAAGCTTACTGGTGACAAAGTCAGAAGAATCCTCGGCTAATGCACCACGCACATATCGTCGGTCTTTTCCAGAAGCTAGCTGCGCGGCTTCTACTCTCATGGCGTACACGAGGGCCGACTTCAGGTTTTTGTTTTGGGATAACCTTACCGCCTGCTGCACATCGGGATCTTGAATAGCGTCGATGAAATACTGCAGAGAAAGATCGTCTCGTACATCCGGGGGACAGTCAGGGAAAGCGAGGAGCGACAGTCTTTCTATATCCGATGCCAATTCTTGAAGAGTTTCATTGGCCTTCTGCTGTCTCACTTTCAGTTGCAGTCTGTTGTAATCCTTTGGATGCTGCTCCCCAAACCTTAACTCCAACGCACTTGCCAGCGCCACGAATTCTCCCCGCTTCTCTTCAGGTAGTATCTGTAAAATGTCAGCAGCTTCACCTCGAAGAGATGCTGCGAGATGGAATGCCTTCGAAGTATCGTCCCAACCATTCGCAGAAGCAATCATTTCAAATTGCGTTTGATAAACGCGCCAAGACGACTTCCCATCAAAATGGGCCACTTTGATGTTAGAGCGCGGCGCCATAAAGGGGATGGAAGCGTTATCCCAATTAGATGAAGCTATGGCCACAGCTTCACGCGTTTCCATTTTTCGCAGCCTTTCTTCAACAACGTCAATGAATCTATCTTGCTCTTCCTTTAAGGTGGAAACTTTTTCTTGCATGGTGGAAACTTTTTCTTGCACAGTGGAAACTTTTTCTTGCACGATGGAAACTTTTCCGTTAAACTCCTCAAACTTTTCATCAACTTCCTTTCTTACTACATTGAATACTTCTTCTTTCACGGATAGCAGAACATTTGAGGTAGTTTCAATTATGGTTGATTCCACCATTGAGGCTAGCTCCATCTTCATTTCTTCTTTGATTTCATTCACTGCTGCAGATGTTGTTTCACACTTGGCGGCTAAAGCTCTAATCTCCGATGATGTAGCGGCAATTTCGGCTGCGGTGGTTTCTTGGCAGGCTTTCATTTCGGCTGCGGTGGTTTCCTGCTGGGCCTTCATTCCAGCAATCATTTCCATCAACTGCTTCATTTGATCTTCCATCATTCCTCTAGTTGTCGGCATTCAAGATGACTTCATCCCGCTTCTGACACCACTGTTATGAATTTTTCCGCTGAGGCAATGATGGTACAGTTTTCACGGTATAAAAATATTTATTCTCTCTTCAGAAAACTCACAAAAATTTATTCACAGGCAACAGTTTAATTACTCTCAAGCTTCAACACAAGCTTCAACAAAAATAACTTCGAATTCAGCGATTATACAAGCTCACTCCAATAGGTAAACAAAGCGATCAGCTTTCAACGAAATCCGAAGTCAATCTGAAAACTTTCCCGTTCTCCAGTCGTTTATATACAAGCGCGCGTGAGACATTCTCGAAATTTCCAGCCAATTTATCGGAAACGAAATATCTCGAAACTTCTCGATTACTTTAGGTGTTGCCACCTTTTTCTAACTTGTATAATCGCTATTAATTACTAAATAAAATAGGATAAAAATAAATTACAATAGAATTTTGAAATAATACGTCACTATTTACAATATATACAGACAATTTGTGCAACAATATAACCATAGGACCTGCTTTTTCATCAGAAGTAGCAACTCATATCGGTTAGATATTGTGTCTCATATTAGACATATTATCAATCATATTACCATCAAGTTCGAGTCCCACTTACAAAACCACATTTGAAATTAGAATTAAAAAAAAAAAAAAAAAAAAAAAAAAAACCATTTAAAAAGATTTTAACATTAACTGATTTAAATTATTTGTATGTTTATATAGGGGAGGCTGCGAATCTTCACGAACCTTCCAGAGATAGACATTTGGAGAACTTTTCAGACAGTAGTCGAAAAATCCTATTACATGTACATACATGGGATACATGTACCGAAAATGTCGCCAAATGGTCGCCAAGTTTGGCGACATTTGGCGATTTCTCGCCAAATTTGGCGACAAAAATTAGTCTTTAAAACCATTGCCAACTTGGCGAGATTCCCATTACCATAATGTTAAATGCCCTGCCCCTTGAAACTCGCTTCCCAGAGTTACCTCTGTAAAACTCGTTATCAAGCGATAACACCCCTATTGCCGTGAAACAAACTATTGCATTGCCTTATGCGAAATGTACAGAAATTTATCTATTTACAAAATTAACACTACGAAATATTTACAAATATACAAAAATTCGTAACAATATCGTTGTATCGGATATTTCCAGGCACAAGTGCTACAAGATACTGCATCGGGACAACTTTAGATTCTGATTAGTTTATTTATCAAGCAGGGAACATCTATCAGATGGTCTTTCAAGGGAAAAATGGACTTCATATACATCTTAAATAAGAGAAACTATCAGGAAGTAGATCAACAATCGATGCAAGATTACTAGTCAAAATTTTTAAAGACTTTACTCAATTTAAAAACAGTCTACAGAACGCTAAATATTGCTCGACCCGGTGACTTTTCGTATGGTAGGCGAGTATACCTCTTGTGAGTGGGTTGGTTGTATTCAGATTATCTGGCGCCGTCAGCAACACGAGGGCTATAATGCGCCGAAACATTTCGTCATTAGACAAGCCAACATACATTTACAAACACCCATGCCAACACGGGACTCGAACCCGCAACCTCGCGGTCTAGAAGCCAGCACGCTAACCACTATACCGTTTGGTCGGCCTCTTGTGAGTGGGATTGAAGCATAGCAATATTTAAAAACGTGCTAGGCTATGATATTCAATATTTTGAAAAGAAGTTAAAAACTATATAGAACTCACTTTAAACTCTTAAGGATAAATTATATTTTTATAATTTAAAAAAGTAATTTTGTTTGACTTTATCAAAGGGCTTTTCTGATTTTGCGTATGAAAAGGGTGCAGATGCAATGAGTTAATACAGTAAAATAAGTTCATTTTTATAAGAATTAAATATTTTATTACAATCTATTCATATACTGATGGTATTTAATTGAGAGTTACTTTGATAATTACATAAAATACCAAATATGAGTGTGTAGGATAAATCGCTACTTCTGATCATTCGGTCAAAAAGGAAATATTCAAACATATTTAGAAAAAAAAAGTCGAAACTAAACAAATTGTTAATGTTATATTGCATTTTATAAAATAAATAGTAACATTAAAAAAATCTTATCATGGTTATATATTACTGTTAATTATCTTACACTGCCATACCAATTCAAGAAACAAACAATCTAGACATCACATGCACCCTCTAACTCAAGCAAGAATGAACATTCCATTCACTTCCATTCCACCCCAGAGTAGAGGCATGTTAGTAATTTTGCAACTCACATGGGATATGGGGCAATGTCACGTGCAAGGGAGGGGATAGTATGACCCCTCAAGTTTTATTACTTTTTCTGTGTCCTTCAAATTCAAGGTCACACAAAGAAGGGGTCATTTTTGTTCCCTAATTTAGCGATAGCATCTTGATTGGAACTGTAAGTTCTTGCAATATTCTGTAGAATTGCAATAATGCTATAGTGCCGATTTGATCAAAGCATTTTCTTAATTATGAATTATGCATTTCCAATTATAACTAAAGGTTTATTTTTTAAAAGCTATTTTAGTGTGTGATTTTTTGTACATAGAATTAAGTTTAAGGGGTGCGATGGCACCCCGATATTAAACCTTTATAATTAATTAGCTTCTGATCAAGGAGAAAATTGTGCTGAAATTAAGAAATTTTTTAATGGTATTGTGAGAAATTTTTTAATTTGAGAATCACACAAGGGGTAAATATTCGTTGAGCTGTACATTGCAGGTCAACACAATCCCGATCTACCCTTCTCAAGCCCATTCCTTCTACGGGTAATGAAATAAGGAGCTCGGCTAGGTGGCTTAAAAATAGGGATGGAACGGATATCCGACATATCCGGCTGATTTTTCAATATCCGAAACCCCGTCGGATATCCGATTTGAAATACCGGACATCCGATAATTTCATTCGGATATCCGGCTATATATCCGGCTACCAGGTATCCACAAGAAATAATTTTTTGCAAAAAATAATGATCTTTTTCGGACAAAGGGGACACCGCATCCTACACTTTTTTTTCTTAATTTTTTTTTCTTGGACATAAATTGCAGTCAAGTTAGAAAACGAAAAAGTTCCTTCGTCAGAACTATGCTTTCGCTGTATTATTGGCGCCGAGTTGATAAGCATAAACCATTCCTCCAATATTTTTCCATACACATCCTTCATACGTGTTTTGCAATATGTTCTTTTCATTCCAAGTTTATGATCTGATTAATTCCAGATGTTATATTTGAATGCTTCTCCGTAAAGCACGAACCGAAATACTAATAAAGAGTACTTTTTATCCATAACATAAGTTATAAGAGTTTTAGTTATTCTCACTTCCTCCTTTTTTTCTGACATTTGCTAGCGAGTAAAAAGCAATAAATAGCCAATGCTCACTCCTCAATGCTTTTTTTTTCTATCGACGATAATACCCTACCTCTTTTTATGCTGTGAATGGTATGGTCTAATTTCTGAATTTTCATTGGCAGAAGTTGAAAGCTGGTATATTTTTTCTGACGTAAAATGAAGTATTGTAATTTTTAGGTCTTTAACGCAACGCCACAATGTGGAATTATATTTAGCTCTCTAGAATGTCTTGAATCATAGTTTTCTCCAATTACAATCCAATTTATAATTTTTAATAATGGCTCATTTAAAATCACCCATTTGGAAGTATTTTAAAATTAATGGAAATGACGAAAGCAAAGCCCTATGTGTTACTTGATCAACAGAATCGTTTAAAAAATATATTGTGCTCGGAAAAAGCCCAAAATCCTTTTCGACTAAATCCTTATGAGTAGTTAGAAAAGGAGAGTCCGGGGCCATGGATCGACCGAGCGACGGTATGGTATGGGGGCGTGACCGAAAGGGGGCGTGACCGGATATGACGTCACAGGAAGTGACGTCACCGGAAGTCACGTGACCGGGAGTGGAGTAGTTCCCCTCCTGCTGTTGTTTTAGTTTCATTATAAGATGTTTGTGTATGACGTCACAGTAGGTATGATGTCATAATGTGTTTTATATCAAAGTTTAGAGCGATGGCAACACTTTTTAGTTTCGATTTACCTTTAAGATGGAGTTGAGTTGTTCTAGGACTGCTTGTAAATGAATAAGTTAGAGTGATAGGTTTTTATTGCGTGACGTCACAGTAGATATGACGTCATAATATGTTTTATATCAAAGTTTTGAGCGGTGGCAACACTTTTTAGTTTCGATTTACATTTAAGATGGAGCTGAGTTGTTCTAGGACTGCTTCTAAACGAATAAGTTAGAATGATAGGCTTTTATTGAGTGACGTCACAGTAGGTATGACGTCATAATTTGTTTTATATCAAAGTTTTGAGCGTTGGCAACACTTTTTAGTGTCGATTTACCTTTCAGACGGAGTTGAGTTGTTCTAGGGCTGCTTCTAAACGAATAAGGTAGAGTGATAGGTATTTTTACTAATGACGTCACAGTGGGTATGACGTCATTCTATGTTAAGATTTACGTTTTAAGTGGTGATAACATTGGATATATACCAAATTTAGTTTTCAGGTGTTGGCAACGAGTTCTGATCGGTCAGCTAAATGCTCGCTTGTGACTGATAAGTTTTAAACATGTGACCAAAAGTTAACTCCTGATTGACTGTTTGGTTTTCTAGCGAGTTACTTACATATCCTTTAGCCAAGTTAAAATACCTGCAACAAAGTTACACAAAAAAAAAAATGTTAAATTTGAAAAGTTAATAAAAGGAATGCCATTTGCTAAGGGTCTAAAGAACCCTAACCCCGAGCTACACGTGACATTTCAATATTTTACCAAACAATTGTTAAACACACATATTAATAATACGTTTTGTATAATTCCATCTTACCGTAAAGCTATCAAGATAAATTAATTTGCATAACTTTTGTTTTACTTTGAAACTTACAATTAATAAATTTTGAAAAATTATTTATTAAAGGTGAGGACCCACCTCCAGCCCGATACCTCTTTTAGGAAGAATTGGTACCGTCTCACTCCACCCTATCAACAACAACAACAACAATAACAACAACAACAAAAAAAAAAACTTATTTCAAAGAACGTATATTTCCTTGAAATATGAGGTCACTAACCAACCATCCAATAATATCTTTTAAGAAGACATCATTACCTTAAATCCTAAACAATTTTAAATTTTAAAAAATCTGAAAAGAAGACTTGTGAGAACGTATATTTCTCTCATGAATTAAATTTAATGGTCACATACAAAATCCTGGAAAAAAAAAATTAACGCTAAATAAGTTTTTAAAAAATTAGTTAAAGTAATATTTTAGTTAAATTAAGGCTTAAAGAGATAAAAAAAAAATTAAGGATTAAATGAATGATTTAAGGAATTTTGAAGTGACCATAGGCATAGCTGGTTATGCCATCTTCCAGCAGATACCGCTTGTCGTCATAGGCCGACAAGGCTCTCTTGGTTTGTTGGAGTGAGAAGATGTTTAAAAATTCACTTACCGAATAATCGAAACGAAATCTGCGAAGCTAAAATAACTGTGAATAACTACACAAGTACGAACAAAATCGCGATGAGAAAAAAAACACGAAGTATTAAACACGTCTTTCACACTCAGGTATCTAAGTAGAAATGGCGAGACGGCAACCGGTAGCGTCTATATATGAGGGGTGATCACGTGACTTCACCGACCAATCAGGTTTCACGGTAGAGGGCGCTGCTTGGTTCTAACCGATCAGAGCGGGTGGGGAGCGAGACTAGGCATGTTTCAACACGCTTCAACGCGTTTGCGAGTTGAGTTGTTGTGTAACGATCTTGCTTGAAACAGTTAAAGTGATAGATAATTTGTTCGTGACGTCATAGTGTAGCGAATGGGTTTTTAGCGTAGACAGTTGTTTCAATTGGAGTAATTATGAAATTTATTAAATATAAAGATAATATTTAGTAATAATTATCAGATTTTATTATTATTATTATTATAAAAAATAAACTTATAAAAAAAGTGAACGTGAAAATTTACTTTACGAATAAAAATCATGTCTTTAAAATGTGTACGAATATCACTAAATAGGAGAAAAAAGTAACATACTTAAACTCTTTACGACAAATAACTTTAAAATTAACGAAAAAAACTTACTTTACACATAAAAATCACTTTAAAATGTGTAAAAATATCACTAAATAAGAGAAAAAAAGTAACTTACTTAAAATTTCTAAGATAAATATTTAACCTTTACGCGAAAATTCCCTTCATGTATAAAAATCACGACTTTAAAATATAACATGCAAGAGAAAAGTAACGTACTTAAACTTTCTACGACAAATAACTTTAACATTAACGTAAAATTTTACTTTACACATAAAAATCCCGATATTAAAATATGTAGAAATATCGCTAAATAAAAGAAAAAAAGTAACACACTTAAACTTTGTACGACAAATAACTTTGACATTAACGTAAAAAATGTTCTTCACATATAAAAATCACGACTTTAAATTTGAAATGTAGGATGAAAGTATAACATACCTATAATTTCTACGACAAAGAATTCAAACATTGCCGTTCATGTCTTTAAAATGTATAACGACAACTCTAACTTTTAGAAAAAAGAAACACTAAAAATTTATAAGGCAAAGAATTTAAATTAACTTTACATGTACTATCATACTCTTATATCAACGATAAATAAGATAAAAAAAAGAAACTCTAAAAATTTATAAGGCAAAGAATTCAAATAATACGCGAAAATTTACCTCACATATAAAAATTATGTCTTTCAAATGTGTAAGAATAACGCTAAATTAGAGAAAAAGAAATATTAAAAATTTATAAGGTAAGGAATTGAAACAATACGCGAAAATTTATTTCACACATAACATTTTTATCTTTAAAATGTGTAAGAATAATGCTAAATTAGAGAAGAAAAAAAAATAACATACTTAAACTTTCTTCGACAACAATTTAAACAATACGCGAAAATTTCATACACAATTATTTTCTTAGGTTAATGTTAAATAATGGGAAATTTAACAGAATAAAAATTTCAAAGATAAAGAATTTTAACCTTTACACGAAAATTTACTTCACATATAAATATCATGTCTTTAAACTTTAACGTGACAATTTACTTCTCATATACAATTAAACTCTTAGGTTAATGTTAAATAAAAGAAAAAGTAACATACTCAAAAATTTCTAAGATAAGCATAACGTAAAAATTTCATATCATGTGTTTAAAATGTAACATATAAGAGAAAAAAAATAACATACTTGAACTTTCTATAGCAAAGAATTTAAGCGTTAGCGTAAAAATTTACTTTACATATAAAATTCACGTTTTTAAACGGGGTGATAAGCATGTGACGGTAATTAGCCAATCAGGTTAGCGGTAGGTGATACGCCACTTGCCGGCATTTTTAGACCGGAGGATGAGTCACGCTAATACTTGTTCAAACAGGTCGGGAGACTTGTACAGCAAGAACAACAGCATCGACGCGCAAGCAGCGGGTGATGCTGCGGTGTGTCAGCAGGTCTTCGAGATTATCGTTTTCCTACTTTTCCTTTTTCATAATGAAATGTTTGTGAAAACTTGGAATGAATGAAGTGGATTTCAAAGACACATTAGTAAGTGAAGGTAGAATTCGCATGGACTTTCTTCCAAAAAGTATGATTCACTTGGAGAATTTAAGATCATTTCTACTTGAAAACTTTTCTATTGTCTAAAACATTGAATATTGTTCAAACTCAGTGAGATTATATGCTACAATACGGGTAAAACTTAACAAAATTGTTACATTGAAGAAAAATAATAAGAGATTTAAAATAAATACTAGTTATAGATACTCCAAGGAAAAAAAATTCACCTCTACTTTTCAATCGGAAAATCAATGCAAGTTGGAAATTTATGTTACTTCAAGAAAGACTTAGACAATTTACTTTGTAATAATATACGTTAAGGTGTCGTATTAACTCGTGCAATACATGCTGACTAAGGTTTATTTTACTTATCTAAGAAAGGTGAATTGGGGGAAAATATTAAATAAATTGTAGATATTAAATACATTGTAAATATGCATTTAAGTTTTGAAAATCACCTGCAAGACTTTTAAAACATCTTAAGAAAAATTGAAAGAAACTTGCGAATTATATGTAAACTATATAACTTTTTATACTCTGAAAGGAAATCACAAGTAATTTAGTTAACTTTTTTCATGGTAACACTCATATTCAACGACATGTTTTAAAATTTAACCTTCTTTACATGATAATAGTTATAAATTTTTTCAATCTCAGATGCGATAATACTATTATTTCTAACATATATGTTACGAATTGTGTAAAGTTTTTAAAACTGTATATGCAAATCACCAATCAGAAACATAAAAATCTAACATCAATCAAACAAACTAAAATAATAAGATATTTTCCTTAGTGGAAATAGTTAACTATACTCATGTGATGGAATATACTTAGAAAATTTAAATACTGAAAAAAGTTTGCTAGGCAAACTTAAAGAATATTTTTTTTTTCTTGTGAAAAACTAGCATAAATTTGGAAAATGTAGAGTTTGTTACTACGTAAAATTGAACATCATCTGGACAAACTAAATTATACATGAATTTTTTTTTTTATTTGAGAGGTGCTGACAATATATCATTAATATAGAGATTTTTAACTTCCACCCATAATTTCTAAATAACTTATACATAAATTTCAGAAAAACTGAAACGGAATGTGTTTTACAAGAGGCTTATTTTGTAAGATGAATATTCAATATTAATATAACTGAGCAAAGTTCATTCCGGAAAAAAACTTGTAAAAGATACTTATATTTTGAAAATAGTTTGAAATATCCTTTTAAATTTATGAATGCTCGCTTTCGAAAGACACAAATAAAACTGATATTACTCTTGATAATTAACACATACATAACATTAGTCAAACAAAGTGAAATTTTTATTGCTTGTGACCGATAACTTTTCAGTGAAGCAGAACTTACATAGGAAATTTGTGCAAACTTTTTCAACTTTTAAACCAAGTATCATGTAAAATTATAAATTACGATAGGAAATAGCATACTTCAGAATCCGAACAAGTCTTGTAGTTAAGCTAAATGTATTTCTCAAGGAATTGAAAGCATACCAGAGAAGTCCTTATCATTTCGCATCTTTCCTCATGTTGCAAGAAGACATACATTGTAAAAGATCGTCTTAGAACTTAACAAAAATCAGTAAAAATAAATATATTTTCTATGGCAAAGATAAAACTTCACAACTTAATTACTTAAATTTAGCTAAGTTGCATATGGTTTATTCACATAACTCGCATGTGCTTTGAATGTTGAAATATATTTGTCAGTTGAAATCAAACTCATCGAAAATAAATGCTATCTACATTTTCAAGTCGAAAATTACTATTAAATAAACTTTACATGTAAGACATTATCATGTTAAAAAGAAAAATCTACAAAAATGTAAATGATAATTTTACTGTTGGTACATAAATGATGAATAATTTATGATTTTATTCTAAGCAAACGTTTTATTGTCTAACAGAGAACTTAAACTTTAGCAGAAAAACGAAAAAATACAATTTTTATATCCTATCATGCTTGTCGAAAATTGAATTTATTAGCTGTTGTAATAGATTTTTATTGTCCAAATTTCTATAGTTCTTCCCAGTGCAATAATATTAAGTTCATGTGTAATGAGTAGGTTTTTTTTTTTTTGTTGAATCTTATAAATTTAATGAAATTATTATGACCTAAGAGATTGAGTGAACTGAATAAATCAATGACGTAAATTTAAACAATGACTTGAACTGATACATACTATAACTGTAAAGAAGTATGACAAAGTGATAGATGAAGTGAAAATATAAGTTGAGTGAAATGTGTTGAAAAAAGTTGAAGACGACAAGAAATTCATAAATGAGAATTATCATTGACTTATTTTAACTTCGTTTTTCTTGCTTATGACAAGAAAATACATTCTTGTTTATTAAGAACCAACTTGATATCTTATCATAGAATGACAATGATGAAATATCTATACATTAAAAAAAAAAATACCAAACTTAGACATAGCAAATTTCTTGAAATTCATGTATAATGTGAGAAGTTTTACTGGAAATATAGAAGATACAACATTGAAAAATGTGAATGTTTCGAAGTACTTTATCAGAAATTAAAAAAAAAAAAATGCGCTGAGGTCCGCTATAAAATTTTTTAGGAGAAAGTTTAAACAAAATTTAAAATCAAACATGCTTTTAAGTGGGAACACATATATTAAAACTATAGCACATTTAACAATTTATATTATGTCATCTCAGTTGGTATCAAACTGAATAATATAAAAAACAATCACAAACTGAATAAACATGAAAATTATCAATATATGTGGAAAAGTTTCCTTTTTTCACATATAAAAAAAAATATAACACATTGACATACGTTAAGATCACGAAACATGCGTAATCATATACCGATAAGAGCAACCAATGTTGCGGGGAGATATTCACGTGATGGACAATATCCCATGAATAAATTGAGTGATTTAATTTCTAATGCTAATTCCAATAGTATTCCACGTAACTTCAACTTTATATGTTACACTATAGATATATTTATTTTTCAAATATATTGACTTTCGAAAAATCATCCTTCAATATAAGAATGATCATAGTAAGAATAAAAGAAAAGATACTAAGCATTGATTTAAAGTGTATTTATTTCAACTTAGCAACAAATCATATGCGTGAAACGAAAATTGCCTCGAACCAAAGTATAACTATCCAACTTCATTGATTCCTACAAGGAAATTTTTCTCATCTAGTAATCGAATTTTTTTTTTCTCGTACACATTATAAGTGTTGTCCAATCAGGTGTAGAATAGCTGAAGATATCCGACCTCTTTCTAAATATTAATAAGTCACTGTTGAAAAACTTATAAAAATTTCAATTTGCACTTAAAGTTTTTTTATATATATATATTTCAAAGAATTTTTTCAAATCAATATGTATATTTAAATACTGAAACTTATTCACTTCAATAAATGTATGCTTAAGTTATAAAACTTGTCGTATGTATTGAAAAATTGTAACTTTTCGTCTTCGTATAAATCGATAACTTATACACTAGTTCTTCATCAATTAATCTTCTAAGTAAATCTTTCAAAGGTAAAAACATACCCATAGCTTTGCATTTGTAACAAGTTAAATTGTACATGTTTCATGTGAAAGTTACAAAATTTTATATATTTTCATGAAAAACATATAAAATTTTAATTTCACGAGAAACATGTACAATTTAACTTGTTACAAATGTAAAGCTATAGGTATGTTTTTACCTTTGAAAGATTTACTTAGAAGATTAATTGATGAAGAACTAGTGTATAAGTTATCGATTTATACGAAGACGAAAAGTTACAATTTTTCAATACATACGACAAGTTTTATAACTTAAGCATACATTTATTGAAGTGAATAAGTTTCAGTATTTAAATATACATATTGATTTGAAAAAATTCTTTGAAATATATATATATAAAAAAACTTTAAGTGTAAATTGAAATTTTTATAAGTTTTTCAACAGTGACTTATTAATATTTAGAAAGAGGTCGGATATCTTCAGCTATTCTACACCTGATTGGACAACACTTATAATGTGTACGAGAAAAAAAAAAAAATTCGATTACTAGATGAGAAAAATTTCCTTGTAGGAATCAATGAAGTTGGATAGTTATACTTTGGTTCGAGGCAATTTTCGTTTCACGCATATGATTTGTTGCTAAGTTGAAATAAATACACTTTAAATCAATGCTTAGTATCTTTTCTTTTATTCTTACTATGATCATTCTTATATTGAAGGATGATTTTTCGAAAGTCAATATATTTGAAAAATAAATATATCTATAGTGTAACATATAAAGTTGAAGTTACGTGGAATACTATTGGAATTAGCATTAGAAATTAAATCACTCAATTTATTCATGGGATATTGTCCATCACGTGAATATCTCCCCGCAACATTGGTTGCTCTTATCGGTATATGATTACGCATGTTTCGTGATCTTAACGTATGTCAATGTGTTATATTTTTTTTTATATGTGAAAAAAGGAAACTTTTCCACATATATTGATAATTTTCATGTTTATTCAGTTTGTGATTGTTTTTTATATTATTCAGTTTGATACCAACTGAGATGACATAATATAAATTGTTAAATGTGCTATAGTTTTAATATATGTGTTCCCACTTAAAAGCATGTTTGATTTTAAATTTTGTTTAAACTTTCTCCTAAAAAATTTTATAGCGGACCTCAGCGCATTTTTTTTTTTTTAATTTCTGATAAAGTACTTCGAAACATTCACATTTTTCAATGTTGTATCTTCTATATTTCCAGTAAAACTTCTCACATTATACATGAATTTCAAGAAATTTGCTATGTCTAAGTTTGGTATTTTTTTTTTAATGTATAGATATTTCATCATTGTCATTCTATGATAAGATATCAAGTTGGTTCTTAATAAACAAGAATGTATTTTCTTGTCATAAGCAAGAAAAACGAAGTTAAAATAAGTCAATGATAATTCTCATTTATGAATTTCTTGTCGTCTTCAACTTTTTTCAACACATTTCACTCAACTTATATTTTCACTTCATCTATCACTTTGTCATACTTCTTTACAGTTATAGTATGTATCAGTTCAAGTCATTGTTTAAATTTACGTCATTGATTTATTCAGTTCACTCAATCTCTTAGGTCATAATAATTTCATTAAATTTATAAGATTCAACAAAAAAAAAAAACCTACTCATTACACATGAACTTAATATTATTGCACTGGGAAGAACTATAGAAATTTGGACAATAAAAATCTATTACAACAGCTAATAAATTCAATTTTCGACAAGCATGATAGGATATAAAAATTGTATTTTTTCGTTTTTCTGCTAAAGTTTAAGTTCTCTGTTAGACAATAAAACGTTTGCTTAGAATAAAATCATAAATTATTCATCATTTATGTACCAACAGTAAAATTATCATTTACATTTTTGTAGATTTTTCTTTTTAACATGATAATGTCTTACATGTAAAGTTTATTTAATAGTAATTTTCGACTTGAAAATGTAGATAGCATTTATTTTCGATGAGTTTGATTTCAACTGACAAATATATTTCAACATTCAAAGCACATGCGAGTTATGTGAATAAACCATATGCAACTTAGCTAAATTTAAGTAATTAAGTTGTGAAGTTTTATCTTTGCCATAGAAAATATATTTATTTTTACTGATTTTTGTTAAGTTCTAAGACGATCTTTTACAATGTATGTCTTCTTGCAACATGAGGAAAGATGCGAAATGATAAGGACTTCTCTGGTATGCTTTCAATTCCTTGAGAAATACATTTAGCTTAACTACAAGACTTGTTCGGATTCTGAAGTATGCTATTTCCTATCGTAATTTATAATTTTACATGATACTTGGTTTAAAAGTTGAAAAAGTTTGCACAAATTTCCTATGTAAGTTCTGCTTCACTGAAAAGTTATCGGTCACAAGCAATAAAAATTTCACTTTGTTTGACTAATGTTATGTATGTGTTAATTATCATGAGTAATATCAGTTTTATTTGTGTCTTTCGAAAGCGAGCATTCATAAATTTAAAAGGATATTTCAAACTATTTTCAAAATATAAGTATCTTTTACAAGTTTTTTTCCGGAATGAACTTTGCTCAGTTATATTAATATTGAATATTCATCTTACAAAATAAGCCTCTTGTAAAACACATTCCGTTTCAGTTTTTCTGAAATTTATGTATAAGTTATTTAGAAATTATGGGTGGAAGTTAAAAATCTCTATATTAATGATATATTGTCAGCACCTCTCAAATAAAAAAAAAATTCATGTATAATTTAGTTTGTCCAGATGATGTTCAATTTTACGTAGTAACAAACTCTACATTTTCCAAATTTATGCTAGTTTTTCACAAGAAAAAAAAATATTCTTTAAGTTTGCCTAGCAAACTTTTTTCAGTATTTAAATTTTCTAAGTATATTCCATCACATGAGTATAGTTAACTATTTCCACTAAGGAAAATATCTTATTATTTTAGTTTGTTTGATTGATGTTAGATTTTTATGTTTCTGATTGGTGATTTGCATATACAGTTTTAAAAACTTTACACAATTCGTAACATATATGTTAGAAATAATAGTATTATCGCATCTGAGATTGAAAAAATTTATAACTATTATCATGTAAAGAAGGTTAAATTTTAAAACATGTCGTTGAATATGAGTGTTACCATGAAAAAAGTTAACTAAATTACTTGTGATTTCCTTTCAGAGTATAAAAAGTTATATAGTTTACATATAATTCGCAAGTTTCTTTCAATTTTTCTTAAGATGTTTTAAAAGTCTTGCAGGTGATTTTCAAAACTTAAATGCATATTTACAATGTATTTAATATCTACAATTTATTTAATATTTTCCCCCAATTCACCTTTCTTAGATAAGTAAAATAAACCTTAGTCAGCATGTATTGCACGAGTTAATACGACACCTTAAAGTATATTATTACAAAGTAAATTGTCTAAGTCTTTCTTGAAGTAACATAAATTTCCAACTTGCATTGATTTTCCGATTGAAAAGTAGAGGTGAATTTTTTTTCCTTGGAGTATCTATAACTAGTATTTATTTTAAATCTCTTATTATTTTTCTTCAATGTAACAATTTTGTTAAGTTTTACCCGTATTGTAGCATATAATCTCACTGAGTTTGAACAATATTCAATGTTTTAGACAATAGAAAAGTTTTCAAGTAGAAATGATCTTAAATTCTCCAAGTGAATCATACTTTTTGGAAGAAAGTCCATGCGAATTCTACCTTCACTTACTAATGTGTCTTTGAAATCCACTTCATTCATTCCAAGTTTTCACAAACATTTCATTATGAAAAAGGAAAAGTAGGAAAACGATAATCTCGAAGACCTGCTGACACACCGCAGCATCACCCGCTGCTTGCGCGTCGATGCTGTTGTTCTTGCTGTACAAGTCTCCCGACCTGTTTGAACAAGTATTAGCGTGACTCATCCTCCGGTCTAAAAATGCCGGCAAGTGGCGTATCACCTACCGCTAACCTGATTGGCTAATTACCGTCACATGCTTATCACCCCGTTTAAAAACGTGAATTTTATATGTAAAGTAAATTTTTACGCTAACGCTTAAATTCTTTGCTATAGAAAGTTCAAGTATGTTATTTTTTTTCTCTTATATGTTACATTTTAAACACATGATATGAAATTTTTACGTTATGCTTATCTTAGAAATTTTTGAGTATGTTACTTTTTCTTTTATTTAACATTAACCTAAGAGTTTAATTGTATATGAGAAGTAAATTGTCACGTTAAAGTTTAAAGACATGATATTTATATGTGAAGTAAATTTTCGTGTAAAGGTTAAAATTCTTTATCTTTGAAATTTTTATTCTGTTAAATTTCCCATTATTTAACATTAACCTAAGAAAATAATTGTGTATGAAATTTTCGCGTATTGTTTAAATTGTTGTCGAAGAAAGTTTAAGTATGTTATTTTTTTTTCTTCTCTAATTTAGCATTATTCTTACACATTTTAAAGATAAAAATGTTATGTGTGAAATAAATTTTCGCGTATTGTTTCAATTCCTTACCTTATAAATTTTTAATATTTCTTTTTCTCTAATTTAGCGTTATTCTTACACATTTGAAAGACATAATTTTTATATGTGAGGTAAATTTTCGCGTATTATTTGAATTCTTTGCCTTATAAATTTTTAGAGTTTCTTTTTTTTATCTTATTTATCGTTGATATAAGAGTATGATAGTACATGTAAAGTTAATTTAAATTCTTTGCCTTATAAATTTTTAGTGTTTCTTTTTTCTAAAAGTTAGAGTTGTCGTTATACATTTTAAAGACATGAACGGCAATGTTTGAATTCTTTGTCGTAGAAATTATAGGTATGTTATACTTTCATCCTACATTTCAAATTTAAAGTCGTGATTTTTATATGTGAAGAACATTTTTTACGTTAATGTCAAAGTTATTTGTCGTACAAAGTTTAAGTGTGTTACTTTTTTTCTTTTATTTAGCGATATTTCTACATATTTTAATATCGGGATTTTTATGTGTAAAGTAAAATTTTACGTTAATGTTAAAGTTATTTGTCGTAGAAAGTTTAAGTAAGTTACTTTTCTCTTGCATGTTATATTTTAAAGTCGTGATTTTTATACATGAAGGGAATTTTCGCGTAAAGGTTAAATATTTATCTTAGAAATTTTAAGTAAGTTACTTTTTTTCTCTTATTTAGTGATATTTTTACACATTTTAAAGTGATTTTTATGTGTAAAGTAAGTTTTTTTCGTTAATTTTAAAGTTATTTGTCGTAAAGAGTTTAAGTATGTTACTTTTTTCTCCTATTTAGTGATATTCGTACACATTTTAAAGACATGATTTTTATTCGTAAAGTAAATTTTCACGTTCACTTTTTTTATAAGTTTATTTTTTATAATAATAATAAAATCTGATAATTATTACTAAATATTATCTTTATATTTAATAAATTTCATAATTACTCCAATTGAAACAACTGTCTACGCTAAAAACCCATTCGCTACACTATGACGTCACGAACAAATTATCTATCACTTTAACTGTTTCAAGCAAGATCGTTACACAACAACTCAACTCGCAAACGCGTTGAAGCGTGTTGAAACATGCCTAGTCTCGCTCCCCACCCGCTCTGATCGGTTAGAACCAAGCAGCGCCCTCTACCGTGAAACCTGATTGGTCGGTGAAGTCACGTGATCACCCCTCATATATAGACGCTACCGGTTGCCGTCTCGCCATTTCTACTTAGATACCTGAGTGTGAAAGACGTGTTTAATACTTCGTGTTTTTTTTCTCATCGCGATTTTGTTCGTACTTGTGTAGTTATTCACAGTTATTTTAGCTTCGCAGATTTCGTTTCGATTATTCGGTAAGTGAATTTTTAAACATCTTCTCACTCCAACAAACCAAGAGAGCCTTGTCGGCCTATGACGACAAGCGGTATCTGCTGGAAGATGGCATAACCAGCTATGCCTATGGTCACTTCAAAATTCCTTAAATCATTCATTTAATCCTTAATTTTTTTTTTATCTCTTTAAGCCTTAATTTAACTAAAATATTACTTTAACTAATTTTTTAAAAACTTATTTAGCGTTAATTTTTTTTTTCCAGGATTTTGTATGTGACCATTAAATTTAATTCATGAGAGAAATATACGTTCTCACAAGTCTTCTTTTCAGATTTTTTAAAATTTAAAATTGTTTAGGATTTAAGGTAATGATGTCTTCTTAAAAGATATTATTGGATGGTTGGTTAGTGACCTCATATTTCAAGGAAATATACGTTCTTTGAAATAAGTTTTTTTTTTTTTTTGTTGTTGTTATTGTTGTTGTTGTTGTTGATAGGGTGGAGTGAGACGGTACCAATTCTTCCTAAAAGAGGTATCGGGCTGGAGGTGGGTCCTCACCTTTAATAAATAATTTTTCAAAATTTATTAATTGTAAGTTTCAAAGTAAAACAAAAGTTATGCAAATTAATTTATCTTGATAGCTTTACGGTAAGATGGAATTATACAAAACGTATTATTAATATGTGTGTTTAACAATTGTTTGGTAAAATATTGAAATGTCACGTGTAGCTCGGGGTTAGGGTTCTTTAGACCCTTAGCAAATGGCATTCCTTTTATTAACTTTTCAAATTTAACATTTTTTTTTTTGTGTAACTTTGTTGCAGGTATTTTAACTTGGCTAAAGGATATGTAAGTAACTCGCTAGAAAACCAAACAGTCAATCAGGAGTTAACTTTTGGTCACATGTTTAAAACTTATCAGTCACAAGCGAGCATTTAGCTGACCGATCAGAACTCGTTGCCAACACCTGAAAACTAAATTTGGTATATATCCAATGTTATCACCACTTAAAACGTAAATCTTAACATAGAATGACGTCATACCCACTGTGACGTCATTAGTAAAAATACCTATCACTCTACCTTATTCGTTTAGAAGCAGCCCTAGAACAACTCAACTCCGTCTGAAAGGTAAATCGACACTAAAAAGTGTTGCCATCGCTCTAAACTTTGATATAAAACACATTATGACATCATACCTACTGTGACGTCATACACAAACATCTTATAATGAAACTAAAACAACAGCAGGAGGGGAACTACTCCACTCCCGGTCACGTGACTTCCGGTGACGTCACTTCCTGTGACGTCATATCCGGTCACGCCCCCTTTCGGTCACGCCCCCATACCATACCGTCGCTCGGTCGATCCATGGCCCCGGACTCTCCTTTTCTAACTACTCTTATGGAACCATTTAATGATTGTGCATAAGGAAATTCACCGAAGCTTAAAAGACTCATTAAATGCATCAAATATTGATGAACAAGAAAAAACAATTCATCAAAACAAGAAATGCACGCAGACAACATTGGAATCAACATTATTTGTACCAAAATTGTGGAGTTTAGATGATCCGAAAGCAAAAGCCTTAACCACAAAAATATGTAAGTACTAATTTTGTTTGTTTATATTAAATATATACTTTAAATATGGTATAACATAATGTTGATGAATTTTGGGTTCGAAATTTTTTAAGTTTATATTTAAAGACGGAATATTCCGATAGATCCAATTTAAGTTTTCTACGAGATTTCTTTAAATCCGTAATGTTTTAGGTGCATTACAAAAAAAAAAAAAAAAAAAAAAAAAAAAAAAATAAATAAACTTCAATATTTCATAAAATATTTAAAATATTTAAAATAAATCTTTTGTTATTAATAAATGCATCCGGTATAATTTTGTAATCATTTATCAATTATAAACAATGCATGAAGTAAATTGAAAGTAGCTATATTTTGCACTTCAACATTGTAAAAAATGTTTTTAATATAATTTTAGGTAAGTTAATGGCTCTTGATGCTGAACCATTCTTCATTGTGAATAGAGAAGGCTTTGGTCAGTTAATAAAGTACCTTAGCTCCTCGTTATCCGCTTCGAAGTAGAAATTATTTTCGTGATAAAGCCCTGCCAGAACTATATGAAAAACTAAAAGTATCAATATTACAAGATATAAAATCAGCAACAAAGATCTCTTTCACTCATCAACTAAAGTTTAAATATAAAAAATTAACTCAGTGGCGCGTCAGCCCGTGTTGACCAAGGCCTGCTGGGCCCAGCTCAGCTTTCTTGACTGTGGCATTTGTGTGTCACATATAGCAGATGTTCCGGTCAGATGGTCATTCTGACGCCGAACCCCAGTGTTTAGTTCCCAAGCATGCATGGTCCTCCTCAGTTTATTTCTTTCATGTATAAACAGCTAAGTCAACCTTGCCCAGTCCGCGAATCAAACCATGGACCTGTGGCATGCAGTGCGGTGCGCTAACCACTAATTATAATTTACTTGATACTTCATATCATGACCATTTTTTTCGTATAGCATATCGTATAACTATCGTTTTTAGTATATAGACCGAATATCCGGCCGGATATCCGGTGAAATCCGTTTCGGATATCCGTATCCGGTAGACATGGTATCCCGGATATCCGAAATCCGGTATCCGGCAAAACTCACATCCTTTCCATCCCTACTTAAAAATCTGTATTAGTGAGGCATGAAGAATGTCATAAAAAGCTTAATTTTGTTTGCTTATTTCCATCGATATTGATATTAAGAAAAAAAATAGATCTTACAAATATTAATTTTTTTTTTAATTCGGTGAAACTGCCATTTAAAAATAATTTAGATGAGATATTTCATGGGGGGTGCGGTCGCACCCCCCGTAAATCCGCGCCTGGTCCTGCTTCAATGCGTTCCAACAGCGCTCAGAATCTAACACTCGTCTTCTGGAAGCTATAGAAAGACGTCTAGTTTGGAAACATTTTGTACTAATGTTCTAAACAACTTTCTCAGCACTTACATGCTACTCCTGTAACCCTTCATAATGCCGGCTTCTTATACGACTGCCTGTTTTGCATATTTCGCGATGCGAAACCGTGATTGGCTGTTTTCTGACATATTTTCATACTTCCTTCTACCTTTGCAGCAAATTTCAGCTTCTTTAATTCAGATTGGCCTACGGAAATTAACATTTTCCTCTCCGTGCTTAACTTTTGGAAGTGAGTGTATTTATCAAATTTAATGTGGATTGATAACATAACACATTAAAATTGCTTGTTAGACAGTATTGGCTTGTAATGGCTTATATTGCTGTCCAAAATATTAAACTATTATATAAATAGTGTTGGAGAAAATTATATGTAATCCACCTTCACAAAATTGCTATATGAATTAATGAAATGAGTTCCCCGATGGGCTCAAGAAACTAAAAAAAGCATTATGTAAGTATTGGAAGAAAAATTAATTGATGAAGTAACTAATTCCCAATCGATTTTAATGGACAGATGGACCGTGGTCAAAGTAATTAAAAGTAAGATTTTATCGAAACTCGAATGAAACTTAAAGCTTACACTAAAATAGGCAATGGTCAAAGGGGTATTATAGGGATTTTAAAGAAACTAGAGCTGAAGACAAATTAGTAATTGTGAATTTGCAGAAAACAATTTTTACTTTAAGAGAAAATTCAATGATATCACTGGGCAAATAATCGAATCACATTGTACCTGTTCTACTGAATCTATCCACTGAATCCCATTGGTTATGAATCTCTTCATCAATTAATATTTCTTCAAATACTTACATAATTCATATTTTAGTAGCTTTAGCCCATCGAGGCATTCTTTACATTAATTCATATAGAAATTTTGTGAAGGTGGACTACATACAGTTTTGTCCTACAAAGGCGTTGCCAGAATTTTTTTCGGGGGTGGGGGGTGGGGGGGGTATGCTCACCCATATTCAAGAATTGCTTGTAATAGTGGTATATATAAAACTCGAAGATAGTACTTTTAAATTAAATACCCTTAATTACTTAGTCAATTAAATCTTCGACACTATTTAGCAAAATATAATTTCTTAGTAAATAAAAAAAATATAAATGTTACTAATTAACTCCACACACAAAATTTGAAGAAAATTAAGTTAAGCACCTATTTTGCCTCGTAATTTATAATAGAATTTATAGTCGAGGCTTTTTGGAAAGTTTATTTAAGACTTCTTGGTCAATGTCAATTTCTCTATAGATGGATATGAAATCCAAAACATTTAATCGATTTTGGGAAGTAGTATTCCTCAGGTAATTTTTCAATTGTTTTAAAGATTAGAAGGATCTTTCCGCAGAGTCAATTGTAATAGACAATGTTGCCGAATTACAACAGTTTACTATCTGTTTTTTAGATGAGAAGGGTATATGCATTAAGAATAGGTAGAACTAAATAATTAAATACTCTTTCATATTCACAATATGGTTTTAGAGTTTGAGCGGAAAGAGAGGTTTTTCAGTTTCGATTCCTGGAAAGTCTCCCCGAAAAAAAGGGGCTCTCTACTTAGAGGAGAGATGGTTTTCTAAATAGAAGAGGACAATTTAAACTACATTTCAGTATGAACTTTTATTATTATTTTTTTTGGGGGGGGGGGGGAGGGGAAGGATTGGTTAATTTTATTTTGGTTTTTAATTTTCTACTGCTTTTTCCACAATCTTGTCCTACACTATTTATCATTGGTTTAATATTTTAGCTGACAACATAAGCTAATACATGTCTTGCAAGCAAATTTAATGTGCTATTAATCCACGTTATACATTTGATAAATATCAGACTTTACCATAAGTTTAGATTCGTTTGGTTTGTATGCTCAGCAACCTATTTTTATGCACAATGAATACTAATCAGAGCGGGCCATCAGGTGGATCCATAAGTTTAGAACTAAAATTGCGAAATTCGAGGCTTCAATGGATTCAGAATTAAAAATTCTTAAAACCTTATTCTTATTGTTAGCCTTATTTCGCGATTTCATACAATTGCAGTAAGTATATTTTAAACTTACCATAAATTTTACCAACATTCAAACAAGCAAACTATTTATCAACCTATAAATTAAAATTTATAAAAATTTACTGAAGAAATTTCTTTTAACCTTTTCCTTTATATCTTTTATTAAAAGGTATAATATATACTAATACTTCCATGTTTGTATTAATTTATTGATTTGGTGAAATTTGTTCTTATCGCATCAGCAGTTAACAGAATCTTAAGTTTTCGCAAAGTAATATTACCGGACAAGGCCTATTCTAACACTAGAACAGTGGAATAAACAGGATATTTTTGGGATGATGGTATTTTAGATGTTTTGAATCAAGTAATAAATTGTATGTTATCCATTCAAGCATTCACCAAACCAAAGTCAAGCATTCGCCAAGAATAAACCCCCTGTCTTGGGAGGAAAAGTTTATCTAGTGATGAAAATGTAATAAGCCCATCAAAAATGTAAAAAAAAAAAAAAAAATTCTGACGAATAGCTTGTTCAAAAATGTAAATATTAAATTAATTACAATTAATGAAAAAGTACGAGTCCTCTCTAAAACATTTTACCAGGTTGTCAGTTTTTACTTTTTTATTATTTTTTTTACTTTTTACAACTGCCTAATTTAAGAATTGCGATTGTCCAATTTCAATTTACGATTGCCCAAATGAGCCACGACTGCCCGTTAGAATAGTCTCTGTTCCCGGAAAATAAATGAAAAAAACCTGAAAAATAATTTTTTGTTTCCGATATTAACCATCTCCTCCTTTCGTCCGCTGTTGCTATACCCTATATACCTCACAATTTGGCGTAATATGTATGTTTAGTAGAGCAACCCTACTTGTTTGGTGTTTGGTCTACCTCGGTCGGCTCGGCCTGGCCGGTTCGATGTGTTGTAGTTGTATACTGGAAGTACAGCTTTTGGACTCTCCATAATGGCTTCGGAAGTAGGTAAGAAAAATCGAAGTTGTTCTAATAATATTTTCTATAGTTTGAACTTTGGTTAAAATGTGCTATATGGTGGCACTTGGCGTTTTTTGAACTTCTCCGCAAAACGTAAACAATGGCGAACTCCGACGCTACAGCAAACCCAAAACGGCGAAAAACACGATGTTTCCAAGTGAACTGGCAAACCCAAAACAATAGCGGAAAGTGAAAAATTGAGAATCGAACCTGCTCCATGAATTGTGGATGGTATAGGAAGGTTGAAGTCCAATGCCAAAGCCGTTAGGCTATGGTTGCGATGCAAGTTGTAGCAAAATTAAGTGTTTTCACTATTCATATCGATTACATTTATATTAAAAACGTACATCCCGGGAAGAAATTCAAATGAATTGCGTAAATATATTCGAAATCGGCGAAAATTCAAATGTAATAAAATTGCAAACGATATTTGAAAGAAAAAAAATGGTTAAACAATTTAAATGTAAAGGATAATTGAAAAATAGTTTTAGCATTTAAAATTTAATTACAAATAGTTTATAAGGGATTAAATTTTTACATCAATGACAAATATTTAATCCCTTCCAGAATATTTATATTTTTAATTGCTTACTAAAAGAAAGGTGTGCGCGCGCTTCGCGCTCTAAAAGGAAAAATTTAAACCTATTTCGTTGGCCTTACGGCCAATTAAACCTAAAAAAAATAACCCTACCTAATTCGGGCAGTCGTTTGTGGCATTTCACCCCCAAAATCAATTTTTTTTTTAATTACTCGGTACTGTAAAAATGTCTAAAAAGTCAAGTGTGCGCGCGCTTCGCGCTCTAAAAGGAAAAATTGCAACCTATTTCGTTGGCCTTACGGCCAATTAAACCTAAAAAAAATACCCCTACCTAATTCGGGCAGTCGTTTGTGGCATTTCACCCCCAAAATCAATTTTTTTTTTAATTACTCGGTACTGTAAAAATGTCTAAAAAGTCAAGTGTGCACGCGCTTCGCGCTCTAAAAGGAAAAATTTCAACCTATTTCGTTGGCCTTACGGCCAATTAAACCTAAAAAAAATACCCCTACCTAATTCGGGCAGTCGTTTGTGGCATTTCACCCCCAAAATCAATTTTTTTTTAATTACTCGGTACTGTAAAAATGTCTAAAAAGTCAAGTGTGCGCGCGCTTCGCGCTCTAAAAGGAAAAATTTCACCCTATTTCGTTGGCCTTACGGCCAATTAAACCTAAAAAAAATACCCCTACCTAATTCGGGCAGTCGTTTGTGGCATTTCACCCCCAAATTCAATTATTTTTTAATTACTCGGTACTGTAAAAATGTCTAAAAAGTCAAGTGTGCACGCGCTTCGCGCTCTAAAAGGAAAAATTTCAACCTATTTCGTTGGCCTTACGGCCAATTAAACCTAAAAAAAATACCCCTACCTAATTCGGGCAGTCGTTTGTGGCATTTCACCCCCAAAATCAATTTTTTTTTAATTACTCGGTACTGTAAAAATGTCTAAAAAGTCAAGTGTGCGCGCGCTTCGCGCTCTAAAAGGAAAAATTTCAACCTATTTCGTTGGCCTTACGGCCAATTAAACCTAAAAAAAATACCCCTACCTAATTCGGGCAGTCGTTTGTGGCATTTCACCCCCAAAATCAATTTTTTTTTTAATTACTCGGTACTGTAAAAATGTCTAAAAAGTCAAGTGTGCGCGCGCTTCGCGCTCTAAAAGGAAAAATTTCAACCTATTTCGTTGGCCTTACGGCCAATTAAACCTAAAAAAAATCCCCTACCTAATTCGGGCAGTCGTTTGTGGCATTTCACCCCCAAAATCAATTTTTTTTTAATTACTCGGTACTGTAAAAATGTTTAAAAAGTCAAGTGTGCGCGCGCTTCGCGCTCTAAAAGGAAAAATTTCAACCTATTTCGTTGGCCTTACGGCCAATTAAACCTAAAAAAAATACCCCTACCTAATTCGGGCAGTCGTTTGTGGCATTTCACCAACAAAATCAATTTTTTTTTAATTACTCGGTACTGTAAAAATGTCTAAAAAGTGAGGTGTGCGCGCGCTTCGCGCTCTAAAAGGAAAAATTTCAACCTATTTCGTTGGCCTTACGGCCAATTAAACCTAAAAAAAATACCCCTACCTAATTCGGGCAGTCGTTTTTTCCATTTCACCCCCTAAATCAATTTTTTTTTAATTACTCGGTACTGTAAAAATGTCTAAAAAGTGAGGTGTGCGCGCGCTTCGCTCTCTAAAAGGAAAAGAGTTCAACATTCCAAAAATGACATTTTTAATCACTTTGCTGTTATAAAACAAACAAAATCCATTTTAACGCCTTATATTTTATAAACTACACTTTGGTGGCCTAACGGCCACCAAAGTATAGTCATAGCATACCAGTTTTATTCCTAAGGTAAAAATCGCTATAAATCAAGAGTTATATTTAATGCAATATAAATACCTCAATCCTCTTTCTCTTCTCCCGGAGGGTAAACCTTGATAACGTCATCCAAAAACGCGTTAAATAAATTTTTAACCCTCCTTGCCTGTTGCTTTTTTCGCCAGATGTACTCGGCCAGGTAATATTGTAAGCCCGCCTCTACTTTACTTGCGCTTAAATCTCAAATATTTCAAAAATTCTTAAATATTTCGCGCTCAATAATTTCAAACATTTTAAAATAATCGCCATCCTTAAGAGTCTACACCTAAAAATATTGTTTCTGCATTCCCACAACTAATAATACCCACAAATACAACTCGAATTCATGACGTAAACGGAATAAAGACAATATATTTCCAACAGGTCAGCTTCCAACACAAAAAAAACACTGAAATGAAGAGAGAAACATAAATCACACAGTTTACCATATTTGTAACTAAATCAATCGGCACCAGACAAAATTAAGCGTTTTTTGGCGAAAAGAGGATGTATTTGGCGTTAATCCAAAGCAGCAGTAATTCTAACCAATCACGACTCCGGAATACCGCTGACGACAACGAAACAACAAATTTTGCCAGTTTCCTAGGATTGGCGAATTATCTTTGCCACCATGTAACACATTTGAACCAAATTAATTTCAAGATGTGAAATCTTTTTCCAAGAATAGTAAATTGGATACTAATCACCGCTTCAAAAACATTGATTTCAATTTTGAGAACGACTTTTACCGATTTTTAGATCCTTTATATAAAGTAAATCTGTTATATTAAACCTCGATTGTATTCATTTGTTTGTGACTGATAAAATCCTCATTGGTCTAATTATGCTAATGAGGTTAATTTATTACATAACTAATTAAAACTAGTGGTGTAATACATTTATGTTTTGTTGAATTCTCTAAAACCTCTCTCATACCCCTGTTGTTCAGTGGTGCCTATGCTGGCAACTTCACGGGGGGAGATGTCCCCCTTTGCCCCCATGTATAGTTGGCGTCTATGGTCGCCAGCATAGCAAAGTGTGGGGGTCGTCAAAAGAGCAACTGTGCTTTTCAAGCATTTGAAAAGACAAGATGGATGCCTTTATACAGTTGGAAACAACCGAGTTCCACTTGCAGAAAAGTATGTCATGCTTCCCCAATGTTGCACTTTGGTAGTGCAAAGTACACAATTTTAATTTCCATGCTTAGCAACTTCGTCCAATGACCCTTCTGACCGTCCATTAAAAGTGAAATTGGTAATTTGATGTTTTGCTTTCGTAGCCAGTGGAAAAAACAAACAAACAAACAAAAAAACAACACATTCGCCAGATACTCTTACGTGCCTCCACACATCTATCTCTTTTTGATTTGCCGATTTCTTAGACATCTGGTGCATTCTGTGCGATTTCATGCAAAATCTTCTGCAATGAGAAAAAAATCATACCAGGGACAACTTAAAACATTTTTCTGTAATCAGTGGCGTAATCACAGGTAATAAAAGTGAGGGGGTACTAAAATGTAATACATTAATAATTATGACAATTTATGGCTGAAAAACAATTTTTCTTTTTAACATTAATTTGTAATTTCTTTGTGATCTTTTGAATTACTAACTGCTCCTTGGAAAGTTATGACTTATGATATTTCGCCTTTTTACTGATGCTAAATTTAAATATGGCCTAGTATAATGAGCTGTCCATTGAACTTTCTGAAATTTAGTTTAGTTTTAATAGGCAGATACCCCTCATGATTAAAAAAAACAGCCCAAACTACATACAATTATTAAAAACTTCCCTCAAATTACAAGGGTGCTTTTCTTTTTTTGTTTCATCAATTAGAATAGAAAAAATACCCATCGATCGTTCTGATTTTTTTTTTTTGTACTAGTACTGTAGAGATCTATCAGCTAAAATAAAATAACTAGTCATTAAATGCGGTTGTTATAAAGTTTCTTAGAGAGTGAAGTTAAAATGTTACGACTTGAAAGCATTTATCTTTTAAATTAAGCAAAGGAAAACAGTTGGAAAATTCGATATATACAATGTATTTAGTTAGCTGGTTTGTACGGTCAATGACCTATTTTGTGCGCAATAATGGTATATCAGGATTGGACATACAGCTGAGCTTAACGAGGATTCCGAAGCACAACATAATCAATGCCTTACCCCAGGGTTCAAACTCTGCACTTTTGGCATGTGATGTCGGAGCGCTAACCACACAGCCATCGGGTGGGCACATTGTGTTTAGGTTATTAGCCATCTATTTTTAGTATTAATTTTTTTTTAATTATAGACTCTGGACACAAGCATTTTACTTTAAATCACACTCATATATGCCAACTTTGTTGATTTCATATCTCATTTGCTGCACCTTATTTTTTTTTGTGAACAGAATATTCTTTTTTTTTCATTTCAGACGAAAGACCATGGCAGTTCAACACACAAAGTATTGAAGGTGGTCTCATGTACATTTGCGAAAACATGTTGTTTGAGGATCTCTATTTTATCATTGGACCCAACAAAAAGGAATTCAAGGCTCATAGACTCTTTGTGGCAGCCAAAAGCCCAGAACTCTGGAACATCATCACAAAAGGAGCAGATGTTTTGCCGCCAATGTCCAAAATCTATTTGCCTGATGTGTCAGAAAACGCATTTGAGGTCCTTCTCAAGTAACTATACAATTACGCTGGTGTTATGTTTTTTACTTCTCACTAATATATTTTTATTCAGCTTATACTTTATCACTGTGAAACATGTTCTTAAAGGAATTAGAAGAATGTGAGAGTGAATGAATCTGAATATGAAGTGAGTATGAATCAATGAAAGAATGGACAAATGAATGTGAGAATGAATGCAATAATGGTAAAATGAGAGAATGAATGAATGAGAAAATGAATGCATGACTTTTAGAATAAAATCAATTCAGTGTTTTTGCCTCATTGTAAAAGTTTAGTTGAGTAAGGAAATATGTAATTTTTTTTTTACAATTGTATTTTTGTGCAATTTTGACAACTTGTAAATAAGAGACCAATTATGAAGTAGCATGGCTTTTTTTTTTGGATTAAGACTATTTATTTTCAGATACATTTATACGAGCGTTATCAAAATGATGGACAGCCAAGATCTAGTTCTGGATGTCTACCAGGCGGCTATTACATACGGACTGAAGAAACTTCAGGAAGAGTGCGAGAACTATATCAAGGAATGGGACATCAATTGCGAGAACGTCATTGATACGCTGCAGATGTCTGATTTGCAGTTCATACAGGATCGCTGCTGGCAGTTCCTCGAGTTGTACGCGAAGACCGTGCTTCAATCGGAAGGCATCAAGGCTGCTTTGTCCATAACGCTGGTCCGCATCTTTGAAAAGGGATATTTCACTGGCGTAAGATACTCTTGATAATTATTGTAAAGGCATTAAAGTGTGATTTACATGTTACCACTCAGTATACCAGTTAAAATTGACTATCTGTAATGTCGCCTAACTACTGGTGCCAGTAGGTCAAACATTTTCTATTTACTGGCGCTGCAATTCCCATTATCCACTCACCCACATTTATTCACTCACAAAACTAGATTAAATTATTTCATAATTAAATAAACCATAATCAATTAAGTACACATGTCTTTTTTTATTACCGATAATGTAAAAGCCCAGTGTTCAACCATTCTCTAATAATTGTCAGCCCTCTATTTAAATAAGTATAAAAAAAACTAGTCACTGCTGACTGACAGAGCATTCTATCAGGTTTTTTTTAAGAAAAATAAATTAGTCAATGGCACAAAATAAATGGTTTTATTCGTAGTGGTCCTATGAAAACTCGATCTGTGATCAAAATCGCCGTAACAAATTGCAATTTCATAAAAATTTGGCAATATATATAAAGGATTTATAGTAAAAACTCTGTTTTTATAGGTTTCCTTTTCTACGTTGTTAAGGCTTATTTTTTCATTTAGCCCTTTTTTCTAATTACTGTGTAAATATTTTCTTATTATTATAGATATTAAGTGTTTTTAACGCTTTATGATTTATGATAGTTGAAAATGAAATAGATTAGAAAATTTTACAATAGGTATGCCTAATATTGATATCCAATATTGTTTAGTGTTTCAAAGTTTGGCATCCATGGCAAACATTGGACCATCTGTAAAAAAATCAAACTAACCAGAGACAAAATTTTAATCAGTGACCTGGGGTTGAATCTTTTGATATTTTATGGTTGCCCTAAGTGCAACCACTGAAATGATAATTGCTGTCCTCAAGTAAAATTTTTTGCCCTTAAATTTTTCAATGTTGCAGAATTGAATATGAAAACTAGACATTCTTTTTACAGTTGTTAGAATGACCTTATAAACGTTTAATATAACATTTACTTGCTTAGTCAACAATATAAAATAAAACGGTAAAAAAAAAGTGACGTGATTGATGGATACATTTTCAGCTCTTCACCTTGGATAAGTTAAAATGGTCAACGTACACATAAAAATAATGATTAAAATCCAATTTATTACAGATTGGCCACAGAACCGGGAAAACCTGGAAATCAGGGAAATGTCAGGGAACTTTTTAAAATTTCATGAAAATCAGGGAAATTTTGTAATGTTTAAGGCACGTTCATCCATATTTTAGAGCTACTTACATGGAAATTTGTAGTGGTAAGCCATTAGAGGTTTAATGGTACAGAATAATTTAAACTTTTCGTAACCAGCAAAACTATTTTTTAAAAAATTGCATTTCTCTTTAGAATACATGTTCTTTTTGATCAGGGTGTCTAGACATCTGGAAAACCTAAGAGAATTGGGGAAATTTGGAAAAAGTTTGCCCTAAAATCAGGGAATTTTTTAGAAATCTGTCAGGGAAATCAGGGAACTTTTTTTTCCTGAATTTTGTATTAGTTTTATCCTAACTATCAAAACAAAACAAGCATTCATGAAATCGATACTAAACTTCTTTTTGTCCAAAGGGCAACTGAAATTTTTGTTTAAGTTGCCCTTTTAAAAATCTATTTGCCTCATGCAACCGGGTTGGTTGGTTGTTTTCAGATTATCTGGCACCGTCAGCAAAACGAGGGCTATAATGCGCTGAAACATTCGTCATTAGACAAGCTAACACACATTTACAAACACAGGACTCGATCCTGCAACCTTGCGGTCTAGAAGCTAGCACGCTAACCACTATACCGTTTGATCGGCCTCATGCAACCGGGAAACTGTAAAATTAGATACCTGCCAGTGACTTATAAAAATTGACCACCCAGAGAAGGAAAATGTATTATGAAACACAAGTATTGATATATAATCTTAATACTTTGTAGTTCTTTCAATAATGTTTTAATTTTCCTTAGGAAACTACTAATACTAATATATTAATAAACCAGAGAACATATGAACTCATTATATCAATGAGCAAAATTGAAGGTGATAAGTTGAGATGAATGCAAGTGAACATATATAAAACACATTTCTAAATACTCACTGAGTCGCCAGTAACAGAGAAAGTATGAAAAATGCGGACATGTCATGGAAATTATAATTTCTGGAAATATCAAGGACGCATCTGATTTTTTTTTTTTTTTTGAAAACTTACTTCAAATCAGATTTCTTTAATCAAAATGAAAAAGAATCCACTCAAGAGCAAGAATACAAGAAACGCAGCAATGTTACTCTGCCAAGCTCAATGTTAAACATAACCTTCAAGTGTATATTATGTTGAGCGAGCTCAGACAGGTTTTCGACACCTCACAGCTCAGCTTTTGTTATAGTTAGAACCCTAATATTTTTTGACATCGTGTTTTCCCGTTGAGTAGACAAAAAATAATAGCATATTTGTTAATATTGAAGGAGGGAACATAGGTAAATATTACTTGGAAAATCTTTGAAGTCGCCGAAATTTTGTTCTTCTGAATCTTCTGATTGTGACTAAAACTTTAGCCAAAACTACAGTTCAGCTCAAGTTTTTTTGTAGTTTTTCTCATTTTGATTAGAAGAAGGGCTTTTTGTATGTTTTAATGTGTATGTGGGTCTCCATTTTCCATAAATGATTCTGGAAGTCAAGAATTTCAGTCACGGTAATGTCTTAATTAAATGGAATTGACCGATTTCGAACATTCTTTTTTTTTGTTTAATAATAATGTAAATGAGTAATTGATACTTTAAGTTGCAACTTTTAAAATAATGTAGTAAAAACTTTTAAACCATATAATTAGAACATAACAAATACTACAAAAAGAATTGAAATCTCCAGAAGAAAAACAAAACAAAAAAAACCCACAAAATTAGACAATTGTTAAGTAAAATGATTAACCAGAAAAAAGTTGTGAAATCTAATGATACCTTCAAACGGTCGCGTTTAATTTCTTTGAGGTACTGAGATACAATGAACTATTTTAAGATTATTGAGAAAAACCTTAGAAGTAATAAATACTTGACAGGCTAAAGCTTTTTTAGAAATAGTTCACAAGTGTGCTATTTAGCACCCATTGAAGTTAAATTAATTTATTTTTAAAACTCTAGTATGTCAAGTCCTGATTGTATATAGGGTATTTTCCCTAATAATTTCAAACTGGAAAGAATCCCCAAAAATTTAATCATGGCCTTTTGGTGGCAACCCTTGGATTTCATAACTTTTTCTGACTGACCGCTTTACTTGTTAGATTTTTTTTCAGCCTCTATTTGTTTTCTGGGAGATTGAATTTTCCCTTCATGCTATTTTGCTTTGTTATATAATCATTTTACAAAAAATTAATTTCAATTGTGATAAAAATTACTGATGCTTGATATATTAATTAATGATTAATCTGCAACTAATTTATTTTTTGTGCTATGCATTTCTTAAACGTTAGTTTTGAATTATTTATATTGGAATTACTGTAAAAGTACATGAGACACGACATTTTCAGGGAAAATAATAAAATACTTCCTTCTCCCTGGACACTTTTTAAATCAATTTTAGCATGTTCTATCAAGGGTAAGAAACTGATAAATTTATTTTCCTCTTCAGATTCCCACCAAAGAGTTGCTGACCAAAATTGTGGACTGGGCTGACAATCATTCTAAAGTAGAGAAAAATAATGAGAATAAAAAGAAAAGTTACAAGACAGTGCGAAACCAATTACTGATACCCCATGGCGAAACCTCCAAATGTCTTATGAGTTGGATCGGATTCCAAAATCTTACTCCTAAGGAATTATCCGAAGTATGCAGCGAATATCCTGAACTGCTTACTGATGAAGAGTTCAGGATACTTATCGTTTACGCTTGTGCAGAAGGTGAAAAACCAACTCTGCCAAAATGGGCATAATCTGAGCAGAGAATTTTTTTAAAAATCATTTTTTATTTTTGCAACTTTCATGTATCTTTTATTTTCCATGTCATTATCCTGTGCAAATGAAATATTTTTTAAGCTTTCTTAATAAATACTTTTTCTAAGAAATGTGATGAATTTTGTTTTTCTTTTCTCTTTTGACTTTTTACTTTAAGAAACGATGTACTTAAGTAGTTTTGAGGTGCATCAATCAAATACCGCAAACAGTTTAGCGTTTAGAGTTGAAACTTCTAAGGATAACCATAAATAGCTGTCAACTTACAGATAGAACCACATACAGACTTCTTAAATTAGTATAGATTAATATAAAAAGCATTTTATTGAATTAAAATATGAGTGTTATTGTAGTTTCTGTGTTTTGAATTATAAACTAAACTTTAGTTAGGTTTGGTTTGTACTCTAAACGACCCATATTTATGCACAGTGACGGCTAATCAGGCCGGGACCTACAGCTTAACGTGGATTCCGAACCCGGCACCTTTGGCATGCGAGGCCAGTGCTCCATTATTCGGCCACCGTCGATTAAAAAAAATTAGCCATTTAAAGTTTAGCAGCACAGAATCATCTGAATAATTCATTTCAATAGTTTTGTGGTTATCTACGATAAGATATAAGATGGAACACATCTGTTCTTGATCAACATTCAAACTGATTTAATCTTATTTCTGACCTAAATTGTTAATTTTTTTGAAAGGGACCTTTTTTAATTACTGTGTAAATGTTTTTCTTGTTATAAAGAATTGTAAGTGTTTTAAATTTTGCATTTGAAGATATTTGATGAATGGAAATTAATTTAAGTTTTTTAGGAAATGGAACACACACACATCAGGGTGGTGGCCACAAGATTCAGGAAAAAAAGTTCTCTGATAATTCTCTGATCGATTTTTAAAAAATTCTCCAATTTTACAACTATATATTTTTTTTCAAATTTCCACAACTTTTGTAAATGTGTAGACACCCTGATTAAATATAACATGCATACCAAAGAGATAATATGCCAATTTTTTAAAAATAATTTCGGCGGTAATGAAAAGTTGAAATTATTCCATAACATGAAATTTCAAACGATTAAATAAAGCCAAAATATGGATGAACGGGGAAACATACCTTCTAAACAACAATAGAATATTTCCTTGATAATCTTGAAATTTTTAAGAAATTCCCTGATTTTTTGCAGAATCAGAAAGCTCCTTCACATTTCTTTGATATTCAAGTTCTATGGCCACTGTACATACATTACACACACACATGCATGCATAGAGTAACGATTCAACGTTTGTGCATAACAAATGGTGCTCGCGTTGAATGTAGAAAATAATTTTGAACTTTCCTCTATCCGCTGATGGTAGTATGTAGTGCAATCTATTGCCTTTCATTGAAAATAAATCTTAAAAATCTGCTCCTTCATTTTATAAAAATCCTGTTCATTAATGGAGGGAACTGCAACTGTACCATATTTTTTATGAAAGATAAAAGTGGGAAATAATAGAAAATTAATGTTGTGGTAACGTTAAGCTTGAATGAAATTAAATTTTTAAACTAACAAATGTAAATTAGTTAATAAATGCAATCAAAACTTAAGACTATAATTTGAATAGAGTATTCCATAAACAGTTTAATCAAAGTATACTGTACCATTTTTAATGATTTATTGATAGGACACATTATTAGAACGCTTCACATTTTATTAATTTTGACAAAGTGAAGTTGCTTACATTTTAAGAATGCAATTCCAAAATAGCAGATCAGCGACAGAATGTTCAAAATTGAGGTTTTCGCATCGTTAGATTTAGTAGTGATTTCATTCCAATATATCATGTAATTCATGAGTTATTTGTAAAACAGTTAAGATACTTATCATAAAAGTTTTATTTAATTTATTAATTTTATTTACGAATAAACTTTTTGATGTTCTTTCACAAAAATCAGACGATCCTCACTATTATTAATGGAAATTATGCATTGCTACGCCACAATTAACTGCTATGCTTGAGGGTAAATGAAATGTGTTTGTAATTGGCTAATGAAATAGGAAAATTCGAATCTGATTTTAAAGATATATGATGATTGGTCACTAGCATATCCAAGTGTTGCCACACAATGCAATCTAATTCAAAATTACGTTTGGGACGCAAATTTTTTAAAATTGTAAAAAAATCCAACACATTATTATTGTAAAAAATAATATAAATATTTTTAAATAAAATGGCATAAAAATTTTGATTCTATCATTAGTAGAACTTGAAATATTTAAGTTTTTGTTACATGACAACTTCTCAGATATGCTATCTTGAAACTTTGAAACTGTTTTTCTCTTTGATGACTTTTTGTCCCTTTTTTGAGTTTAAATAGATATAACTTAAAAAAACTACTTGTTATAAATCAATGAAACTTTCCACAATTACTTTTCATATCTATTTCTTTACTTTGTCTTCAGGAATTATGTTCTTTTATTTAACTTTTTTTTAAAAAGTTTTTGGAGTTTAGCGTACTATGGATTTTATAACATTTTTGCATAAAATATATTTTTTGATTTTTTATAATTACTTTATTGCAAAATCACGATGACTATTTTTTTTATGAATTATAAGAAGTAATTTTATGCAAAAATGAAGTGATTTTTTAAAAAAGTTTTTTAGATATATCAAATTTAGAAAATATCAAAATTTTGAAGTTTTTTACTTTTTTTAAAAGATAATTTTTAAATCTGAATATTTAAAATAGTTTTTTTAAGTTTCAAAGCATCATACATTACTGCATAAAAAATTTCAGAAAAATAATTCGAAAAATAAAGATTTTATTTAATTAAAATAAAGACATTTTATTTAATTAAATTAATGAAAAATAAAGATTTTATTTAATTTAATTAAAATTTTTAGTCTCAGAACTCCTTAAGGTCCGTTATAATCTGATGTTAAAGTTATTTGCGAAATCATGAACGCTTTTGATAGTATAAAAATTAAGAATGTGTTGCCTCTATAAAAAGCACTGTCGCTTGTGCTTATATATTGGCTTCAATAAAAAAAAAATCTAGAGCACATTCCTGTGGTATTTTAATTAAACGAGCTTGTTTCTCTAGAAATTTTCAGAATTTAGCGAACAATTGGTTTATAACACTAAATTATTAGCATTGGAATTTTTTTTTTTTTACATGTTCTTTAAAAATTATAATTTTTTGTTTAAAGTTGAATTTCACTTTTAAATTATAGATCGTGCTAATTGTGTATTGTCAAAAAATTATTGTGCATAAAAATTTAAGTAACTCACCTTAGTACTTTTATACATACGGAAGTCGGAACTTGAGAAGTTGCTTAATTCATTTACCGATAGGAGACAGTGATCTATTGTTCAGTGTATTTCAAACAATAAAATCACTAGTCTTCCAAGCAGAAAATGATATTGATCTTTGTCTCTGTATCAAGGTTGAAATTTTCAAACGAGAAATCTGAAAAAGTACAATTTCATATAAATAGAAGCTCATTCGTACAATTTGTAAAATAATTTTTTCGTGAAATATTGTTTAGTGCGTTTTAATTGAAATGAATAGTTCTCTGAAAAAAAAAAAGAAAAAAAAAATGACATTTCAAACTTGAATGTTATTGTTAGGAAATTTAAGAAGTAGAATTTTTAATTTTTTTTTGTTATGACGAAAAATTAGATTTTTTTTTCATACCGAAGGATTTTTGCATGCAATGATTTCTGGTAATCGGTATTTTTTGCATTTTTTAAAGTTATGTATTGTAACATTTAAGGTAATTAATTGGGATTTTATTATTGTGTGTAATTGAATCTCTAATTATATAACTGAAAATGACACCTTTCACATTAGAGTTCTTAACAGATGTAGCATGATTTAGAGCTATTTAATCAAATCACAATTGATTTCAGTAATTAATTGATAGCTTTCAGCGAAGCTAAGTGAAACAATTTGAGGAACTGACCTTTGAAGATAAGAATTTTATAAGTTTTTTAAATTAGAATTATAGATTGTATACGGGAATATTAAAACCAAATTTCAATAGTTACAGCCTCATGAAATGGTTTGATAATTGAAACAACCATCTTAAAGGGGAAAAAATTGGAAAAAGAATTTTAAGCATATAATCCCTGATACATACTTTTTTATTTTTCTTTTGTTTTAAGTAAATGAAGCTATACTAAAAGCAAACGGATCCTCTTGAAATTCAAACTGTTTACAGAAACCCTTTAAATGCCACCTACTATTACAACAAATACTTTAGGCAAATACTTGAACAAATACTTCTTTCTCATGGGAGTTTAAAGAGTAGAACGGCAGAAGGGGGAAAAAACACCCCCGCTGCGTTGAATAAAAGGAAATATAAAAGAGCAAATGAAAGGATCGATTTTACTGGCCCGTCTCTTGGGCTTAACTGGACTTGCGATGGAGTGATGAGAAGCGGAGGTACACACTTTATTTAAGGGAAGGAATTTTATTAGATGCTTCTTTTTCATTTATTTCTACTAGGATTGTGGCAACACAAAGGGCGCCTCTCCTGAGGCGCCATTTTTGTTTTGTTGGAAGGATTAAATTCCTGTCGTGTTGAATTAGATATTTGAGAACAAAACTGATCATTCTCACATTCAGACGATTTTGAGGAACTGTGCGTTTCTTCCATGTTAATATTATCGAATATATAAAATTTAAAATATTTTCACTGTTTACATTCAAGGTTAATTCACAACAAATGTCTTAGATGATGTTCTGCAAGAATTCTCAATGAATAGTTTTGTTAGTGAACGTTGCTTGAATAGTGAAACGTTGGTTCTTTAAATTCATGAAATGCTTCAATTGCGATAGAAAATCGTTTATGATAACGTCGAAAATTGTCTTTATATCTCAATTAGACTCAGTATAGCAACATGCAACGAAGCTGAGATGCATATGCATGTCTGTAATTCATGAAAAATTTAGTTGCGTTTTTTCAAAAGATTATTTGAAACTTTATTTTAAATGTGGTTGCAAAAGTCAGTAATACATTTCCTTGATAGTATTTAGCTTTCAAGCTCTAATTTAATGTAATTCATTAGGATTTATACAATATTAATGAATGTTTTAAAAAGATAATAATGTACAACTATTTGAAATGTAGACTTATGATTCAACAAACACGATTCCATTTGAGTATATATTATGCATATAGCATAGTATGTAGTTGGCATATATTAAAGGAATTTAAGGTCTTTTTAAATATTTTTGGAAAGATTGATGAAGGATGTTGTTACTTTATTAAGTACGTTTTGTGTCCATTTCACTTAGCTTAAAAGAATTAGAAGTTTTAATTCAAGATAAGTTTTAGTTAAAAGAATTAGAAGTTATATTTCAACAGAAATTGGTCGACATTAATTTATAAATACTCTCTACAAAATGTACAAATAACGATTACATTTGAGTATATATTATGTATGTCGTGAAGTACGGAAAAAGTAAAGGAATTTTAGGTTTTTCTATATAAAACTGTTTTATTAAACATCGGAGAAGGATGTTAAGCACGTTTTGTCGCTTAGTCTAAAAGTACAAGTAGTTTTAATTTTTAACAGACATAGGTTGTCTTTAATTGAAAAAGGCGTGTATGGTGGTTGATTGTTCACACAGTAACTATTTTAACGACGTGCTTTTAATTTCTAAATGAATTTATTGCTCAGACTTTCAACCTCAGATCCATTTTGAAGTAAATTTAGGTGAATTTGCAAGTAGAAAATGATAACATTTACCAGTGATTATTTCATTCTACCATTTACTGATTTGGCTTTACAACACCTGCAACCTTCGAGAAAAGTAATACTCTTCATTTTTCCGATTTTAATGTTGCGATTGCAACATAATGTGTATTTCTTGCTTCTTCAAAAAGTATATAATGATATCTCATATCAGGTTTTATAATAGAGAGCTATTAGTTTTTAAAGAGTAGTAATAGTATTTAAGTAATATCAGTTTCTTTTCTTTAATTTTTTTAAAATTAGACAAAATAGAAATTACCCTATAGGATTCAAAAATGGGAAATTCCAAACTAATTCATTCATTCTAAAGTGCTCAGAACAGGAGATACTCATTCAATTACCTCAAGTGCAATGGAATTCAATTTGATTTTCTTAGTAAATATTATAATCTGATGGTATAAGTGATACATTTATTAAATTTTAGAATATTGGCATGGAAAGCAGAATTTTGAATGTTGGTTCATGCATGTACATAAAACCCTTATGGACAAACAGTTTCTTATTAATATAATCAATAAAAACATAGTTTTAATATAAATCCTTTGTATGCATGGCCAATTTTTATATTCGTTAACACCAGCGCGCCAATTCCGTAAACAGCGTGTGCTTGTTTTCATCTAATTTTAAATATCAAAAACATTTCCATCAGCAAAATGTGCGATAAACTACGTTTCAAAATTTATTTATTAAAAATGAACGGGAATTTATGAATTCACATCCTAATATCATTTATTTGTTCTGATTAAAATAATTTTATTATTTATTTATTTAAAAAAATTGGTAACAGGAACTATTTTCTTCAATGTTCAGTTGAATGTTATTTTAGCGCGATTGGATGACGGGAAGTTGGTTTCTTAGTATTCCGTAAAAGCAACATTTTAGACACCGTTACAGCTCCAAAAGTGGATAGAATGTATTGTCATCGACATCAAATCTATCTGCCAAGTTTCAGCCCAATTGGATGGCAGCAAGGGGCATAATTATGCCAAGCAGATTCTGCCGCCATCGACACACAAAATTGTAATTAAAATAAAGGATTTAAAAAGGTCCATCTGAGTCAAAAAATGGGTTATTTTAAAATCATAATAATGTTACCTCCCCACCCAAGAGAGAAACAGAGGATTCATGTCTTCTAAACTGCGCCACATGGAAGGTTAAGAATTATTCATTCAAGAGCAAAAAAAAAAAAAAAAAAAAAAAAAAAAAAAAAAATATATATATATATATATATATATATATATATATATATATATATATATATATATATATATATATATATATATATATATATATATATATATATATATATATATAAATTTTTTTTGCTCTTGAATGCATCAAATATAATTCTTAACCTTCCATGTGACGCAGTTTAGAAGACATGAATATATATATATATTGAATTGTTTATTTTCCTCAGATATCCACCTAAAAATTGTTTAAATTCATTTTTACTCCTATTTAAAGAGTTATAATTAATATTAGACATTTTATTACAGTGCAAAATTATATTCATTTTATAACTATTTTTTGCAGTATTTTCTTAAAGCTTTAGATGTCGCAGTATGGCCTCAGTGGAGCTCTTGCACCATAAAACTCCAAACAAACAATCTTAAACCTCTAGAATAATAATTTTATGATACGGGGATATTATCTGACCCAATACTGATGTGATATCGTTAATTTCATCTTAAAATGTCCGTTTTCATAATAATACTTTGGTGATATTATTGTACCACCATTAAAAGATATTTAATGTTTTGCAATTCTAAACATTGATACTTACATAAATTCAAATCCTACATTATCTTTTCTGCAATCATTCATGGATATATTAAGTTCTTTACATTAACTTCTATTTTATGTGTTTTTGGCGGGAAAATCTTCAGAGGATTAATTAACCTACTTTCTGTCGTTCAATCAAGGTGAGACTAGGAAGATAAACAAGCCGCCGATGAGAAAGCAGTCTCTTAAGTTTTTGGAGCTAAAACAGAAATTAGTTAATGACACGGAATCGATGTTTTTTTCGTAGTATAGTCAAACACTATGAAAACTCGCTCAAAGATCAAATTTGCTTAAATAAGTTGTAATTACACATAAAAGGTTTATAGTAAAAACTTGCTTTTATGGATTATTTTTTCTTAATAGGACATGGTAAAAACATCATATTCAAAATTGTAAAACCTTACTTACCTTAATTGTAAAACCTAGAAATACTTCAAAAGTAAATACCTGATAATTGGAATAAACTAACCTATGACATTTTAAAAAGGGGATGGACACATACAAATGATAAAAAATCTATTGTTACATTTTTTATTCTAGTTACACTAGACGTATTTTTATCTATTTATTTTTAAATACTGTTTATTATGCATCAAATATAATTTTCACTACATCAATCTTTTCTTGAAATATGTTTTTTTTTTAATAAAAAAAAAGCGTTTTCTTAAAAACTATTAATTTATTTATCTTGAACTTTGAAAATCTGATAACCAGATAGTAGTCGATAGTATTAAACCTTTTTACTCATGGATTTATGCAGAAAACAACTATAACATTTTAGACTGTAAAAAGAGTAATGGTTTTGGAAAAAAGTACTTGTACTTATAGAAATAATAAAAACAGCAACAGCAACCAAGCCTTTGAAACAATAACGGGGTAGGATAATATTTGCAAAAGAGTTAATGATATGCACAGCAAAAGATTTTGTTCCTTAAATAGCATTTTAGTATTTAAAGTAAGCATTTTTAACACTATTTTGATACATAATTAATTGCCGTTTATCCAGTCCTTTGGTTCTCTGTTGCTCTAACATAACAGTTGAGAACATTGATTAATTTTTTTTTAAGAAGCTGTTTCAGATTTACCTATAATTTTGGCAAGGAAAGAGTCCGCATCATATAGAATATCCAAAATTTATTTAGAATGCTCGAAATTTTTTTTTATTCTTTCAATAAATTTCTTAATTGTGGGTTGAAACAACGCCATTTCTCAATGTTCTATTATCTTATCTGAATCTTCTCATCTTGAAGTTAATTCCATTCTCTCATTTACACTGGAAAAGAAGATAAAGTTCGTATTTGTGAATATTTTAGTAATGATTTATGAAAATAAAAGGAACGATAAGCGACCTAAATAATCTCTTTTGTAGCTGCTAATTGGTGGACTGAGGTTGGTTGAGACATTTATAGATAGTCTTGCATAGGACTGGAAGCAATAATAACATGGAATGCAAAGAATTTCTCTAAAAAGGGAAAAAAAAGCACGGATTAGGAATCAGGGAAATGTTAAGAATTTTGTTCAGATATCCACAAAATAATTTTGTTTCGGTTAATCTCACCGACTGATTAAATATGCATAGTTAATTTTTCATATCTAAAAGATAATTTTACTTTTGGGCTTATTTTGAGTTAATTTTAAAAGGAAATGTCAATAGTTGGATAAAAAAAAAAAAAAAAAAAGCAAAAGTGTATAGTGTATTTCTAAACTGTGTCTGCTCAAACGTATTCTTAACCAATAAATCAATTTTCTAAATTGTATATGGCATAGAATTTCAATATTTTAAAATTACTTTTCAAGTATAGCTTGATTTCAAAATGAAAGGGAATTTGTTTTTCCAAATGCTGTTGAAAATTAAGTTTCAATAAGTTTAGTAAAAGAGCCGAGTCTGATTTATTTATTTTAAAAAATTTGGTAAATATTTTGCCTGAGAGCAATTGTTTATTTTGTATTATAGAGGTATTATTTTGTGAATAAATCATTAAGAAAATCAAATTTTGTAGAATTCTTCGAAGAAATTATTTTAAAAAATACAGTTCTAATGATAGCAAAATACACACATTTTTGAAGAATAAAAGATATTTCATTTAAGTATTCAAAATTATATTTAGTTTAAATATATAAATTATTATCGTATTCAAAGCAGAAAAAAGTTCGAAGCGTTTTGTTTTTCTTTAGAAGAATTGCTTCATGAAGCTAACCAATCATATTTAAGACTTTCTAACGACCATTTTTTTTACTTTCGGAATCGATATAGATCTTGCTAATCGATATTGGTTGATACATATTACGATTCTCGTATTTAATAATTTAACTAGAGCATTTAAGTATCTTAAAGTATATCTAAGATGACAATTAGCATTCAACTCCCGACTCGCATGGTATTCAAACCTACAATGTTTGGAGACAGAGAATACTTAATTTTTTTTTATAATTAAAATAACAAACAACTCAATTATCAGTTATTAGTTTAATCGCAAAATAAAATTAGTCATCAGAAATTGTATTATTTACCATTTATGTAGTAATGTATAATAGAGTAATGTATAATGTGTAATTATAATGTGTAATTTATGTAGTAATGTATAATACAAAAGTGATATATTAGGATTCATTAGGCTTCCTCAACGTGCCTAAATAGCTGTTTTCTTTTTCTAATGTGCTGCCATCTACTATATACTATAAAAGTTCCTTAAATTTGTGGACTGTCTAATTTTTTTTTTTAATTTTGATTTTCAAACAAATAACACAATGTTCAATTTTAAATAAACTATTCGTAAGAAGCGGAGGTCTTTAAGTTGATATATTACTTATACATTTTGGTATTGTATAAATAAAAAAAAAAAGTTGGTCTCAAAAAATACCGTCCAGAAATAATATATAAGCTTGAATCTATTTAAAGATTTAGACCAGAATAATGTATAAAGGAATAAGTTTTACCATCCCGTGCCTCACGCTATTAATAACGCTAAAGAGTAGAAAAATTAATCAACCACTAATCCTTCGATTACGAATCCTACTTTCAGATTGTAACAAATTAAAAGAGTTTTTTTTTCCCAACAAGATGGAAGAAAGTGTGACCTTTCTTAGTTTTTTCCTCCCAGAACAACTTTTTCTTTAAGTTTTTAGAAGAGATTGATGACATGGAACAGGGAATCTTTTCTTATACCTGGAACCCTCTTATGCTTATTCTAATGCAATCTAATTAAGCATAATCTTTGAAAAAGAAGAAGGTTAATCTTTGGTCACGAATATGGAGGTGCACAGGTGAATGTCTGTTATTGCAATTTTTATTATACTCACGATGAATACATGTCATAACCATCTTCGTAAAAAAAAAAAAAAAAAAAAAAAAAAAAAAAGACTATGAATGTAATCAGTATGAGCTTTTTCCTATGAAAATTTGTCATTAGAAAAAGATAGGTGTTTTTTAGTGTTGTTTTGAAGATGAGTTTGGAAATGATATAAGGGAAGTGTTTACGCATCCTTAATATCACTGTATTAATTAGCTGCTTTTTTACAATTCTGATTCTTACAGCAAGTACTCATTCTTTCTCTGTGAAATTTGCTACGTATTTTATAAACGCTTTAAATTTTAACTTTCAATCTCCCATACGTATACAGACCGCGAGGTTGCGGGTTCGAGTCCCATGTTAGGCATGGGTGTTTGTAAATGTATGTTGGCTTGTCTAATGAGGAATGTTTCGGCGCATTATAGCCCTCGTGTTGCTGATGGCGCCAGATAATCTGAATGCAACCAACCAACCAACCAACCAACCAACCAACCAACCAACCAACCAACCAACCAACCAACCAACCAACCAACCAACCAACCAACCAACCAACCAACCAACCAACCAACCAACCAACCAACCAACCAACCAACCAACCAACCCATACGTATACATTAGGCAATGAAAGTGTAGTATTCGGTCAAAAAAAAAATTCGATTTTTTTTGCATTTCTTCACGTTTTGGAACATTTTAATTTCAAATAAGTGATCTAGAAAAAATGTCTGTTTGTAAGTCTGTCTTTCTGTGTGTGTGTCTGTGGTCAGCATAACTCCCGAACAAATTGACCTACGATGTTCAAATTTGGTGTGCGGGTTGGCGTTGGCACAGAGACATTAAGGTATTTGTCATAATCATGCATACCCACAAGGTAGCTGCTATTGAAAAAAATCACGTTTTTCAGTAATTGCTAAAAAATTGCTCCAACGATTTTGTCCAAAATCGTTGTGGTAATGCCTCTTAAGGTGTTCTAAGCATCCCCACCTTCGAAATTCTCGTAAAAAGGCTTTAATGGCTTAAAAAGTGGAAAATGAATATCTTTAATATAGAGTTCTCTTTTCTTGAGCATACTTTATCAACGATAATTTTTTCTCCTCTCCTCAGTTTAACTAATAAGAAAAGATAATATAAGAGTTGTTGAAAAGTATATCACCAAAATCATCTATTTGGTGAAAGGTGTTTTTTTTTTTTTTTTTTTTTTTGTAACCCTTACAAGAATAATGGTAAAATCTATCACCAAATTGGCCATTTTTTCTAAATGAAAGATGAAAATATAAAAACGGCAAATGACACAAATTGACATCAATATTATAGTGTAATTGAAAGTTGTGCGATGTTCCACACCTTAGTTTTTATTAATAACAGATGATACATTAGTTTTAATTAAGGAAACTCTTAACTAATGATATTTTTCTCTATTTCGAAGATATAAATCAATGATTGAAAGTATATTTTAACTATTTATTCCTTGCATTTTATTAATTTGATTAAATAGCTTCAAAATGTTAATAAAATATTTAAAGTGATTTATATTTTGTCATATATATATAGTATAATCATTGTACGTCAATTTTTGTTGCAACACTTCTAAGTAGTACATTTCAAAGTGGGGCAGATTGGAGAAGCATTAAAATTTCATCGGCAGGTATAGTTATTTGAATGCCGAATGGATGAGTGATCATATTTTAATAACATGTCAACGGCTTACTTCTTTACATTTCTCAACACAAGTTCTTTTGTGGACAATGAATTCTTTTTTGTGGGCTGCAAAATAAAAACTGAATTTTTCAAACTTACCATCTATTCTTTAATATGATATTTATTTACATAATTAATTAAAGAATACTGCCATTTAAATATCTTTTTAAAAACTGGAAACTCCTTGATTGGTTTTCTAAAGCAAGAGAAAATAATTTTTCCTTATTATCTGAACATGGGACAAGACTTCAGCAATTGTAAAGAAATTTAAAAAAAAGTTACGAATATATATATATATATATATATATATATATATATATATATATATATATATATATATATATATATAAACCCGGTTTGAATTATAATTTTACAACTGTGAAAATGGATATGATATTTTTTCTAAAACACTATTAGAGTTATAGCATGTTAGTTAATAATTGAACGAATGTATTGATATATACAGTATACTACACGATTCTTTAAATAAGAATAATTTTTTCAAGTAAGATTACAATTGTTTTTTAGAGCTGTACCTTTTATATAACAAATGACAGTCAAAAGGTTTTATTTGACGTTTTTACTGTTACAGACTTGAATTTAAATATAATTAGACTAGCTGAATACCCGTGCTGCGCTACGAAATTTTACCGTTAGCATTTTAGCGATCAAAAGATATTCATGTATTCTACACTTCAGACGTTTGCTCCCTTTTCGATCCCGACAAATTGATTTATCAAAATAGGAACTTTCCTTTGTTGACATTTTAAACGAAATTTATAATTGTGAATTGTAAACTGGAATAGTTTATTGTGTTTATGTTTGCTCTTAGTTCTAAATTTCAAAGTAGTAGCTGTATTGGAATTAAGTTAATTAGACATTAAGTTAATCCTCTTATAGTTTCAATGTTGCGTCGTCTTTTCATCCCTTAAAAATTCGTTAATCGTTATTGGAATGACTTATTTTTTTAACATTTGCAAAAAAATATCAGAAAAATGGCTACATTGGAAGAGGAACATTCGGATATCCCTCGTTTGGAACATTTAACCCCTTTTCGACCCCTTAAAGTTGGTTAATCGAGAACAGAATAGCTTACTTTTTCTATGTTTAACCTTTTTTGACATTTGTACCAAATTTCCGAGTTGTGACCATATGGGAAGTGGTACATTCGAATATTCCTCGTTTGGAACGTTTAACCCCTTTTCCACCCCTTGATCCACCGGAGATCGGAATAGTTTACTTTTTCTGCGTTTGTCTTTATTGATATTCACACCAGTTTTCAGAATTGTGAAAATATGAGAAGTAGGACATTCGAATATATCGCTCGTTTGGAACGTTTAACCCCTTTTTGACCTCTTAAAGTGGGTTAATCGAGATCGGAATAGCCTTCTTTTTCTATGTTTACCATTGTTGATATTTGTGCCGATTTTCAGAGTTGTGACTATGTGGGAAGTAGGATTTTCGAATGTCCCCCGTTTGGAACGTTTAACACCTTTTTGACCTCTTAAAGTGGGTTAATCGAGATCGGAATAGCTTACTTTTTCTATGTTTACCATTGTTGATATTTGTGCCGATTTTCAGAGTTGTGACTATGTGGGAAGTAGGATTTTCGAATGTCCCCCGTTTGGAACGTTTAACCCCTTTTCGACCCCTTAAAGTGTGTTAATCGAGATCGGAATAGTTTACTTTTTCTATTTTTACCATTGTTGATATTTGTGCCGATTTTCAGAGTTGTGACTATGTGGGAAGTGGGATATTCGAATGTCCCCCGTTTGGAACGTTTAACCCCTTTTCGACCCCTTAAAGTGGGTTAATCGAGATCGGAATAGTTTACTTTTTCTATTTTTACCATTGTTGATATTTGTGCCGATTTTCAGAGTTGTGACTATGTGGGAAGTAGGATTTTCGAATGTCCCCCGTTTGGAACGTTTAACCCCTTTTCGACCCCTTAAAGTGTGTTAATCGAGATCGGAATAGTTTACTTTTTCTATTTTTACCATTGTTGATATTTGTGCCAATTTTCAGAGTTGTGACTATGTGGGAAGTGGGATATTCGAATGTTCCCCGTTTGGAACGTTTAACCCCTTTTCGACCCCTTAAAGTGGGTTAATCGAGATCGGAATAGTTTACTTTTTCTATTTTTACCATTGTTGATATTTGTGCCGATTTTCAGAGTTGTGACTATGTGGGAAGTGGGATATTCGAATGTCCCCCGTTTGGAACGTTTAACCCCTTTTCGACCCCTTAAAGTGGGTTAATCGAGATCGGAATAGTTTACTTTTTCTATTTTTACCATTGTTGATATTTGTGCCGATTTTCAGAGTTGTGACTATGTGGGAAGTGGGATATTCGAATGTCCCCCGTTTGGAACGTTTAACCCCTTTTCGACCCCTTAAAGTGGGTTAATCGAGATCGGAATAGTTTACTTTTTCTATTTTTACCATTGTTGATATTTGTGCCGATTTTCAGAGTTGTGACTATGTGGGAAGTGGGATATTCGAATGTCCCCCGTTTGGAACGTTTAACCCCTTTTCGACCCCTTAAAGTGTGTTAATCGAGATCGGAATAGTTTACTTTTTCTATTTTTACCATTGTTGATATTTGTGCCGATTTTCAGAGTTGTGACTATGTGGGAAGTGGGAGAATTAGTGATGAGTGAGTCAGTGAGTGAGTGAGTGAGTGAGTGAGTGAGTGAGTGAGTGAGGGCTTTGCCTTATATATAGAGAGAAGTAATATAATGGGTTCTAATTAAATGAAAATTTGAAAAGTGCAGTCAATGCACCAGAAGAAAATTTTGCAAAACTGGCACTTGATATGTAGTCCGGAATAATTTGAAGTAATTTTAATGACTATATTTAAATTTATCTTCAACGGTTAGTTTTAAAGTAACATTTAAAATAAAATATCCAAACCATTGGATTTGTCAAATTTAATCAATCACCTTAAAACGTCTTGCTTTTAAATGATAAAACGATCTAAGAGAATATAACAATTAGCTTACTTAGCTTATAGCTTATTCTGGATTTGATTATTGATCGGTTTTTTGACGGGTAGTAAATTAAAAGAGAAACCATAAAGCCACAAGAGAAAAATGATTTGTTACTCAAAGCGTTTTTGCAACGTTTTATTTTTGAAGAAGCAAAAGGATAAAATAAAATAATTACAAATGCGGTTTTCGTTTATGGAAGAAAATACACACAGGAAAACTGTTTTCGTTTATGGCTTTATTTTTTTACTTTAATGAATTTTTTATCATAAAAGGTGAATGACTCGGGGAAGATTGAAAATTTCAGAATAAGAGATGCTGGTAATGTAGGAAAAATATTCGCACTTTATATTCTAAAAGCGTAGCCGTGGGAACTGAGTTAGACATAAAAAGTAAGAGTTTTTATAGGAATGAAAATAAATTTTTCAAGAGGAAAATTTGTCAGTATTTTTAAAAAAAGCAAATAGGAAGCAATAAGGAAATGGCAAAAATGTTCAGGCTTTTCTAGCTTAAAGTAATAAATATTTTAGAGAATTTCTCACGAAATTTCAGAAGACGAGTGAAAGAAGCAAAATTTTTACAAAAGATATGCAAAGTTTATATTTTATGTCATTATATATTTATGCACGGAATTATTTTGTTGCAATTTAGAACAGAATACAAGTGAAAAATATTCTTGAAAGAAAATTTTAAAGAAACTTAGTTCAAGTTATGCTTTTCTAAATGCTTTATTGACTTTTGATTATATCTTTTTTTTTATAAATAGTCCTTCGAAATTTTAAATGAGAATTCTTATATTAAAATGTAGTTCCATTAAAATATATACACAATTTTTATTAAACTCGAAGAATATGAGTTTAAACTTTGGATAAATTATAAGTTCTAATTTTTAAAATTTTTTTTTAATTTTTTTTTTTTATTTTACTCTTTGTTTTTTAATAAAGGAATTATGGTGTGTTAAAAAAATAATTTTAATCAATTTGTTTTTGAAAATCATTACCAACGATAACATGTGCAGTAGCTCATTTTAATACAAAGTTATTAGCAGAAGAAAAGCGTTATTGGAAAAAAAAAAAAAAAAATCGCACTATCTTCTGTGTTAAATGCAGCAAAATACAGTCATACGCTTGCTTAAAATCCATAAATAGTTGGTATAGTTTGATGTTTTGTTCAAAATTTTTTCCAGAACGTTCCTAATACTAAAAATCTGGTCAGTAGTAGACCTATCAGATCTGAAACCGTAATGGTAGTCGCCTATTGCCTTTTACGCATATGGCTCCAATTTATTTGCAATAATTCTTGAGAGTACTTTATAAGGATTGCTCAAAAGCGATATTCCACGGTAGTTTTCTCAAATCAAGATGTCTCCTTTTTTATGTTTAGGGCAGATAATTGCACTTTGCCAATCGTTTTCAAAAGGTCGCATAACATTCTTATTAAGTTTTCTCCTCCATATTTCAGTAACTCTGCTGTAATCAAATCTTCACCTGGTGCCTTTCCATTTTTTAATTTCTTTATGGCTAACTTTATTTTCTCAACAGATGGAGGTTCACAATATTCATCAACCTCAACCTTATATTCATTAATCTCTACATCTACATTTGTAGCATCTTTTTTATTTAACAGTTCTTCAAAATACTCGGCCCATCTTTCAAATGTTTTGTTTTCTTCATCAAGCATGTCTTTGTTCCTGTTTTTACGGAAATTTACTTTGGGTTGATATCCCCTTTTGATGTTTTTAATTTTAGAATACATTCGGCTGGAATCTCCTATCTCAGATAGGTTTTCCCTTTCTTATATTCTGTTTCGCTCAAATGCTCTCATTTACGATGAACATTTTTTGAAACGATCTTCCACTTCTGTCTATAGAGCCTTTCGTTCTGTCTTGTTTTATATGACAGCATTTTTTCCCTGGTCAGATTTTTTTCCATAATGATTTCCCTGCACTCATCATCAAACCACTCATTTCGCGGTGTTTTCTTCGCCCCCCAGGGCATCTTTTGCTGTTTTCAGTATGTTTCGACATTTTCCCTATTTTAATTTGGGCAGATCCTCCTGATAAATCCCCAATATTCTTTTTCCATTGTTTCGGTAAGTTTTTTCTTGTAATCTCTTTTTATATTGTAGTTATCCAAAGTCCTTGTATTTATTTGTTTGCCATTTTTCACCCTTTTTCAGACTAATTCTAGTAATCCTTTGCATATATTTTGCTACAACAAGGTAATGATCTGTATCAGCATCTGCACCTCTAAAACTCCTAACATCCAAGGTATCCGATGCATGTCTTTTTTCAATCGTGACATGGCTAATCCGGTTTTTTGTCTGACCGTCTGGTGATATATCTATGAATGTTTATGTATCTGTTTGTGATTGAAACAAGTTGAACTAATTTTCAAATTATTATTACTTGCAAATAATTAAAATTCGCAGTTCCAGGACCATTTTCGTTACACAAATCATGTAAACTAAAATTTCCAATTGTAGGTTTGAAACTGTCCTCCTTTCCAATCTTTGAATTCAAATCCCCCAAAACTATTTTTACATCATGCCTTTGGATGTTTTCATTTTCTTTTTGTAGAGTGTCATAAAATTTATCCTTCTCGTCTTCATTAGAATCCTCTGTTGGCGCATGTACTGACATCAATGATATATGAAAGGAATTTGCTCTTAGTCTTATGATGCTAATTCTTTCATTAACAGAACTGAAATCAATAATGTTTCCTCCAAGGCACTTTCTAACAACAAATCCAGTTCCATGCGTATTTCATCTTGTGCTTGCGCTGTTTCGGAAAACATATCTCCCTATTTCAGATATGCCACTCTCTTTCCACCTAATCTTCTGAATAGCCAACAGGTCTAACCGCTCCAGAGCGGTGTAAACTCAAAACACTCCACTTTCCAATTTTCATACGTGACAGTCTCGTGTACAAAAGGCAGATACAACACCTAGGCACTAGTAATAACTTTTGCCTAGTGGTTAGCACGCCCCTTTTCGGAGCTGGGGGTAAGCGGTTCAACTCCCCGACTTCCCAGCCACCACTAAACACCTTATTCGTTTTCCAGTCGTCATTAAGTTATCGGTCCGGTTTTGCTGTGTCTTTAAAGGTTTCGTAACAATGATTTTTTTTTATAGTGTGAGGTAGTTAGCCCCACGCCCAACCCCCAACAACAAATGATTTCACGATGTTGATTTCCAAATTACATGCGTGCCAAATACACAGTTGGGAGTGTTTCTAAATTTCAATCTTGGGCAATATTTTTTTCAACCATATTGTTTTTTGCAATAAGCTAAAACGCGTGCGCCTACTATTGGGAACGAAAAAAATGGCCACCGCGCAAAAAGCTTTACTGTCAACAAAAGAGATATTGGAATTTTTGATCACGCACTCTGCTGATTATAAATATGCCCCCGAGGGAAAATTAACTTATTCTGAACTTTTCAATATGCATGACTTTACTTATTATTTGCATTTTGAAAGGTAAATAATATTTTTAGAACAATACTAACACATATTTTTATGAAAATTTATTCTGAGTACCATAATGATTTCGATCATAAATTTTGGAACGCAATGTCGATAAATATTTTATAAATTAAATAAAAAAAAGTAATATCGGACACCAAAAATCAGGAACTAAATTTGTGACGTGTTCTATTTGCAAGCCAAATTACTAAAAAATGTTTAAATCTTTTTATTGTACTTAATTAATTTTTTTGAAAAATGCGTTTCACAATATTCGATTTCCCAAATCAATCTTATTTACAGTCAAACCCCCTGAAAGTGAAATCGCTTAACATTAAATCCCATTTAACTCGAAGTAAAAGCAGTTCCCCGTACTTAACACTTAACGTTAATTTATTCGTTCAACACGAAATTCGGTTAACGTAAACAATTTCCGCGGCCTCATCGACTTCGCATTAACGGGGTTTGACTGTATTTGAAAAATGTATGATAACCTTATTTTGTATTTTAAGTAATGGTGTGCTTTAACGAGCCAAATGCGTTCAATTACTGAAGAAGAGGGATAAGGTTCTAATCGGAAATATAGCAAGACAGTCTATTTAACAGAAATTGAATTAAAATATCAATGATTTTGAGTACATTTTGCAATGCCCAAAAACCAAAAGTTTGAACTATATTATTACAGGTTTTTTTAACTTTATTCTGCCATCTTGGATTTGAAGGGATATTTTCAACTACCTTCCATTCCCAACTCTCGTTTAAAGAAAAATGCTTTCCTGAAGAGTTGGAATAAGGGTTTACAATGGACTATTTCTAACTGCCTATGGATCAAAATTAAATTAAAATCCGGTATTTTTTTAAACATATTTTCTTCTTATTTCAATAAGCAAATTCGTAAAATACGTTTGCATCACACAATATGCACACAGTTTGCACAATATTGAACTTCATTTGGTTATCTTGCATTGTTTTGGACAAAACTCACAATCTTAACCCACCAGATAAAATGCGTGCAGCTACTGACATGGGGGTGTAGGAGGGTCAACTCGCAAAATGCCCGACTGCCAACAAAACGGAAATTGGATTTAATTTTCGATCACGCACTCTCCGAAATGCCCGAATATCCTCTCTCACGGGAGACATACACACACTGAGTCACAAACATATGTCACTAGCCGTGTGTGGGGTGGGGCCACGCCCAACAGTGTATTCAGGGTGGGTCAGAAATCGATCCCGTGGAGAAAAAGTGACTCCAATTTCGCCAGGAATGGATAGCCACAATTAAAAAGTCGGGGCTCTCGGTAAATGAGGGTTCATAACCGACCACCCTAAATTTGCATTAGCAGTCACCACGACGCGGTAGGTGGCGCCAAACTGTTTTCCGTCTGCGATAACCAGGCTCTGAGGTGTAAGCCTCGGAGTTGCTTTTTTATTTTTTGTCTGTAGGGGGGGATTATGGGAGGAATTGGCACGGAATGCTAATTTGTGGTTTGAATATTCAGTTGAGTGAGATCTGTAGGCTTAATGAGAGAGTATGGAAGTTTTGGTTAATTTTTCGGGAAGGTTTTGTGGCTTGAATACTTAATTGTGGTCTTGTTAGGTTGAGACGTAGATGAGGTGTTGGATATAGTGAGGTTGATTTTCTTACTGTTTGAGGTTTGATTATTTAATTGTGTTGGGAGATTAATGCATGGATATATAAACTTGGGTTGATTTTACTAGCTTTTCTGATGTGTGATAGGGTTAAAAAACAATACGCGTTGTAAAATCTGTAAAGAATTCTTCCTGCGTTTCTGATTCTCGGTTCTCTGTAACATCCTTCCAATTTGTTTCTAAATGTATAATCTTAGGTTTTGAAAAGAACCAATAATACAAATTAGAAAATCTAAATCAAAAGAATTTTTTGTTTTTTAATTTTAGTAACGTTCCAAACATGAAGTTGCATGTGTCCTTGGTTTTAGAGACCATTGAAATTGTAAATGTATTTAAAAATAATTTTGAGCCTGCATAATCGGACCAATTATATTACTTTTACCATAAACTGGTGTTATATTGCCAAACCTAGCAAGGCAAAATTGCACATTTTGGAAAAAAGATACTTGACGCTAAGATTATTTATTCAAATAACCACTGCGATGGACCGGAGTAATTAGTTCTGATTTTGATAAGACATTGAGATGAAATAGATCTCATATCGATTGACAGTGGATCTTATGAAATTCAATTATTTTGAATTTCATCGAATGACAGCACTTGTAACATGCATGTGATTAATCAAAATCACAACATTAGTAATATAATAATGAAGATTGTCGAACAATGTTAATTTTGATTTTTATTGTTAACGGGATTTAAAAAAAAAAAAAAAAAATTTTGCTTGGCAATGTTACCTCGAAAATCTTAAGCAAATTGCGTCTACTTTGTTGTCTCTCTATGCGCTGAAACCATGATTTTTACCTGATCTAATAGAAATAAAACAGTGAGGAAGATGATGTTAACTTTGTGTGAATAACCATATGTGTACACCAGAATTCATTTAAAAAAAACAGAATTAATATTCAAATCTTCTCAGAAAATATTGACATTTCTCTCTTTTCAGAACTCATTCAAATTTTATATTTTTAAATGCGAAGTTGTAAAATAGACAAAGTAACTCTTTCAAGTTAAAGCTATAATATTTATATATTTTTTCAATATATTTTTATAAACTTAATAATTTTGATTAAGTACTCATAATTTAATTAAATTTATCATATCAACATATCTATATCATATCGAGGAGCCAATTTTTTAATCAAGCTATTTTCGCAGTTTTTATTTTCCCTTTTCTATTTGGTTTATTTCTCTAACTTTTTGTGTTACATTTGTCCTGTTTATATTAACGTAGGGAAAACTGAAAATTATCAGTAGATATCATTAGAGAGTTGGCATCAATAGAGATCTTGCTTTTTTACTACATATTATCATGTTAGACTTAACTCTTACTTCTGAGGTTAAGTTATACAAAACTCCAAAAATAAACATCGAAATAAAAAATAAAATTACTGTTAAAGCCGTATTACGTTACATATGATATTATTTCTATAATTTTCTGATGGAGGGGGGGGGGGGGGGACATTGCTTTTCAAATAGCGATTTCTGCTAAAAATTTTGCGGCTGATGTGGAAATTAATGTTTTAGCGACCAGTTCTATATCCAGTACATTACAGTAGCTTCATACATTACCAATTGATATCATCAGTTGTTTGACACACCCTTTCCTTAATCAAGCATAAAGGTGTCTCAAATGAGAAACCCATTACGTAATTTGGTTACATTCCACTATAAATTTGTGGTTTGAACATTCAGAAGTGTGACATATGTGGTCTTAATGACATTGTTGGTTATTTTTTACAATATGGACTTTTTGCTGTATAAATACTTACATTGTTATATTATTAGGTAGAGAAGTAAAAGGGAAATGTTGGGTATGTTTTCTATTGTTCAATTATTTACGGTTCAAGTACCTGTCCTAATCATATATAAAGACGTCTCGCATGATTATTTGGTTACATTTTCCTATTGATTCGTGGTTTGAATATTCAGATCTGTGACATAGGTGGAATCAACGGTTTAGTTTATATATAAGAATATTTAGATGAAATTATATATTTTTTCTGATAAATTAGTTTCAATTTTATAATGGTCGAAATTAACTGTCTTCTAGAATATGTATAGACTCAATGAAAACATTTTAAAATGCTCTTTTGGTTATTTGTACTAATATACAGACTTAGAAGCAAAGACTTAATAATGGGACTTAAGACTTAAGTAAAAGGAATGAATTGTAGAAATTGTAAGTATTTGTTTCACACTGCAAGAAACAGAGTAAATTTGTGTTTTCAAAAGCTGGTAGGTTCTTTTAATATTCACAATTCTTAGTTAGTTTCGTGGGGAAATTAAATACTGACCTCTTTAATAATAAACAGTATTTAAATTATTTCTCTATATAAATTACATTCATAGGAAAAGAACATATAATTTGGAACATAGCAATAAACTATAGCATTAAGTTTTAATGTTATAAATACTGCAATAATTCATTCTTAAGAATTAATTCAAAACAGGAATTATGCTTAGTTTAAAAGTTATACTTTTACGAATATTTTTTATCTGCATAATATTTTTCAAACGTTTTTCTGAAATAAGCATGAAGGTTAGGAAACAATAACTACCAGGAATCGCAGAGCAATATTAGGCCGAATGCTCAACTCGGACTGGCAAGATGACTCGGTGGTATATATAAAATTTTATAAACTGGATTATATTCATGCGTGTTTCAAAATAGACGACTTCGTTTACAATTAGGCTTTTAAACATTTTACATTTACGTTCCTTGATTGAAATTATCTTAAAGATATATGATAAAGTAGTATTATGGAAGCAGGCGAGTTTTTATGTTGATGGGGGATATCATACACAATTAAGGGAACAGTTCGGTGAACTTTTTGTCCCGCCAAAGGTCGACGGGATAGAACGTAAGTTTCCTATTTCTAAATTTCATCTTTTTTCTCTATTTTTAGTTTACAAACTCTAGAGGGTACTTCATTGACTCGTTGACGATCAGTATTTTAAGTGTGTGTTACAAAATAGTAACTTTTTGATTTTCATTACCTTCATATATATTTTACTGCTTTTAATTTTCAGTTACTCAATCAAAATTTATTTTATCTTCAACAACAATTTTTCGATTTTATTTTAAGTTGAACAATCATAATAATCTTACATTATGTTGAACTAAAATAATAAATTACCAAATAAAATGAGTTCGCACAAATTATCGACGTAGTGCACAATTACATTAAAAATAGCAATTTCTCTAAACTACTTTGAGTATTTTTAAGTTTATTTTCTTGGTCAAGTTTATCGATTATTCTTACAGTTAATTACAAAATAAAACTAATCAAGCATAAATTTTAAAGCAGTTTAACGGCTTCTCGAATGCAGGTTTTTAATATTCTTTTTTTAAAGGGAATTAAAAAATGGGAATGTAATTTTTCTAAAAATAAATATTTCCATCGCGATTAATGAAACTTAAGCTTGGTTTTTAGAAAATTGAAGCTTTGTTTCTACTCATACTTTTCAGAAAGGCCAAAAGGTTAATTAAGAATGATCCAAAATTAAAGTAGCAATTTTTTGTATTTTTTAAAGTTACAAATATGTTTTTAAATTAGCCGCAAAACGATTTTTTCTCAAAAACATGCAATAATTTTTTGAGATAAAGTAGGAATTAATAAGAGTTGTTATTAGTTAATCTTCTTAAAAAACGTTAAGATTACGAGTTTTTTTAAAAAAAAAATTGATCGTAATTTATGAAAGAATAGTTTTTGTTTTTTTTATGGTCCCATTCTAAATAATAAGAATTTTTGTTTGATTCCGAATCCGCTTTTGTTTCTTACATAATATTTCTTTGGACAAGGACTTAATATTTATCTTATTAAAATAATGGTGTAGATAAATTTAAGATGAAATTGAGGACTACATTTAAAATCGAAAATATATAGCAGATGTTGTAAATTGGAAAATTAAAAATTTTGTATGTTCGAAATATTTCTTATTTTTAAATCCTTTATATTAACTTCGATTTTGTGTGTTGATGTCGGTGAAATCTGCTAAGGCCTAATAAATCCCTTTGCCGTCATCCAATTGGGCTCAAACTTGGCAGATAGAATCTATGTGGATGATAATACATTCAATCAAATTTTGGGGTTACTATTGTCACTAAAAGGGGGCTTTTACAGAATACGAATAAATTAACTTGCAGTCATTCCATCGCGCTAAAATAGCTTTCAACCGACCGTTGAAGAAACTCTTTCCTGTTACTAAAATCTTTTTAATAAATGAATAATAAAATTGTTTTAATCAGAATAAATAAATTATATTTTCATGTGAGTGCATAAAATCACGTTCATTTTTCATAAATAAATTTTGAAACGTAGTTTGCCGCCCATTTTGCTGGTAGAAATGTTTTTGATATTTAAAATTAGATGCAAATACCAAAGGATTTTTATTAAACACTATATTTTTATGGGTTATATTATTATATACCGTTTGAGTTGACATTAATTTTCATAAAAACAAGTTATGAGTTTGGCTTTATCTTTCATTTAACTGTAATTTTATGCGTAAAATGTAAAATTACTAAAGTCTTGTAAAAATAGCAATTTATTTTCATTCCTAAAATTATGTTTTTAATATTTTTGCTTTATCACCGAGGCTCAGAAATTTAAAAACTGAAAGTTTATACTTTTGCACATTACAACACTTCTAAAATTTTCCATTTTTACATGCTGACGAGACTTACGATTAAAGTCTTGTCCATTACTAAAAATAAGGGTTTTTAAATTTAACTAAAAGAACTCGCTAAAGTATAATGGAAATTATGGAATAATTTGAAATAATGCAATTATTTTATTTACAATAATCCAATCGTAGCATCGTTCTTACTTCAAAACTCTATCGCATTTTGTATTTTACTTGTAAAAATAGTCAAAAATATAATAGTTCTACGTTACCTGGCTATATTAATATGAAAAAGCAAAACTCTTACAAAGTAAAACATTAAAGAAATCCATGAAAAATACATCTGTTTTAAAATAATAGTACACGTTTTGATCGATAACATGTTGTTAAAAACTGTACATAAGTAGATACATAATTTCTTCTCATTACAAATTTACCTATAAGTATACATCGGAATTAATTGTAGATAACGAAGCAAGTATTGAAATATTTTGTAAATAATATTTGGAAATTAATTAATATGTATAACAAAATATGACATGAAAATTAATTTATATGGAATATATGGGAAATTATTAGAATTGGAGACATTTTTGTTCTATTATTTTCATTACAACATTTCAAGTTTACATCTAAGGAATAATTTTCAATAAAATGCCTTTGTTAAATTATAGAGTATGTGAAAACGATTCCACATTTTAATCCAGAATGATATAAAATAAACTTTAGAATAAAATAATTAAATGAAATTTAAAAAAATATATATATATACACATGTATTAAATGTCAAATGATGCGGTGGGAAATTTAAAAGTGTTTTTTAAAATATATTCCAATGTACGTCAGTAAATGTATACACTTAAAAATCAAAGCAAATCAAAATGTGTTTTTCGATTTTTTTTCTATTATCAAAAGGTTTAATTATTCAGCTGCCGTAATGCTTTTATAATGTGTATATTTTTAATGAAAATACACCTGTTCTCAAGTAACTGCAAGGACAACAACAGGTGTGCTTTATTTTTGGCTGGTTCAGAGTTCAGTTAAATATTTTCAAATTCTTTATTGTTTAATAAACTTTCATTATAAAATTTTTTGATTAAAATCCTCTTTGAATATTCTTATGCTATGTGAAAGCAGGTGTTAACTAACGCAAGACAAGGATGATAAAAAAAAAAAAAATTTAAAAAAAAAAAAAAAAAATCCTGTCGGAATTGAAAAAGATAAAAGAAAAACTTAAAAGGAAAAATTATTTAAAATAAAACATATAATTATAATTGTAAATTGTGTTTATAATTTCCTCTAATCTAAGAAATGTCGACTTTTTATGCTGTACGTATCTCAAGTGTCTGTAAACAATGCACCAATCGCTAACACAGTTAAAGTTAATCCTTATGTTAGAGTACGTCATGCTCATTGCATAGGATTACAAATTCTTAAAATATAACTGTGTTCGTTAATTGCAATAAAAAATTGAAAAAGAATAAGTTTTCTAGTATATTCATTCAAGATGTCCTACTCCATCCAATAAAAAAAAAGAAAAATATTCAGGATAAAGCATCAAATATTATTTGGAAATTGAAAAAGCATGGAATATATGAAACATTACCATTTTCAGACTTTTAATATATTTCCACTCTGAATTAAGAAAAAAATTATAATTAATTTCTCAATAAGGTTTTTCTGCTTCTTCCGAAGTACATCAAAACACCCCTCTCCACAAAAACTCATTTACAACGATTTATACACATGGTGTTTTAATAAACTTTTTATACATACCTAGATGATATTTGATATATCTACACTATATTATTTTCCCATTTCCCCATCTATCCCACTTCTTGTCAATATTAAAATTAGTTTCAATCTTCTCTTTCTAAAACAAGATAGTAAATAACTGAAACCTAAGTAAAGACTAGGGGTGTGGAACACCGCAAGACTTTCAATTAGACTGTAATACTGACGTGGATTTGTGTCATTTACAGTTTTTATAATAATTTCATCATTCATTTAGCAAAAACGGCCAGTTTGGCGATATTTTATGTCATAATTCTTGTGAGGATCTTTTTCATTAAAAAAAAAAAAAGAAAAAACTTTGCCAAAATGATGATTTTGGTAATATACTTTTTCGATAATCCTTATATTATTCTTTCTTGTAGTGAAACTGAAGAGAGAAGAAAAAAAGGGTCGTTGATGAGGAATACTCAAGGAAAGAGAACTCTGTAAAGGCATTCGTTTTTCAACTTTTTACGCCATTAAAGCATTTTTGTGGGAATTTCGGAGGTGTGGATGTTTAGAACACCTTAAGAGGCATTTACCATAGTGATTTTGAACAAAATCATTAGAGTAGTTTTTTAGCAATTGCTTTTTTTTTTCAATGACAGCTACCTTATGCGCATGCGCGTTTTTGACGAAAACTTTAATGGTAGGTCCTTGTGCCACCACCAATCCGAACACCAAATTTGAACATCGTAGGTCAATTTGTTAGGGAGTTATGCTGACCACGTATACGCACACAGACAGAAATTTATTCTAGGATGTTCCAAAACGTGGAGAAATGAAAAAAAAAAAAAAAAATCTTTTTTTGACCGAATACTATACTTTCATTACCCTATGAATTCATATGGGTAATCGAAAGTAATAAAAGAAATAATAATTTTTTTTAATAAAGTTAAAGAAATTTGCCAACTTTGATCGCATTTGCATAGCATCAATAATGGTTAAACATCCACCTTTCAATCAATTATGCTTTTAAGAACGAATTTTATATAATTAACAAGTACTTTAAGACAACCAGTATTAGTAAATCTAAAATCTATTCGTAAATTTTGCTTATTGGTATATTTTCGTCTAACAGGTTTAATTTCTCGCAGATGAACAAGACATATTCACGTAAAATTATTTCTATGAAATAGCTTTAAGATTATTAGTAATCGTAAATCTAAAGGTAAAATTATTTCGTCCAATTGAGCTACTTTCGTCTATTGCATTTCTTACCAAGAGCTGCGTAAGATAATTTGCATATGATAAAGTGCTTCAAGATTGTATCAGTATTAGTAAATGAAAAGGCATGACAATTTGTTTCAACTATTACTTTTGTCTAACTGGAGGTATTTCTCACAGAAGATCAAGACACTTTAAGGGAAGAAAAGTTCAATGCGATAAATGGGTGCTTCAAGATAATCAGTGTTTGTAAATTTAAAGTTATAACTATATCTTTCAAATGTGTTACTTTTGTCTAATAGGCTGCATTTCTGGCAAAAGATAATTTACATAAGCTAGTTTTGTAAGATACATAAGTGCTTCAAGATTATGAGTACTTGTGAATCTAAATATATAATTATTCTTTCAGTTAGTTTACTGTCGTCTAACAGGTTTTATTTCTCTCAGAAGATCAGACGATTTTGCGTAAAATAACAGTCCGAGAGGCGACTGCAATTTTTGACCCCATCGAACATCATTCTGATATTTTGTAGAAATTAGAGAAAAGTGAGTAGATTACGAATCCACTGGTCTGCCGTGGAAAAAATGGCAGAAACTGATCAAAAATCGACTTGGAATTAGTTAAATAAAATCCGATTGCCAAATATGTCATAACTTGCCAAAATGGAACAAACTTTTTCGTCTGGTAACCCACTGCATTTTGATTTTCAATGAAAAAAACGCAAACGATTTCTGATCTCTGGCTCGGAAAACTTGTATATTTTAAAAGTAAGCCAAATTGGCGACATCAGTTACGTCATCAGTGACGTAATGTTTATCGCCAATTTGGCTCATTTATGAAAGATGCAATAAGCCATAGCCGCACATCCGAATCGTCTGAAACCTTCTTAATTGAAAATTAAAGAGTGAGGGTTACCAAATAAAGCAAAAAAAATGCTCATTATTTGGCAAGTTATGGCGCATTTGGCAATTGGATTTAGTTCAACTTATTAAAAGTCGATTTTTGACCGGTTTCGGCCATTTTTGCCACTGCAGACCAGTGGATTCGCAATCTACTCACTTTTCTCCAATTTCTATAAAAAATTCAGAATGATGCTCGATGGGGTTCAAAATTTGCAGTCGCCTCTCAGACTATAAATTTTATTTGAAAGAAAAATGGTTTAAGATTGTACGTATTTGTAATTCGGAAGAAACAAGTAATCTTTCAAAATATACTACTTTTGTCAAAAATGTTGATTAAAAGAAGTCCAAGAATCAGGAACCATCTTTTCACATAAAACCACCCCGCCGAAATTCCTCACTAGCCAGTTCAATCTCCTCTCTCACAATCTTGCTGAGAAGTGACGTCATACTGCCGGCGTCGGCGAGTCTAAAGCGTGTTGATGGAGTATTAGCTTTGTGTATGGAAGTGTTGTTTTTTCATCCAGATCGGTTTCCATGACGACCATATGCCCCGCCCCCTTTACTCCCTTCCTGCTCTCGGGTTAGCATTGATTCCGCTCATTGTGTAGCGATATAGGGATTACGTAGAATGGAAAACTGAAACCGGGGGCTGGTGGAAATTGAAAGGGGTTTTTAGTCACTGCTTTGCCCAGTTTTCTCTACCCCTTTTACCCTCGCCATTAACCCTTTCATCACCATGCTTTTTTTTTTTGCCTCGTGAGTGAAGTTTTGTTGAAGAGATTCCTGATATTGGATGGAACTGTGTAGTGTTGATTGGGGATTTTGATTGAAGAGCCGGAAATGCTTTATTTAGAAATATACTTAATAGAGGAAGAATAATTTGAAATATTTTTTTAATTATTGTTTAGAAAATTTAAATTGTGCTGTTTTTATAGGTTTGTTATAAATTGTAAATTTATTTCCTTACTTCAGAACACTATTTTGCAACCCACATTTCAGTAGTTCATTGTCGAAAAAAAAAATAAAAAAAAAAAAATAAATAAATAAAATTTTCGAAAAAGGATATGGTAATTTTACAAAATCAAAATAAGTAAAACTATTGTGGATTGTAATTTAATACTGGCCACCGAATAATTTATCAGTCAATAATAAAAAATTTGTAACGTTTTTTATGAATTTTTTTATATATATATATATAAAAAAAAAAAAAAAAATTACTTAACAAGAATATGTAAACATACTTCTCAAACTTTAACATCAAAGCCTTCAGCCATATTATAGTAAAAAAATTCTATCTAATATTTATATTAACATTTAGTTTCCATTAAAATACATTTTAGGGATGATAAAATTCGCAAGCCTCGTATAAAAGTCACGAGTTCGCAGTGAAGGTAAAATTAATTTTAGTTTATTACAATAAATTTTTTAGGAATTTCAATAATACTGTTAAAATACATTATGTGTTTGATTCTGATGTTTGTTAAAATAATATTTAATTTTATTAAAAATGTGCAGGGAAACCTAATATAAGTTCATAATCAAATTTAAATAACTTAATTGTAATCTACATAATTCCCCAAATTTTCAGTACAGAAAAATATTGGGAAAAAATTAAACTTCTCCGAAGAGATTGAAGAAAATAACATTTGAAGAGATTGAAATAGTACATACAAAATGAAAAGAAAGGAAACAGCAGAAATTTGGAATTTCATCAGGGGGTTGATTCAAATTTCCAAAACCGTTAAAATCCAAGTGCTTTTTCTGTAGACATTCTTTCGAGTGTCTCAACCACAAAAGCTCAAGAGAAGAAAAAAAGAAAAAAAAAAACAAAACAAAAAAAAAAACAAGAAAATTGCTAAAAACTTACGAACCAAAATGCAGGAAACTAGAAATCATATTGAGCTTTTTAGCATTTTTCTTTCTTTCTTCTCTTGAGCTTTTAGGGTTGGGACATTCGAAAGAATGTCTACAGAAAAAGCTTTTGGATTTTAACGGTTTTGGAAATTTGGGTCAAAACCCCCTGATGAAATTCCAAATTTCTGCCTTTTCCTTTCTTTTCATTTTGTTGTATTATTATTATATATATAAAGTACTGCTGTTAAGCAATCGTAATATATATCTATATATTTTACTCTTCTATTATGACCACTAACCCTAAGCTTTAGAAGAACCAGTTATTCAACAAGTTAGACAACGAAGTAAAAATATCTTTAACAACAAAAAGATAAGTGTTTCGAAAACTCACAGGAAACGTTCTAACTCGACAATATTTGCAGTGGCTTATTCTATGGATTCGGAGGAAAGAAATAAAAGTATACCCCGGAGGATTTCCAACAAAAGAATCTTCCCAAAATGTTCTAGAGAGTGTGTTAGATCACAACCAGATGTTCTTTGACGAAAGAAAATGATCGTCTGAAATCAAAGAACTGCCGTAGAAAAATATTTCTGTTATCTGTGAAAAGGAACGAATTCTGGCCTGAGGATTATATCACGACCATTGAGAAACAGCATTCAGTACCAAGCGGTGCTCTGATATATTTTCTTCAACAAGTTTGTTGATCTGAAGATTCAAAGGAGTGTAAAAATAATCCTTTTTTAAAATCGTCTGCTTCAAGATGGTGGTGCAATGTCTACTTACTTCAATGGATAAAGCTTCTAAAGGTCTCGAGGATATAAAGCATTAAAAGGAAAATACATTTCCAATTTAATAGGTTAAAAAAATATTAAGTATATTATTTTTAGAACTAAATAAAATATGTTTTGAAAATTAAATAGCGAAAGATTGTAAAATACTTATGAATTTTTTAAGTTTCTCATTATATACTTTAAACTATATTTAAATACTATTAAAATGAAATAATAATATTCCCATTAGCTAAAACTGGTTGGGTCATTGAAAATTTTAAGGATTTTGATACAATACTTACAAATTTATACATTACTTTTATGTTTTGTCCATATGGAGGATGCTTTTAAGTATTTTTAGAAGGTAAAAATATTTTTTTAAACGATAGTTTAACTGTAGAGACAAACAGTGTGTCATTAATTTTTTTTTAATTCCTTGTAAGTAAAATTATCCATTTTTTAAGTTAATTTCAAATTTTATATATTTTAACAGAATTTAAGTACACTAGTGTGAAAAACTTATGTATCTATAAGTTTTTTAGCAATACTTTTCTGGAAAAGGGAAATAGTTTTGGTCTTGGTATGTAATAAATTTTGAAATGCAGCACGTTATTCTCCATGACTGCTTTAGATAACTAAAATGGATTTTTTTATTATCTAATTACGTTTCCGAGCAAAATGCATGTTTTTAATGAGGAAGTATTGGTATCGAATATGTATTGACATATTTACTACATAATTTTTCAATATTGCTGGAGGATAAACGATTAAAAATTTGAAAATCACTCATTTACATTCATCAAACCACTTTTCTGATCTAAATCTTAAGATAAAACCGTTAGGAGAAATCCCATCTGAATGTAAAAATCAACTCTTTGAGTTGTTTGAATCTGTACAATTGCACACTGATGAAATTCCATTCGTTTACATATAATTCCTCTGTATTCTTTGTAAATAATTTTACGACAGCATGATTTCATTTACAAAGGACGACTATTTATTTTCAGGACTGATCTAATATGTCTGAAAATATTATGTGAATTATATAATTCTGTAATGTGTTTCAATCTCTTCATCTGCTGTATAATGCACTTTTGTGCTCATCTGTAAAAGCTTCAGAAACAACTTTTAAAGTCCTTTTTCGGAATTATCTTCAATTCTGACGTCATGGTTCTCTTGATGTCTCCGACATACTTACATTCTGTTCCCTTCAAACAATCTTTCTTTTTAGGAAACTAGAAAAATCCTACATTTGCTAAGTCGTAAGAGTATAGAAAATTATTCATCGTTACTACCTCATGCTGGATCAAAAACAGCTTCACAGGCAAAGAAACATGGCGTAGTAATTCTTTAGTCTCTAGGGCTTAGTCGGGCAAGAAGTCTTTAACGTAAAATTTTTGTGTCACAGTCTTGCCAGGCGAAGCAAATTTATGATGAATGAGCAAGATTTATGGATGTCGAAGACATCAAGAAAACCGTGAAATCATATTTGAAGAGTATTACAAAAAATACTTTAAAAGTTTTTACAGAAAATTGTACAGTAGAGAAAAGAAGTGCATTAGGGTAAGATTACTTCAAAACATATTAAATGGATATGCAATTCACGTAATAATTTAAGGATTCTTGATATCACAATTGGAAATTAACAGCCGCACCTAGTATTATTATGATAAAAAATATGAGTCTTAAGTCTAAATTTAATTATTTTAAGCTGAACTAATTAAAAGGTATTAACAAAAAATAGATAGATGTTCAAGTTTTGCACACTAGTGAGTTATCTAGAATGAAATATCTCTTAAGAAGATTATAAAATATCTAATTAAAGTTTTAATCCAAATTCATGAGTTTTTATTTTACAAAGTCTTTTATTTAACATGATGTAAAAATATCTTAGTAAAGTAACAATGATTTTGAGTGTACTATTTTGAATTGAAACAATTTACAGTATTGTATAACTGCCTCTAACAATTTATATAAGAATTTTATTTTAAGATATAATTAAAGCAGTGAGAGAAAGTTCTTATTTGGACTTTTGTTGATTATGAGAACTTCAGCAAAATTTCTAGTTTTATTAAACTGTAACGGGAAATTTATGAATTACAGTCAAGAATTTATGAAATAAGATTTTTTTCCAAAACTATTTGTACATGAATAAATTGGATAAAATTAAAAAAAAAAAAAATCATCCACTTAACAGATAAAGTAAAAGCGTAAAATCTAATAAAAATCTAATTTAACAATATAATATTATTTTCTTATTTATTACATTTATGCTATTATATTGTAATTTATCATCGCTCATATTTGAAAATTTAATTTAACACAAAATAAGTAGTTTAAAGTGGCAGAAAGGTGCACTTGATAAAAAGTTCACATTAGGAAAACTATCGTTCAAATGAATTATTTTAGTTATCACATTTTTCAGTTCTCTACTCCGGCAAAACAATTGGTGATATTTAAAACTCAATTATCAATTACAAAAAATATTATTCTTAATGGAGTATTTAATAGATACATATTTGAATAGATTAATTTTATATATTTATTTTATTGTGTACAATTAGCCAGTTATCGTGTTCAAATAGCGTACAGTTAAATTGGCCGTTATTTAAAGACAGAAATTCAATTCTCCTCTCATAGGAAATAAAGTGTGAAGCATTTGCACTATTTTGCATATTTGATTCAAAAACAGTTATTTTCATTTTCTGTTATTTATATAATTTATGTAGAAAGAATATCATTAGAAGGAATTTATTTTTAGGTTTATTAAAAAAATTAATTAAAATGAATTAAATTTTTTTTTCGGTGTAATGAATAAAAAACTGACATTAATACGGTTAAAAACTAAATAATTTTCTGTTCTTAAATAAATTATTAATTCTTATTTAAAGAATAAAACGAAACAAATATTTGATAATTTTCTTTCATATTTTGAGTTTGCTTAAAACATATCTATTGCAAAACGATGGAAATACAAGAAATAATGTGGAATATATATTGAAAATACTTTTGAAGTTTTTTCCAGATTTTTTTGTAAACTTGCTTCAAAATAAAAAAAATAAAAATAAAAAGTTATTGAATTTTTGAATTCTATAGAAATAATGTAATAAAAATATTAATTTGTAAAATAATATTTTAAACAATATCCAATTAAAAAAATATTTGTTTTAATTTTTATAATTTCTACAATCAATGCAATTCTATTAAGATAATTATACTAAAGGAAAATTATTTTAACTAAGCATATTTTTAGCTTTTCTATAAGAAAGAATATGTTATCATATACGACTTCAAAATTTTTTTAGAAACTTAAATGAAAATAATTACATTCTCGAATATTTTGCATTTGAAAATGAGTGGGAAATACAGTTGTTACGAACGAAGTGTTTTATTAAGAGATAAATCCAGTTTTTTAAAAGCGTAATTGTTAATGCGAGGCAATTTGAATTCAAACGAGGCGCCACTTCTGAATCATACTTCGATAAGATAGAATAAATCGATTCAACTTACCGGTTTCGAGCTGCTAAGAGCAACCCCGACCGACCGTCGATCATCGTTGCCAGGTTTAAGTCCGCAGACGATCTTCTCATTCCGGGCGACTGCGGGTAGGCAGGAGGACTAGCACATCTGTCACTCCTCACACCTGCCGTCTCTCGTGAGGGAAGTGTCGTTCGCTGCTGGTAGAGCCCCTATATCCGAAAACGAAACAATATACAGGTGAAGACAAAAAAGCAACTGAAGTGAATAAATAACAACCGCCAAAAACGATGAAGCAAACAAAGAGTAACAAAGAAATTCAAAAAACTAAACTGCTTGTTGTGGCGTTGGACCACTAGTTGTTGTCATAGTTGCCATGGTGACAGGGGGTTCTTATTGGTTAGCCTCGGCAACAGGTACAATGCGCAGTTACCTGTGTTTCAGGGGGTGGGGAATATGGCGTTTGGTTACCATGGAGACCAGGGGGACCAAAAATCACAACAGTCGAAGCGGTTTGCTTCTAGGCACAAAAAAATGAACTAAGATTTTGTAGAGTTTTGAATTACATCTTTTGAGGTGTTGTATTTCTTGGTTTTTTTTTTCCTAAAAGGAAAGTTATTATATAAGATTAAAACAATTTTTGTTTTCTTGGCTTTAAGATTAAGGGCTTAGAAAGTTAAAAGAAATGCGTTACATTACTTTTGTATTTAAATGTAAACAATTTTAAATTTAGATATGAATTAAACTACATTAAAATATGAAAACAATATTACTTTTATGTGTTGAAAAATGTATTCAACTAATTTTAAAAAGTTTAAAAGTGCATTTCAAACTTTTTTTTCAAAAAATTGATTATGCTTGATAAAATGAATTGCATATAATATCGGAGTCATAACAGGAAACTAAGAAATTGAACGGTATAGTGGTTAGCGTGCTAGCTTCTAGACCGCGAGGTTGCGGGTTCGAGTCCCGTGTTGGCATGGGTGTTTGTAAATGTATGTTGGCTTGTCTAATGACGAATATTTCGGCGCATTATAGCCCTCGTGTTGCTGACGGCGCCAGATAATCTGAAAACAACCAAACTAAGAAATTGAGATGCCAGTTACATATGTCCATGCAGTATAGTAATGTAAATGTTATCAAAGTGCACAGGGATAAAATGTGTGCCAAAATGTAAGGAATGCAAATTTGCACATCATCTTTTGCGTACAACATGTCTCTGTAGATAACAAGAAGTTTAAAAGTTATTTATCGAACAGTAGAAGGAAAAAAATAGAGTAATGTATTACCAGAAAGATCCGTAACCATTTGGTGTAAAGTTTAATAATTTAAAATTCAATCAACAAATTTTCCTGACGTGGTATGGAGTACCACTCTTTTACTATTAAATTAAATCTTAGAAAATACAATTAATGGTGGGATACAACATTAATGATTTTAAAAGTTGGTTTTGATTTCCCAAGTGTTTTGTGAAAGAATCATGAGTCAGAATTAGAAATTTAAACTATTATTATATATAAATTACCCCGTTTTACCTTATATATTTTCAACACAATATGTCAATTACAATAGTACACATTTCTCAAATCTAAATAGCGAAAACCTTCTTCTACCTTACGAGATGAAGAAATACTAGAAAAGATGTTCAAGGGAAACTCATACATCATCTTGGGGGAAATCAAAAGTTAATTGAGAATGATTTTTTTAGGAATTAAAAGTTTAACGAATAGTTGAATCTTCTAGAAAATTGTCTTGATAGAAGCAATGCATCTCTAAAATCTAAGAAAAATAATATTGATTTTTTTTTTTTATCTTGGTATCAATTTTCTTAGAATTGTTATTTAAATATATTTTTTGGGAACTATGATTCTTGTTTATACAAGAATCATAGTTCCCAAAATATATATTTTTTGCGCTAATAATTTGAGATGCATCTCTAATGACAGGATACCATAGTATGAATTTAATTGTTCTACTTAACTATTGAAACTTAGGATTTCTTATTAAAATGTTTGTTTTTAAAGTTCAACTGATTTTTCTTTTTAAGAAATGGAGTAAACGTGATCTATTTACATAAAGTTGTGTTGCGTGTTTGTCTCTTAAAGGCATTAGTTTTATTTCGATATCAATGAAATTTTGCGCACTTGATCTACAAAACAAGTGAAAGATTACTGACTTAATAAAATTTGAAAAAAAAAAAAAACCCACCTCCCTCTGCTCCTTTTTCTACCTCTTAAGGTAAATGATAATAACTTGAGATCTACTGAGACAGTTTGAAAATGTTTTTTTCTCTTTGGTATTTTGACTTATCTGGAACATAATTTTATTCTTATGTTTTCTAGTTGAGTCCATGAAATCGAGGGTAGGGCTCTATAATGGGAAAGGGGGACATGATAATAATTTGCAATCCACTGAACTAATTTGAATCGGGTTGTACTGAGCAACGCTGTGGACTTTAGCTAATATTAAATAAAATTAATCCTTTTTATATGTATGAAAATAATAATTATGCTCATATACGTATGCTATTAAAAAAAAAAAAAAGAAAAAGAAAGCTGTTTTTTAAACGATATTTCACACTGTTTATGAGTTCTGAACTTATGTTTCTTAACTTTTTTCAACTGTTATTTTAGCGCAGGAGTGACAAAAAGAAACGAAAGTATCATTGTATTGATTTTTCATTGTATTAATTGAATATTTACAGGGTATATAATAGCATGTTGGATGACTTTTAGGCACAACTTTGGATTTTTTATTCATATTTTGAGAAGTTTGGAAACTTTCAGTTTGTTGCCTGAAAACCATACCGATATAGTTAATAAGAGTTGTCTTATTGAAAGTCAGAATGCCTTTTCTCCGAATCTAAAGCACGCTACCTGTGTAATTTAAAGTATAAACTATTTTTTAAATTAAATAATTATCAAAGAGTGAAAAAATGCTGATACAATATAAGAGAAATTTTTTAATGTTAGTGAATACCCTGATTTATTTTCGGTAAATTTTCAAATGATAAAACTTTTCTTAAATTTTCGACCCCCTTGCTGAAAGAGTAACAGAAACTATTAACTACCAAAATTTCAAAACCATCATCAAATAATAAGGTAATACTATCGTTAAGGCTATCCTTAAAATGGATAATATTTTCATCGTATTTTCAGAATAAACTTAAAATAAAATTTAAAGCCTTATTTTTCAATAATACTCTACGATAGTATATTTTTTAAAAAATGAACGCAAACCACACAAGTTACAAGGAAGCTAAATACAAGTAAACTCTTTTAGTTATTTAATTGGATGGTTAAACTTAACTCGAAGACACTAACAGAGTAAAATTTAATTTTTTAAAAATTTAAGCAGTTTACTTCTACTCTAAAAGCATCAACAAATAAACGCAGCCTCAACCACAGAAAAAGACAACCGGGTGTTAAATGAACGACCAAACCCCTTCTGTCACTTCGATGGATGTCGGACAAAACGCAGTGACACCTAGCCCATTGATACTTCCGTCACATTTTCAACATGTCATGCATCACTTTCCATAATTACGCAATCGTTAACAAGAACCATATGTTGTCCATTCAAGAAACACAGCTGAAACGGGATTGAACAATTCCCTTTACCTGCTCAGTAACATATTACTCAAGGATACGCTAGAACGACAGCTAGCTTCACGCATGGACACACGTGGACGTCTATCAACCATATGGATTTGCATGCAGGGGGATCGTGGAATGGGCATGTGTAGTTTTTGGTTGGTTTGGTTTCGAACGTTTTCAAATGGATGTAGGCAAAGTTACTCTTAAAATAAAGATGTAGTTAGAGGTATACATTCTTATTTTTAATAAGGCATAGTTAAAATCATGTGCATGTAAGTTAGCAGAGATTTTACTGATGTATTCATTCATTTTCAAATACAAATACAAAAATGAAGACCAACTACGGGCACAAGGACCACCTAGGTTGGTCCAATTTAACTTTTCTGAACAATCCTCCAGTATATATCCGGCTGTCTTTTAAAACTATTAACTGTAGTTTAATTTATGATATGATCGTACAGATTGTTCCACTTGTTTCTCATCCCCACTGGTGTAGCGGAGCTAGACCAGGTCCATTAGTCCATTCACCCTCAGGAAATCATAAAACAAGACCGGATCGCGCAGAAAATCTTCTTTTTTCAAAATCCACACATCTAAGGAGGTGGGCGGGATGGCTGCACTGGATAAACATTTATTTAGGTCTTTCGCTGCAATTCACAGTTCATGCACTTGAGGTGCCCACTGATGAATCTAGTATACAAAGTCTGATCTCTATCACCCCTGAAGGTCAAAGCACGTCCCGGATAATTCCCAGATATGAACTGTGGGGGTTTTCCAGACTAGATGTACACTATTCTTTCTAATGGATTGAATTTCCGAGAATGTGAGTGCCAAGTTATCTGCCAGGGGTTCATTTGTGCCAAGTTTTGCCAGCGAATGTTGTTTCACTTATAAATAATTTTACTGAAAAAGTAATGTTTCTTATTCCCCAAGTTAAAGTGTGATTTAAATAGCTTATATGCATGGCCTATTGTACTGCCTTCCGTAGTGATAATTACCCTGTTTCATAAATTTAAACAACTGAATCAAACTCCTCTCGACAGCCTTTTTTCTAATGTATATACATTAAGGTTCCACAATCTAGCACCATAATTCAATATCAAGTTCAGATACCCATTCATGTATAAATTAGGGATATGTAATGAACGAATTCTTCCTCTCTTAAGATAAAAACTTAAAATCTTGTTAGTTTGGAGGAGTTTTTTTTTTAATAAATAATCGTTTTTTTTTTCTTCTTCTTTCTCTCTCTCTCTCTCTTTTTTTAATAATAAGTTGTTGAATCGGCTAGTTTGTCAAGAATATGTGCGACTAAATTTTCAATTTCTGACCAATATCTCCCTTTAGCCAATAGGTGAACTTCCCATATAGTTACTATTGAAGTCAACTTTTAAATAAATTCCTGAGGAATTTTAAATGATTTCACTAATCTTTTCGAAACCTTTAAATTTATCTATATAACACATTAATTTACTATTTACAGTTTCGGATAAGCGGATTGTAAATAGACTTCTGATTCCAATGTTATGTATTTCCGAGGGAAAGTTTCCATTAAATTTTGGCATACGAACTCATCACCAATCATTTCACTCATCGCACACACACCTGTAACATTTCCAGTTTTCTCTGGAACTGTCGAATTCATGAAGATGAACAGAACCCTTGAACAAGTGCCTTATTACATTCGTGTTGTGTAGCAGTTAAAATAAACACTAGTGATATCTGAAATTCCAAAACAATTTCTATTTTTCCCAATCTTCCTAATTACTGTTTTAAAGGATATATTCTCGAATAAATGCTCCTAATACACTGTAAATAACCCCAATAATCCGGATTGGTATATCTGATGCATTGGATTTATAGTAAAAAATGGTTTAAAATGTGTTTCGTAGATCTCATATTATTAGCATACCCCCTTATAACTCATTTTACCAATTTGAACCTCTTATTGACAAAACATCGGATTGCAATTGCATTCCCAATAACCTCAGTAGCACAAATGTGCTGGTCAATATCACTCAATACTGGCCAATGTCCTGATGTGGACCGTCGTATACTGGACGTTGCTACGGATCCTGGGAAACCCTCCCAATGCTGAGTAAAATATACTGAAAGTTTTGAAATGTTGATTTAGAGTCTAAAATTGAAATATAATTTTATAAGAAAGGACGGACTTTTAATAAATAAACAGAAGACGTTTTTCGTCATAAAATGTAAAAACTGCACTGGTATGAACTGGTAACAGTTTTACTTGGAATATTGAAAACAATGTGTTTTGTGATGATTTTGACATGCTTATTTTTTAAAAATCCTTTATTTTGGAATGATGCTCGAGTTTCAGCATGTATTGGCCAATCTTCTCAGAATCCCTGTTTTCGAAAATTGGCCAATACCATTGTCCCACCTGGGAATTAATATTAGAAGAGATATGTCTATTAGAAACAAAATTCTGGTCCGAATTGGTTCGGTATGTTGCAATGAATAAGCGTACTTCCCTTTCTCATTTCATATACTTAATCGCAAAGTTTTGGAATGAAATTATTTTCCCATGAATCTGGATTGCTCTAGATACCTCTAGAAAAAACCTCGGTTTTAATTGGTCCTGCATATCGCATACTATGAGCATACCTTTGCCTCCTTCACAAGCAAAATACATCGGAATGCAACTTCATTTATCTTTCTAATTAACATGTAAATAACCTGAATACTAAATGCTTGAAAGACGGGCAAGCACCACATAATATTGAAATTGTGTATTCAATAATTGGACCATAATGAAGTTTAAACCTTACTTGTCGGTCTGTGCTGAACTATTTTTCATTTCATTATATTGAATCAGACACTAGTATTCAACTCATGTAGTTTTTTAAACATGTAAAATACATTTTAACGTATGTATTCAGTATATAAGAATATAATACAAATAAGAGTTGAACGAAAAATAAGGTTAGTAATAGTTAATTTATGAGTTGATCGGTTAGATATGCGTTAAGTACTTTAAATAAATACACGGAAGGCGTTTTTCGTCACAAAAATATAAACACTGTACTGTTATAAATTGGCAACAGTTTTACTTTCAGTATTGGAACTAAAACTGATCATATGCCTATCAAAAGGATATATGTCCCCCTTAAATAGTTTTGCTCAATATGAAACAAAACCTTTATGGAAATGTTAGTATTACATAATCTCATTCTTAAGGTTATATAAACTATACAAAAAGATATATTTGCATTGGTTGTATTCTTGTTCCAAAATGAGACACAAATTGTTGCTCAAACTAAAAGATAAAGATCTATTTCAAAAACGTCTTTTATTTCGAGATAGGTTCAAACCATGACTCCATAATGCTATCTTCAAAATCCATTTCATCTCACAAACCCTAGATTAAGAAGGAAAAAAAACGGAACCCTGAACACAAAAAAATATGACTGTTGCATTATGGGACTAATATGGGACAACGAACTTTTTTTGCTATTGATTTTGATTGGACATGTACCTCAATGCTTGAAATTCACTGGTGGAATTGTACCCCATTCTGCTCCAAACCACAAATTCTCATTTGGTAAAGCATAGAGATAAATATATTTCTTGTTAGATTTTTGTCTTTTATTTGACAGAAATGAAAACGAAAAGATATGTAATTCAAATCTTTACTTTGAATTTTTGGTAGAATGTTTCTTCCTATTAGATTGATCTTTAATTGTAAAGGAAAATTTGACAATGTCAGATTGCAATACATATATAACGTTACTTACCCGAATGAATTGCAATGATTGAACATTTTTTAATCTCCCTCAAAGCCAACATATTTAGGATTACTGAAATTTCTGCTTTGTTTATTTGTTTCGCATAAAAACAGTTTCTTTCAATAAAAATGTTAATGTTTCTCTTACGTAGAGAAATAGGCAATGCACTCGATGAAAACTACAAGTGTATCTAGTTGTATATGCCCAGTTTTAAAAATTTTGGAAATTAAAAGAGATACATTTTAGAAGTTTCATGCAAGAAATTTGTAGAATTTTTGTACCTTTAAACCATATCGTAAGATGTTTGTCTTGTTTTTATTAACGGTTTTCACTGGACTTATCTAGGCCAAAAAATATTAAAAACCCATAATCTAATTAGTTATCATAGTAACAAATTGAAGTATACTATATAATAGATATTCAAAGCTTTTCAATGAAGGAAAATGTTATGTTGATAAAGAAATGATGTTTAGGTAGATTTAATCAAAAAATCATTATGATATCCGAAAACATTTTAAATGTATTGAATAATATTATTAAAAATCGAACATTTGCTTCTTTAGTAAACTTTACCTATGCAAACAATTTTCAAAATACATCAAAGTGAGTATCGAAGATACAACAATTGAAAATTATTGTTCTTCTTTATAAAATTTCTAACGTATAGACCTTTTCATAAATGTTTCACAAAAATCTTAAGTACACAACTTTTATTTTCAATAAAAGCTATGTGCAAAAGCTTTAATTTCTATCATCTTTCATTGTTATGTATTTAATTTGGATATTAGTTTCACTTCTTATTATGTGTTCCCACAAAATAAATATTTATGCAATTATCCTAAGCGGTTCATCCATCAGAAAAATAACACTCCCATTAGGTATATAACACCCCCTTCGGCAACTCCTTTCTTAGACACCAATTTCTGAAAAGAAACTGGCAATTTTAAAGCACCCCAAATCCCTCTTCTACGAAAGCCATTAATAATCTTGATAATGTCTACTAAAAAAACCCCTTTTTTGAAAGGATCTCAAGTCACTAGACAGAAGGAGGAACTTTAACAAAGGGGGCTTTTAACTCCTTACAAAAAACGAATTGTTCCTGTCGCTTCCAGGCACGGAACGGCAATAAAATATTAAAAATAACCGAAAAATGTCTTGTCTCCATCAATAGCATCATGGGTGTTACTTTTGATCGACAGCGAAGTGGCAACAGGTGGCGATAGCCGTTGCCATGGTTACAACAACGACAACAAAGTCCAGCGTCAAACTATCCGACAGTTCCCTAATAGGTATCCGTTACCGAGTGAGTGCTTTTGATCAATTCCTATCAACTTGTTCCTTGTTTTGTGTTTTTTTCGGTTAAGCGCGATGAATAATCATTGATTTGGTTTTGTGTACGACTCATTTTTAGGCCCAATAGGCAATGACACGCACCGGAGTGTGCAATCAAGGCCTTGGAGGTAATGGAACAAATTTAATTCCCATTGTATCGTGAGGGCTATGATTAAAATGAGACAATCTCTATTAATTTAGGATGAGAATTATCTTCGAATAGACTTGTCACGAGATCCACACACTATTCCATTATTTAGATGTTCCCCAAATTGAGGTTTTCTGAGGGGACAAACAAAACAGACGATCCTTTTGTGAATAGCAATTTTAAGTTCTTAAAAGGATTGCGTGAGATCGATTAACTGCGACCGTCTTGGATATGAGCGATGGCTTTTCTTCGTTCGAATTTTTTAATAGAATAGATTTGGTTTTAATATCAATGGCCGATGAAAATGAATACGAATTATATTGTCTGTTTAATGTGATTTTGGAAAATTGCATGGTTACAAAGGTATGGGTGATTTATAAATTGAAATTACAAACAAGTTGTGATTGCATAATAACATTTTGAAAATGTTGTTGCTTATATGGTAATGTTTCTAGGGGAACCGTAAATGTAAATTTGGTTTTATTAGCATTTTCACTTAACTAGAAATCAGGAAGTAATATGAAAAATAAATGTTTTTGATATTTTGAAACACAAACTATTATTTCGAATAACAAATTCAAATTTGGATGATTATATTTAATGTTACAAAAGGAAATAATAAAAAATGGAAATAATGGAAATGTAATGTATATTATTTGAAATAGTTAATGGGGAATAACATTTAATATTCATGAGTTTTCAATGAAGAGCAATACATTATTACGATATATAATTGAATGAAACATACAGAAAGTGGATTTCTAAGTATTGAGTTATATTGAGTTATTAATATCCCAACTATTACTGTAGCTCATTATCTTCTACATCGTGATTTCAAACATATATCGTGATTTCAAGCATATATCATGATTATTATGGACGATTGTTGCACCAATCGGTACGTCCCACTTCAGAAATATTTTTTATATCACGTTAATTACCAATGTTGTGAATCTGTTGCTAAGAAGACTATTTTCATTTTGCCTAATTTTACCGAAGAATTTATTAATTAAAGTCAGGAAAAGGCTAATCTCTTAATGCAGTTACTACTCTTTAGAAATAAATATCTCAATTATAATATACAATCAAAAATTGTATTCGTACATTAGTATTCTTATTTAGTCAGGATATGTATAAAATAAATTTGTCAAAAGCAGATTTTTTTTCACCATAGAAACGACATTTAAAAAGGTGTAAAATAGATAAATGTTAATGCATTGTTAAATGATATTATTAAAAATTACCACTATGCTTAAGAAGCTGATAAAAAGGTAAGTTGGTAAGAGCTGCAGCTGTTTTTTTAAAAGGATTAAAGGATTTAAATTCATTTTTAAAGGATTTAAATTCAAATGGATTTTTATTTAATTATTTACACACTAAAAAGGAATTTTGTAAGTTTAGTTCAAACTTTGATCCACACTAAAATTAAATGTACATTTTAAGTTGTTAGCTGGGGATGAGGTTAATGATATCACTTATATTTAATACAAATTATTTTAATTAAATATCTTTTACTTACTAACAACTTTTAATACTAACTTTTCACAATAAAATTTGAAGATTTTTATTTAGCATCATTCAGTTGAGACTAATTTGTTATTTTGTGATTAAATAATAATAAATTATTTTTCACTATTATTTCCCACCACTTCGTGTTTCTAATTTAGCACATATTTTATACATTTTTTTTTTTTTAATTAGCAAGGAAATTCTAATTGTCTAGGTTTTTTTTTTTTTATGCTATATTTTGTTACCATAAGAATTTAATTTAAATTATCACTTACATCGACAGATTAAAAGACTGTTAAAAGACAGATTAAAAGACGAGATCCACCTATACTTTATTAGTTGTTGAGGTGGAGTGGAGGATGGCAATAGAAACAATTAAGGAAACTTGGTACCTTTAAAAATATTTTTTTACATTAAGCCTTTAAAATTATAATTTTTACATATTTGAAAGTATTACCACCCCAAAACTAAATGTTATTAAAAAAATCTCACATAATTCTCTAAATTTTCAAAAAATTAAAAAAATTCATAAAATTTAAACTTCTATCTTCTTTTTCATTTGTCCATATTCTTTCCTGATTTTTTTTTTACAAAAAGGTTTCGAGTATTATACTCTAAACTGTTTTTTTGCATCGGATGGATTTGGAATAAGTTAAATAGTTTTGGAGAAAAACAATAAATATTGTACCGATGTGTAAAAAAAATCATAAAAAGGATATTCTTCAACATTTAAAATGATATAAAAAAGTTTATATTTTACTCAGAAATCTATGAAATCTATGCCTTCTTTTGTTAAATAGGTCTTTAGAATGACACAATAAAATTTTAAGTCATTTCATATATATTTGCTGGAGTTTTAGCATTTTGAGTAAGGTGGGAATTCCAAAATACTCGAACAGAGAAAAATGCATTCGAAACATCAAAGGAGCAATTGCAGTTATGCTAAATTCTCTATAAAAAGATGTGATTTTTATGGAATTGCAATATAGAATCAACTCACAATTTTGCTTGAATAAAGAAAAGTTTAAAAGATAATAAACTCGCAAAAAATAGAAAATCAATATTTTTATATTTTTTTGTGAAAACAAGGGGTACCAAGTCCCCTTAATATTATTGAACCTATTATGTGAAACACAACTGGCCACATTAATTGCAGTTCATCCATTAGAAGTAAATGATTAAGTGCTAATGGATAAAAATATGTTTGAGCGTTTTCACTATGACTGATGGCCAAAGGGATGGCAAAACCACAAGTGAATCTCAGCAAAAGTATATCATAATTGTATATTTTCCCTTATTTAAAGAATCATGTATGGAAAACAATTAAATTGGATTTATATCAAATAAAAATCAATAATTTTTTATTTTAATACAGTCATTTTTTCTAAGGAGAAATTTTAAATTTAATGAAAATTCAAGTAAATTTCTTTTTTGTTAACGAATGATTTTAGTAAATATTGTTGTATGAGATTTTAGTCAAACAGTTCCAAAGATATTGTAGAGATTAAAATAACTGTAACCGTATATCTCTGGGAAAGTTCTAACTTTTCATATTTAATTTTTAGCTATTTGAAAAAAATGAATAAAAAGAAAAGGTCTGAAATAACAATATTTGTTGTGGAGTGGATGAGTATAGATTATTTTTTTCACTTAATTCCACATTAGTAATACTAACATATGCATTAAAATTTTAAAGCCAATTTTACAAAATATTTTGCACTTATTTTTAACTATGTCGTCATGGGTAAGCAAAAAATGTTTTCAAAATTAGATTATTGTCGTGGAAAGACCGAATTATAAATAGTGCTTTTACAGATATTTATAAGAAACATACTTAAAAAACCACAATGTACACGTATTTGCTAAATAATTTAGATATTTTTTTCTAAATTATAAAATATGTTTAGAACAATTTTATAAGGAAGCGTAGTATTAAATGAACATCACTTAAAAGAAAATAGTTTAGTTTTCATAGGTATTATTAATTATTTGCAATTATTGGTTACAAAGAATAAGGAACTATTTTTCGAATTTTATTAATAATTTAAGAAAACTTTCTGGAAAACATTCTGTCAGTCTTCGTATTATTACTACACATTTTTGTTAGGTTTGATACACAATAGGGTTTATATAAAAATGTTCGTCAATTGGTTTGTTATTTTCAAGCATCATTTAGGCATTTTCATTTCTAAATTGTGTTGAAAGCTTTTAAGTATTATTGAAAAAGTGTTTTTCAAACTTAAAAGTCAAATAAATTGCAGAGTATGTAACACAAAAGAGTTTATATGTTATAAAGTTTGTATCGAAACATTATTTATGCTTTCTGAAGAAAACAATCGTAAGAATTTTGAATGATGAGGAATACAAAGAAATTGAAAACAATTGAACATTATCAAGTATTTTACACATAAGAAATGTGTCATTTCTCAAAGTATCCGATTGATGATATGTTACACACATTTAGAGTGATTAAATTCGACAATGCATATCGATAAGTGTCCAATATACAGACTTTCCAAACAATAAGAGTTCAACACATTTTGAAAATTCCCTTCTCGCAAAAATAAACATAATTTTCTTAACCATCGACTTCTGTAAGGCATCTCGACTATTAGATAATTGAATTACATTCTTTACTTTATGCCGATGAGAAAAAGAAAAGAAAAAACAAGTTTGTCACAAGTTGTTTCATAGAGGACAGCGTAAGAGGCATCCTATTCATATGTGCTGTTTACTCATTAAAACCATAAGGTGATCACGCCCATGTGTGTATTATATGAAAGATTCGTGCTGTAGTAAAATACAAAAAAAAAAAAAAAAAAAAAAAAATATTGATAAATGCAAAAAACCTCGCGTGGAGACATGACGCCATATACCTCAATAAACAACTACGCTCACGTTCTTTTGAATGGGGAGCTTTAGAGAGATATCGGCAGGAGGCGCGGTTTCGGATCGAACGGTGTTGCCAGTTTCCGATCGAGTATTTTACTTATTCGATCGTTTGGCGGGGGAAAGGAAATGGTGAATTATCCTTGTCGAGAATGCTAGTTAGGCGAGTGTTTATCTTTGGTACCGAGAGGCGATAGCATTTTCTTTCTCTCCCCCCCCTCCGCTTATGGTATATGTGTTGGGTAGCAGTTGCCATGGAAACACACGCACTGTCATTATCTTTCCGAAATTAAAAAAAAAAATAATGGTGGCAGCACGCAATGCAACAGGCAAAAATGATGGCGCCGAACGCTGACTGCACCCCTCTCCCCCTCGTAACAGTCCCGAAAAGGCTCTACTGCACCTGCGCAGCAGGGGCGGTCGGTTGCCATGGTGATCAAAATGGTGACCGGTTCTCTCCAAATGTGCATTTCTCAGACGTATTTTTGTTGTTTGATGGGAACTTCTAAAAGCCAAACCGGTGCATGTCAGATTCGAAGAGGTTTTGAAAAATGTTGCACATTACATTGAAATAGCAATAGAAGTGGTGTTATCATTGTTAAAAATATGGCGAATATCACTTTTAACCTATTTTGAAAAGCTGTTCAGCTAAAATTTCAACAAATCTGTGGATATGTGGTTAGTTTGACATTTACACAATTTAAAAAAATCTATGTAATTAAGATTTTATTTTTCTAGAATTATAACCCAAGGTTAAAAGTCATGCTTTTTGAAAAACAAGTTGGGAGTATAAAGTGTTCAATGCTAAATTGTTGATTGCTTAAGAACCAAAGTCCATATTTGTCATAGGATTTCTCAATAGGTTGAAATATTTATGACGAAAAAGCCACTGCATCAACTTAGCAAGGTGTTTTAAACAGTGCGTGAAGTGTTTTCTTTAATCTTGCATAAGTATTGATAAACTTGCACAACTATAAATAGTTAATTTTTAGAAGATTCATATGAAAGTTATACACAGATTACTTACAAAATGCTTTTATACCATATGCTTTTATACACAGATTTGTTGATGAATAAAATATGTTATATCTCAAAAACCACTACTTACAGGGTATTGAAACTACTTGTTCATTGGGTCTTCACTAAAATGCATAAAATCAGTCTCAATGTTATTGATTATCCAATGAACGCAAAAGTAGCGTCAAATCTTAGTGAGCAACTGTATTAGAGATGTCCCCTTTTAAAGATAGTGAATACTTCTGAAACTATCTCTATACATTTATATTAACTTTATGAGTGCTTCCAACGAATACATTGCATTATAAGTAATTCAGACAAAAGCTTTTGGTATGCACTACTGATCTTTAATAACAATTTCTGGGTATCTTATATGCGATTTTTACTCTGAAAACAAATGAAGCCAATTGAATACCGTTACCCATTATATGGCTCTTCTGAAATTAAGGGGAAATTTAAGTCTCTGAGCTTTTACTGGCTTAATAATTGTTCCTTTAAGTGAGAAAATTTGTATTAAGTAGGAAAAAGTTTACATTTAATGTTTTCAGTCTTTATTCTACATATTTATTTATAATTTTTTTTTTAAATCTAAAGTATAGGAAATGTAAGCTCCATAGAATGTCCCCAACACTGTTTTTTTTTAATGTTAACTGAAGAAATAAACCTGATTAATAATATATTTGTGGAAAAATCTGGGTTAAACATTGATTTATTTTATGAATAATTAATTAATCACAAAGAAATATAAGTTTTAATTTATTTTACCACTTTATTTTAAGCACAAAAGTTGTCCCTGGGGGGCTGAATAACCTCCATGAAATATCTTTAACTTGATTAAAATTCTACTAGATAGCAGTTCAGTTTTCTTTACTACAGCTGAAGTGATACTCCAGTCAACCATTTTGTCTGGTGATGTTGTTGGATGAGAATAGTTTTATATTCTTTGTGAAAAAACTGTCCAGTCCTCAAAAATCTGGTGAGTACTTTCGTTCTTGTAACCTCCATGTTCAGTAATGTTATTCCTAATAGTGTTAAGCATACTTTTGCAGTTAACTATTATTAAATTGCCAATTTTTTCTCTAAAAACAAAGCTAGTGTATCGTCAATCTTTTAGGTTAAGTTTTAAGTATGGCAATGTACTTATTTCTACTTATTTATAACCTCCATGGGCTGTGTCAACCACGGAGGTTACAGGCAAAATTAGGAAACTGTTTTTTTTAAAATTTTTTTTTAGAAAATATATTTTTCCTTGACATTTTTTTTGAAGTGGTAAAGGTATTATTATTGTTAATAAAATTCTAAGAGTAAAAATTTAAATTTGTTATCTATTTTTTATTTTTATATTTTTTACATCCTCCAATTCTCTTTAATTTCAGAATCGCCCATGTGCAATATGATAAATGCATGGTATAATATATATACTACTTGGCGCAGTATGGCCCATGTGTTGCCCTTGCGCCGCTAAACTCCTACCAACCAACCAACATATATACTACATGGTACAAAATATATACTACATAATAGGTTGCCCATGGTTTCAAACATATTTTAACTAGTTTGAAATAGGGAGGAGGGGAGTAAGTAATATAGAACTCTATGCTGACTCGCCTAATATAGAACTCTATACCTTATTCGGTTTCAAGTCAATAAATCACTAGCAAGAAATTGTAGTTAAAGATCAGAAGCATATATATTTGATATAGATATCAATCATTAATAGCCTTGATGTTCTCTAGCTATAGATCACTAATGTTGTCTAACACCAATAATGCAGAGAATTCTAATTTATACAATGCTTCCCCATATTATCTTCCAGCGATTCATATGCGACATTGCCATAATATATGTATACCAATATACATTCATAACAATTAACATTTCTGACGTACACCGTTGTGGTTTCAAATGACTCACTTAACATGATCACTCTGCATAGAGTTAGGAAATGTCGAACAAGGAGGCTTTAAACTAGGAAGTAGAGTTTATGTTGTTCTGAGGAGTCGCACGAACATGCAATGTGCATCAAAAGATCGGCGATTGTGATGCAAATTATTTGTGCATCAGGATGGGATGTCGTCATTTCTTAATGGCTCACGCGCTGCTTTAGAGGTGAATGACGGTAATTAGGTTCTTCGTGTGGAATGACTGGTTGCATGTAAATGTAAGTTAAATAAAGGGATTCTATTGAGAGTGTGGCGGTCAACATTGAAAGAAAATATTCGCACTTTCTGATAAGGTGGTGTATGTAGTATTGACTGCTTTGTTTTTTAAAGATGACCTCTTAATGCCTGAATATTGAATACAGAAGCCTTTTAAACTGTTTTGGATAGTTTAATAGACAAAATTTAAACGTTAATTAATTAATATAATAGAATATACATTCAGTAATTGTTTACTAGCAGAAACTTAACTAAATAAGAAGTATATTTCATTTTTAACAGATAAAACGAATGTTTATACATTTTACATTCCATGGTATAATTTTAGTGATGCCTAATATCACAGTTTTAACTTGCTATAGTGATGAAAATAGCTTAAGGTACATACTTAAAACAAAGATATAAAAGTCACAGGATTGAAGGTGTTATCAAGTGGAAGGTACTTATCACTTAAATATCATTACTATTTTATCTAAATTCATTAGTGTGTATTAAATTAAATGAGTTTGTGTATTTTTTATTAATACACAGCTTTTTGCGAATTTAAAAATAAACTTAAATATCGATGAAGGATGTCAAATTTCAGAACGAAGCACTGGCTTTTAAGGTACAGACATGGTTGAATAATTAATATAGTTTATTAATTTTTACTTTAAATGATTGTTTGGCGATAGCCAAATAAATAAAAAAATATATATTTTGGTGAAATAATTTTTGAAATGTTACTCATTAACTGAAAAAGAATTTTAAGAATTTCATTAATATAAACGTTTTGCATTCATTAGATTTAGGATTTTCGAAACCTCCCGATTGAAACTTATTTTCTAATTCTGACATTTGGTTACCGTTATACAAACAAATATGTAAAAATGCTGCTTTAAGAGGACCTAGAATCAAGAATAGTGAAAGTATTTTTACAGAACCTAAAACTTTAAAATTTTTTGCTTTATTACCTTTTAGAATAGATTAACTCCAGAAGACTTGTATAGGTCATACTAAAGAATCTCGTGGTTCAAACTCTCTTTTTATATCGATTTATGGTATTGTAAACTTAAAAACATGAAATGTATTCTCGCTGATTGTTTCATAATATATTGATAATTACAGAGCTAAAAGTTAATAATAATTGAAAATACTTTAACTCAATTGACTCCCTCATTTATATTCAGTGAACATAGCTCTTTTCAAAATTTCAGCGTTTTCTTTAAGCGTTCAATGAAGAGTTACGTTCTAGCAAATTATAGCTTAACTACTTCTATACTTTTAGAACTTTTAGAGCCCACCTGATGACCGTATGGGTTTTAGAGCTCTTTCTTTCCATACCAAAGTAGCCGGGTTTGAATCATCCTGAATTAAATATGGATGCTTGTTATAGTTAGGTATTCCCGTTAAGCTGTAAGTCACATCCAGATTAGCCGATATTTTTCAAAAAATAGATCGTTGAGCGTACTTTCAATATATTTTATAAATACTCTTAAATATATTAATAACTAAAAAATCCTACTCAGCAATAAATGAGTTACAAAAACACCCAATCGAATTTAACTTACTCTCAATTCTATTGGGGTGAGATAGAAGAGCACCCTGCAAACGATAATAATCATTGACGCATGATATGAGGCGGCAATTGGTCCATGAGGGAAAATGGGATGGGCAATCCGATTGCCACCCTTATCAGCTGCGCTCTAGGGTCAATACAATAATGAGAAAGCCCTCTGGAATTAGCTATTAGCACTAGGAAGTTAGATTAAACACTTTTTTCTTCTCTCTCTCTCAAGTTATTGATTGGCGTTTTCCGCGTTAAAAAAGAGAATCGGGGAGTGTTGACATAAACTGGGAGTTAATTTTTTTTTTACAATGTATTATGGATTTTTAATCGAGAATTTATCCTTTAAAACTTGAAGTGGGGAGATTGGGATTTCATATTTAATATTTTGTCTTTAATATCGTGTTCTGGCTTCTTTATATCTGGTTCTGGCTTATCATATTTTCTATCATAATTTTTTTAGGATTATATTGGACATTCTGCTTTCATGCAGCAGTCGCTCATTCAGTATAGTGGTTAGCGTATCAGACTAATATGCTGGTGGGTCTCGGTTCAAATCCGGGGCAAAACGTGGATGTCTTAAGTCAGGCCTAACGATGCCCTCCCTCCATTAGGTGCTCCCTCACAAGTGGCCTTAGCAACCGGATCTGTTGTGACGAAGTGGCTTCGAGCACTTGGACCGGCCATTGAAAAAAAAAAAAAAAAAGCTTTTAATATATATATGTATATATAAATAAAAAAAAAAACCTTTTTAATATTTATCTATTTTGCACAATAGTTTCGACTTTTCAGAAATAGATTAATTTTGACTTACTGGCTGTAAAACTTGGAGTGGGGAGATTGATAAAAATGGAAATTGTATTGAAAACTTAGATATAAGTACTGTTTATTTGAGCTACTACACAAAACTAATGTAGTAAGGAAATTGTTCAAGGGTTCTATCGGTCTATCTTCCCGAATTCGACATTATCAGAAAAAAAAAATGTGTTAGAGGTGTATGTGAGATTTGTTAAATGAAAGATGATAGTTGACGAGTTCGTATACCAAAATTTAATGGAAACTTGCACTCCGAAATACCTAAAATGAGAATTGGAAAACTCTTTACAATTAACTAAGTCCTACCCTAAATGTTTAATTAATGTGTTATATATTAATTTATAGGTCTCAATGAGATAAATGGAATTATTTAAAGTTCAGCAGGAAGTATTTAAAAATTTGACTTTGAAATTCTATGAGAAGTTGAATAGGTATCAGAACCTGATTTATCTCAATAGAAGCGTGTTTAAAGCTATCTTTTTGCGGCCATTTAATGTCAAAATAAAACTCGTGAACGAGCATTAATTTTAGGTGTTTGTTTTTATGTATTAATGTCATCGTCTTTTAAAAGATTATAGTCGATAAAATGCGATTTTAGAGGTTTAGGAAAGCTGTACAATATGTTTATTACCTATGAAATAACAAACATTTTACTTGAAATTTAGATATTAATTTTTTGAAAAAATTCAGTTTCCATAGAGAAAATAAATAAATTAGTATGTACTTTATTGAATATATTGTGGACTATATGTTATTAGAAACTACTATATAAAATTAAACTATGAAACATTTCTTTACATGTAAAAATTATTCTTGGAAAAAATATAAAAACTTTACTGAAAAATGTTGGATATTAAAAAATTAGTTTTAATCAATGTTATAAATTAAGATTTTTTTTAACATAAGAGCAATTTTAAGTTACTAGATTCTACAACAGATAAAAATTCTTGTAGCTAATAACTAATAATAACTTTTACATCAACATTTTTACAATGAAATGTATTACATATCATCAATATTAATCTGTAATGCCACAAAAATACCTTATATATCGAAATATATTAAAAATTTTCAATATCAATTAAATTATTTTAGAGAAACAGACACATATTTAAATTGACGCTACGCAGGTAGTATTTTAACTATCAAAGTACCCGTATCAACCATAGGCAGCATTATTATTTTTACGAACAATTATTCTTATAACGGTTACTGTTTTGTAGTGAATGCTTAGGTTATTTGAATTCAATGAACATAATATAATTTATGTATGACATAATTAATACCAACAGATTAATATTATCTATGGAGAATTGTCGGTAATCTCAAATATGCGCGTAATGATACAGTGAAGTCTGTAGAACTGTTTTTCCTGTGTTAATACACTACCCGCCGCAAAGACAAAATTTAGTGTTACTTGGGAAAAAATCAAAAATATTACATAACTAAATTCTTCATCGAAGAAATAATGTCAATAAGCTTCATGATGCAATATAATTAAAATGGTCTGGCAACCCTTTGACAGAAATAAAACCGAGTAATACAAAAAAGTGAGGTATTTAAAAAAATAAGCCAATACAGAAAATTGATAATTTGATAAAAAAAAGTTTCGTTTTTCGTTTCGGAATCAAGATGTATCAAACAGATTAATACTAGTTTAAATTCTAAATATTAAAATGTATACAAAAACTTAATAGAACGTTTATTTTCGTTTATTTTTAATAGTTAACAAATATGTAAAAATTGAGTTTTGTGTTTAGAAACATACATATCAGGCAAAGCCGAAAAACATTTGAATTGTTTTATAAAAGCCCGAAAATTTACTAACTAAACATCATTCACTAGAGTGAAAAAAGTCAACGGAACAAAAAACTCCTTCTAATACTTTGATTTAAATTTAAATGAATAAACTGCTTATTTCACAAACGAAACTTTTACTAAAAATACAAAAACAAATCGAATTTATGTTCACTATTTTTAACCATAGTCCATGTTTCACCAACTTAACGCATATTCCCTCTCTTTTTAAACTCTGAAATGAGATGCCTCATAACTTCTTACTAGTTTCTCGACCATGAAGATTGACTCGAGTCTGATCAGCGATTTTCTGCATCACTAAAAATCATGTTTCGCCGGAGGGAGCGTTGCTCCTAAGATCGATAATCAGCGACGAGGCTCGTCGGCGTTTTGTTGCTGAAATTTAAACACTCTTCTAACACGAGTTGACAGTGATTTAAGAGCCTATCTTGAGTAATCGTTTCTTTGCTTAGTTAAATACAAGGGCCGTTTTAGGAAGGCAGAGTGAAGTGTCGGGAATTTTGGATTGTTGAACTTAAAGGGGGATAAAGGAATAATGGTTGTCCTTTAAATATTAAATTTTTTTTTAGATTGCTAACATTTCCCTGAAGAGATTGCGTGATAGAAAGTAATAAAATATAGGTGACTCTAATTAAACTGGTGTTGTTTTCAACAGTTAGTATCCTGTAGAAATCAACAGTTCTGCAAATAATAATGATAATGATGATAATAATGACAATAATAATAATAATAATAATAATAATAATAATAATAATAATAATAATAATAATAATAATAATAATAATAATAATAATAATAATAATAATAATAATAATAATAATAATAATAATAATAATAATAATAATAATAATAATAATAATAATAATAATAATAATTTTGGTTGTTAACATTGCCCTGAAAAGATTGTGTGATAGAAAGTGAATAAATTATAGATGATTCTAATTTAACTGGTGTTGTTTTCAACAGTTAGTATTCTGTAGAAATCAACAGTTCTTCAAAAAATAATAATGATAACGGTGATAATAACGACAATAATAATAATATAAATATACATAATTAATAATAATAATAATAATAATAATATAACCAACAATAACAACAACAGCAACAACAATACTACTACTACTACTACTACTACTACTACTACTACTACTACTACTACTAATAATAATAATAATAATAATAATAATAAAAACAACAACAACAATAATAATATTTAATAAAAAAAAAAATAATTCTGGAATGACGCTTTAAGCGCAATGTTTATATAACAGATATTATTCAAATCTTTATTGGATTGTTCTATTTTTGGTTAAAATTTCATTTACAACTTTCTCGACAAGTTTTCTCGCCTGATGGCCGTGGAGTTAGCGATCTGGTCTTGTATGCCAAAAATGCCGGGTTCGAATCCCGGGTGAGGCATGGATGTTCGTCGTGGTTCAAAATCCACATTAAGCTGTAGGTCCTGGTCTGATTAGTCGTTATTGTGCAAAAATAGGTCGTTGAGTGTATAAACCAACCAACTCTATAAGTTTAAGCTAAAGTTAAAACTATAGTACAGTTTTTCAATTTAGAAGCAAAAATTTGAGCTGAAGAATATTTTTTTCAAATCTTTTTGCTGAGGACTAAATTGTATATACATAAAATGTTGTGAAGATACGTTCATTAGAACAGATTCTAGACTGTTCAAAAAGGGTACAATTTAATTATAATCAACTATGTACTTTGGATGAAAAAAAAAAGAAAAAAAGTCTAGATACATATTTTAAAGATTGATGCATATTTAAGATGTATTTAGAAAGTATGTATTGAAAGAGTTCACAAACTTTGAAAGGTCGGGAAAACGTTTTAGAACATTATTAGTTAGAAACTTTTTTTTATTTATTTTTCCAATCTTAAGCGTATGTTTTTTCTGTGAAACTTGCCTAATAGGTATGTCAGAGTTGAAGTTAAAATTTAGGTGTTTATTTTAAATATTGAATGGAAAATGATTTTATATTTTTTTCTAAATTATTATGTTATTAGCCCCTGTCGATATTAATCAATGTGTAATCAAATTGCTAATTCTAATAATAAACAGGTCTTTAACCTCTTAAACATTTTGAATGGAAAGTTTTGACAGCAGTGAAGTATACTTGTTTTATTTAAACTTTAATAACTGTAACATACTTCTTATAATATGCATAAATTTATAAATTTAATAACATTTATATTTTATAGTTTTCATAAATAATTTGTCTTAAGAGTTAATAATCACAACGTTTCATAAACATAATACAATGAATAATGAATTAACAAAAATGTAACTATTTTTACATTTAACTTATATAATGACGCATATCATTAAGATCACTAAAATGTAATCCTTTGTTATCCCAAGAAATTAGCGAATTTTTTTTTAATATTGCGTTGTTATCACATATAGTTTTTTTTTTACAAAAATTTGATAAATTAAAAAGTTATATTCAGAAAGTTACAATCGTGTTCTAAAATTATAATTTCAAAATTATTAGTGTTTTAGTTCATGGCTTATTTTGTATATACATTATAAGACGTGTATGAACAAAATATGGAATTGCAATTTAGAATGCTATTAAATGAATGTAAGTAATTTAGATTTTTGTACGTGCATATAGCTTATTGGTAATGAAGTATCAATCAAAGTTGCCATATCAAGCAGAAAGATTATAGGTTGTGAATAATGCTGACAGTTTTAAAATATATTTTAGTTTTCGCAGGGTGCAAAGTAAAAACTGAAAAATTTAATATGGAAGTGGAAAAATTTAATATTTAATATTATATATAATAATAACTTTATTGAAGCTATAAAAAATCCACAATGAAATGAAAAACAGTTTCCAATAGCTTGTAGCTTGAGTGCAAACGTGTATTGCTACAGTGTCAATTGCTATTGTTATAAAAAATATGAATTTTACTCTTTTGTCTATTTAAGTTTGGAATCGAATTATAAACTACATTTCTCTATTTGACTAAAAAGTATTTTAAAATTTACTTCAGTCACTTTTACATATTAGCGTTACATGTTAGTTTACTATAAATATACACTTATTTTGCAGTTTTAGCCATATTCGTTTGATAGAGCCAAAAACTACTGAAAATCTCTTCAGTCACTCATATATTAGAGAATACTAGTTTACTATAGATAGAAAATTGTTCTACAACTGTAGCCTCATCCGTTATAAAGTTATTTAAAGGATTTGATAGTATCAGCTCATTCACAAACATATTAGACCATACTAGTTCATTGTAAGGACACTTGTTTTACAAATATAGTCTTATCCGTTATAAAGTTATTTAAAGGATTCGATAGTGCCAATTCAGTCACAAACATATTAGTGCGTACTAGTTTACTATAAAGATACTTGTTTTACAAATTTAGTCTTATTCGTTATAAAGTTATTTAAATGATTCGATAGTGCCAATTCAGTCATAAACATATTAGTGCGTACTAGTTTACTATAAAGATACTTGTTTTACAAATTTAGTCTTATTCGTTATAAAGTTATTTAAATGATTCGATAGTGCCAATTCAGTCATAAACATATTAGTGCGTACTAGTTTACTATAAAGATACTTGTTTTACAAATTTAGTCTTATCCGTTATAAAGTTATTTAAAGGATTCGATAGTGCCAATTCAGTCACAAACATATTAGTGCGTACTAGTTTACTATAAAGATACTTGTTTTACAAATTTAGTCTTATTCGTTATAAAGTTATTTAAATGATTCGATAGTGCCAATTCAGTCATAAACATATTAGTGCGTTCTAGTTTACTATAAAGACACTTGTTTTACAAATTTAGTCTTATCCTTTTAAAAAAGTTATATGAATATTTCAAGACTTTAACTTGTATTTTGTACAGTCAGAAATTATTTTCTAAAAACGTTTAAATGAAGGAAAGTTTATTATATTTTTAACCAAGGGCATTACCACTTTCCTCAAAAGTAATATAGACGTTATAATTATGCATACCCCATTAAATCGAGTAAACCATTAAACTGAGAAAGTTTTGACTATGCTCCATTGCCCAAAATGTTTCCTTTAAACTGTTTTATGTGGATGATTGAAGCGCTTTAAAACGAGGCATTTATTTTGATCTCGTTTGACCTAGTTAAAATAATCAATAGTGCGGATTCAGAAGATAAGGATGATACAGCATTGTTAACTATTCCAATAAATTTGACCGACTGGAACTTTGAAAAGAGAAGTTAAGAGGCCATTTCTATCATAATTTTAGTTATTTTACTTTCCTTTTCAAGTAATTACAGTGGTGGGGTAAACATAACATTCACTTTTCAATTTGGACACTTTCAAAAACGTGTCTTTTATTTGTTGTAAAACAATTAAAAAAAAAAAAATAACGATTGAGGATTTGATTTCTCCCATATGACTTACCAAATACCACTCAAAACTCGGAGAGAAGTGCTCGATCAGGTATTAACCTCATTATCTGACAAAGTTCAAAATTACGAGGCAGTAAATTAACTGGGTTTAGCAATGTTAAGTGCGGCAGAAATAGTCAACCGGAATTGGTTTCACGCACTCAACACTAGAATTGGTTTTGCGGCACTTATTAAACTAAAACAGAAAAAACTGTTTTACAGATTTCAGTGACAATGTGTAGTTGAGCCTTTTGGTAATATAAACGGACCTACTAATGATATACGCTTATTGCTAAGTCATCGCAATGGACTTATACTATTAACATTCACATAATGAATTCCTACTTTAATGTTATTATTTATAAATTATTTATTTTTATCATTTGAAAAAATTTGAAAAGAAATCCAATAATACTTTTAATAGCCGTTATATCAATAAGTCTTGACGAAAGTAACAAAGTTGTTTTTGATTTGTCATGACCCTTAAATAATGACATATAAAGAAAAGGAAGGGAAAAATGATGAACACCAAAATTCAAGTTGTTTCCCTGGAGAAAAAGATTGAATTTTTCAAATATAATTTCTTCCAATATATATCATCACTAAGTTTTACAATAAGGAATAATATTTTAACATTTTAAAATATAAGTCGGTTATTAATGATGCAAAGCATATTATTACTTTCTAGCTATAAAAATGTTAATTTGCTCCAAACTGCATTAATTGCAATGCCAACTTTCATACATTATTGAGAGCTTTTTTTTCCAATTCCGGTCTAAAATAATATAATAAATTTTATTTATAAAAGGTTCTTAAACAAAGAATTCAAAAACTACTTAATCATATTTTTACTTTATATGTAATCATAATCTTTTCATTTTTTAGATTGTTATTTTTTACAATAAATTTATGCATATGTGCTTATTAAATATAAGATAGATTTAATTTGTTTAAAATGTATCAATTGCTGGGTATTTCAATAGAAGTAATATTACAAGGTAAGTGAATTTAAGTGTAATTTTATTATTACAAATTTTTAAAGTTTTAAAAAGCTTTTCGAATGTAAGTTCATGTTAAATAATTTCAAAGGATTTTTAATTGTATTATCATGTATTCATGGGTATTTGTGTATTATTTTTTTTAAAAAAAATAGCTATTATTAAATCTAACTTAAGATAAATCTAAGATATACCCTTTTCACATTAACAGAAAATTTGTTTCGACTATCGATGAAAGTGTAATCAGCTGAAATAAGATATATTGAGAATTTAGAAGAAACATTTCCAAAAGAAATGAAACTCCTTTATATAGATTGGCAATGCATCTAGTAAGCAAATATAAAAATGTTATTTTACCCTGGAAAACATCCAATTTTATTTTGTCAATCCTTTTGAAATGAGAAAATGATATTTATGGAAAAAGTTCCATACGTTACCTTGGTTACGGGGCTGAATTTAACCTTAGACAGGGTATTTTCAACGTTATCTAGATTGCTATTGCTTCAAAGTGATAAAAACAAAAACATATCTATCTCTTATAACAAACATCATATTGTATCAGAAAGAGTTGATGCAAAAATTTATTAAAATTAAATTTACATTTGAGTATATTATTTATTCATTCTTCAATGTGATAATTATATAAAATAACAAAAATGCCATTGAAATGACAGGGTCACATTTGAGAAAAACTCAGAACTATATTAATTTTAATCAGAGATAGATTTAAAGACATGCACTATAGCTATCAAATAAAGATTTTCTGATTTGTCTTAGTAAAGTTCTTTTCTTTGGCAGTCTCATATATATATTAGATATACGTTGGTAGGAGTCTTCGAATATTTATGCTCACTGATAGCCAGAGGAACCTCTTTTGGCTTTTCAAAAACATAACATTTCTTTCCATTTCATTTGGGAGTGATATTTTGCATTCTAAAATTCTTCAATAATTATTAAATAAGTTTTATTGATTGCTCGTACATTCAGACGTTTCAGAAAATTGTCTGAAAAATTGGAAAGAAATGAGTTAATGGTACCTTTTGAAAGCTCAAGACCACTTTTAGTAACGACAATGAACTTTTTAGAGGTACTGTTTTGTACTACTTTAGGAAGCAACAATATATTAATTGGCTCAATATAAGTAGGGAAAGGAGAAATAGATTCGAAAAGCTAATGATATTATTTGGAATCTGGAAAGTAGTTGGTCGTCATACTAGACAGTGTATATGTAAAATTCACTAAACAAGTTTGAATTATTTTTTATATTAATCTTTATTTAACTATTTATTTTTGATATAACTAATTATTAATTAAAAATTGATGAATTAACAAAATGCATAAAAGTGATTGATAAATTATTTTTTAACAAATATATTTAAAAGTCCAAATTTAGACCAATAACGTTATTAAGTATAGATAATTTATGTGTATTTTAAATTATGTAACATAAGTAGTTGTGACCTTCTAATTGGACTTTTGAAAAAGAGAAGTTTAATTTTTAAATTTTTTTTTTTTTAATTAATAAATATTTTACAAGACGATTTCTAATTGGGCTACAGTTCTGATATTTTCAACACAAGTAGTTTTGACCTATTAATTGGACTTTTGACAATTTTTTTTTTTTTTACAATTTTAATTTGTTTTTTAATTAATTTTTTTAATTAATATTTTCACAAAATGTGACTTCTAATTGCCCTAGAGCTCTGAAAGTTTCAACATAAATAGTTTTGGCCTTCTAATTTTGCTTTCCCTTACACGTGTTAAAATAATCTTAAAAGGGTGTTTTGTATTAACAGTGATTTTTTTTTGTGCCTCGACAGGGGAGAGGCTTCTAATATTATGGCTTTACGTAGCAATTAAATTTTAGTGAGTGAAGCAAACTTATGCTTGAGTAAAAAACAATGAACCTTTCAGTGAGAGAAACGAGCCTATTTTTGCATAGTAATGAACCTTTCAACGAGTGAAGTAAGCTTGTACTTATGTGTCAATGAACTTTTCAGCGAACGAAGCGAGCCCGATTTTGCGTAGCGATGAACCTTCATGCTAGTGAAGCGCCAAAACATGGGACCTATGCACCAATGACGGATTTCCGCAATGCGAGGCCTCGCAGCTAGCTAAAATATTGCACGTGTTAAAATTTCGTAGTATTATTTCGGGTATTCCGCTAGTATATATATATATAATATACATATACAACATATATATATACATATACATATATATATTTACAACATATGTATATATATATATATATATATATACAACAAATATATATTGCAACAAAAAATTTTAACCAGAAAAAAAAAGACATTTTAATTTGAAAGATTAAGTATGATTTAATTTATAATGTATCTAAAATAATAAAAAATTGTACAAATTACAAAAATTATAATCAGAACTCTTTGAATCATAAATCAAAAGTATTAAATACTAAACCGAAATGATTGATGCTTAAAAATTTTAAATATTTAAAAAGAAATAATCATAAATACTTTATAATAAATAACTATACATTCTAAAAAAGAAAGAAATATTTGTGCCGACCAAACGGTATAGTGGTTAGCGTGCTAGCTTCTAGACTGCGAGGTTGCGGGTTCGAGTCCCGAGTTGGCATGGGTGTTTGTAAATGTATGTTGGCTTGTCTAATGACGAATGTTTCGGCGCATTATAGCCCTCGTGTTGCTGATGGCGCCAGATAATCTGAATACAACCAACCAACCAACCAAAGAAATATTTGCAATATACATACATAACACGTATCAAACCAGGCTTAAGTGTTAATAAAACATACAATTTACCAGGATATATTAAAAAAAAAACAAAAAGAAAAACACCTTAACATCGTTGTATTTTCACAAAAAAATAACAGAATACATTTTTTTTATTATTTTAATTTTTTTTTCTAGCGTTTGTGTTATTTTATTCAGGTTTCTTTTTCTTTCAGCCGACCAAACGGTATAGTGGTTAGCGTGCTGGCTTCTAGACCGCGAGGTTGCGGGTTCGAGTCCCGTGTTGGCATGGATGTTTGTAAATGTATGTTGGTTTGTTAAATGACGAAATGTTTCGGCGCATTATAGCTCTCGTGTTGCTGACGGCGCCAGATAATCTGAATACAACCAACCAACCAACCAACCAACCAACCAACCAATCTTTTTCTTTGAAGATAGTAACCAGAATTAGCTTGCGTTAAAAATGCACCCACTCATAAGCATCGTGAGAGGTTCTGTAAAAGTTGTTTCTGTGCGATAAGATACATAGCGTTGGGAAACCAATTCGTTGCATTGCGTCTCTTCCTCAATTTATAGAAAAGAGATTTCAATGGGATTTCAACAATAAAAGATCAAGTAAGTAAAACCGTAATAAATCATAATATATTTAATGCTATAATTTCCAAGAATATTTAGGGGGAGGTTAGTTCTACAATGATTATTTTGAAAAGGAACCATGGAATGATGCATATAGTGATTGGTAACTATTACTTGTTTTACAAAGGAGTTATAAAAGCATGCATATTGTTTTTAAAAAAACTTAGATAATAAGAGAAATTAAAGGAAAAGTTGAAAATATAGAAAGTTGAAAAGATGAAATGGAATCATTGCCGTAGAAAGTTTAGTTTAATCATTGTAAAATATATTTAATTATTCATGTCAACAATTTATTGACACTTTCTAAATGTCTTAAAATTGAAAAGATTATAATTGTATTTTTTAAGAAAATCTAAAATATGAAGTAATGCACTGCGTATAAAAATTAAAGCACAATTGGAATTAGTTTTTTTGTAGTCATATTCTCAAATAATAGTGATTAAATATTTTTTCTAGTTTAAAAATTATTCTTGGTTGTTCGTGAAATTTCAAATTAAAACTTTCTGAGATCAATTTTGAAATTGCAAAAAATAGTTAATGTAACAAATAGCGTTTCACAGTTCTTCATACTAAACGTTACTATATTTTTCTGTCATATCATCTTAATAAATTAATAATAAGTTGTAAATATTTCTCTAATCAAGCTCTTTTCTTTTACAAAACAAAACAAAACAAAAAAATATTTTCATTTAAACTCTTTTAATTAGTACAACATTCTTTTTTTTCTTTCCTCCGTTCTTTTAAGATTTTTAATTAAAACCCTCTATCAATTTCCTCATTCTTTCATTCGGAATTACATACACAGGAAAAAAGTTCTCCGCCTCGATGAAAAACGCAAGAAACAAACAAGCAAACAAACTAAAAAAAAACACAAAAAAAACACACACAATCTAAGCAGCTTTAGAGAGGATACAACTATCCTCTTTCCAATCTCCGCCATTGAAAGCCGAACAGAATGCAGGGGGGAAAGGCCCCGTCGCCATAGCAACGCCAGACCGACCCACTCCGAATTGGGGAGATATAATGGAACAGTGGGAGAGGGTAACTTCTCTTACTACAAATCCATGGCACCTATGCAACTAGCGATACAAAATACTATTGCATTTACAAACATAAAAGCTTTTTTACTTACCTCTAGTTTTGTAACGGCTCTTGAAAGCTGTTTGGTTAGGATAGGAATGGATATTTTGTGGAATGAGAGTTAATTAAGCCTAATTTTCTGTCTTGCATCTTGCAGCTCTCGATGTGAATACTTCCAGGTCGCTTTCACTACTCCCCCTAGTGACAGAAGATATCAAATGTGACAAAGGGGGGCTTGCGGCGCCACCTGCTGGGATTTGATGGAAGTGTATAGAAGTAAAAGAATAAGGAAGGGGTTGAATGTTTTCAATGGTATCGTTAAATGGATTATAAGTCATTTCAAATGTCATTATTGTGACCTAGATTTAGATTTTGTAAGGCATGTAGAATAATTTTTAAGTAGGTATAATATATATTCATATGCTTAGTTAGGTATAGAGGGTAGGATTGTATATTTTACCTATATAAAGAAAAAAAAAAGAAAAATACTTATATTCCGTAGTGCTTTTGTATTTATTTTATTCTCCATCTTTACGTCTAAAATTTGCTGATAGATTATAAAAATAGCTTTGTATATTATAAGAATAAGTGATTTTGAGGAGATACAGTATAAGTGATTTTGTGGAAGAGGAATGAAACGTTTTTCTGTATTGGATTCTTGAATATTATTTAGTTGTTTAAGGTTTTAAAAATAATGTCTAATTTTTTATCGACATATTTTGGTATTTTTTAAAAAAATAAAACTGATGAAACAATTTTGGTAGTGATTCTATTTGATGGACATAAAAAGTTTTTAATTCAAGAGGACTACACTTTCGATTACTTTAAAAATAATTAATTTTAATATATAATGAGCATTTATGTTTCCATTAAAATATTAAAGACTTTCAGAAATTTATTTTTAGAAGAGATGATTGAATTTTACCAAGTTTTAGAATGAAATAATCTCTTTAACTAATTTATGTACTTAATACATCCTAACAACCATGTAACAAAAATGATAGTCCTTAAAAATAATGAAAACATAAAAACTACGTTGAGGAAAATATCATTCTGCTTTAAACAGAATGAGACCTCTTATTTTTAGAGAAATAAAAAATCTTTTTGCGTGTGTGTGTCTTAGCGTTGAAAAAAGGTTCATTTAACCTTAACCTTTCATTTTTTTAATTGTATAAAATAGAAAAATTTACTAATTGAAAGTTAGTTGCTGTGAAGTTTTATTTACTGTGACAAACATAAGTAAATTTTGTGCAGAAATTCATGAATAAGATGTCATTGTTATTCAACATCCTCATTTGAATCAAACAATTTTTTATATGAAAAATTTAATAAGTATTTTCATTCTGTAATAGAAACAGATAAGTTGATTTGTTTGACAAATAATTGTTCAGATGGTTTAAATTTTCAATTATATGGTTATTTTGAACATGTAGTATAATTTAATGTTGAATTTGAATCTTTAAAATTATTTGAGAGAATATTTTTATAAATAAAAATATTTGTTAAATATTTTGTATAAAAAGTTGTTTGATTCAAATGAGGATGTTGAATAATAATGATATCTCATCTATGCATTCTAGTACAAAATTTACATGGTTTTGACACGTTAAATAAAACTTCCCAACTACTAATTTATAATTAGTAAACTTTTCTTTATTTTATACATTTAAAAGATGAATGGTTAAGGTTAAAAAAAACAACCTATTTTCAATCTTTTAAGACAAAAAACCCCTTTCTTATTTCTCCAAAAAGAAAGAAGAAAGGGGGAAAAAAAAAAGAGTTATTTTTCAGTATAAACCGGAATGATCTTTCCTCTAACGTAGTTAATATACAGTTAGACCCCGTTAATGGGAGTCGATGGGACCTCCAAAATTGTTAGTGTTAACCGAATTTCGTGTCAAACGAATAAATTAAAGTTAAGTTTTAAGTACGGAGAACTGCTTTTACTTCGCGTTAACGGAGTATGACGTATTATGTTTTCAATCATATTATGAATAGAACTCAATATTTTTAAATATATTTTGGAAATATTTCAACACTTATTCGATTGTAGTTGGTTTTGTGGGAGCTAACAGTTGAAATAAAATATTATGTATTATAGAATATATATTTTTGATTTTTTTTATAAGACAACGCTCCCATGATACTAATTTAAGTATTTAATATAGTATGCATATTTAAAGTGAATCTTGTGAGCTTTGTTTTTAAAGATTTCGAAGACTATTTTTTACTTACTTGATAAAAACTTCGAAACGAGTTTTCACTCTTGATAGAATTGATTTGAATTAATTTTATTGGTAAGAATTACTTTTGAAGATTACAGCTTTCATCTGTTGTCCAGAACTTTTGCAAATTATTTCTATGTTGTTTGATGATGCCTGAAAATAGTTAGAGATGAAATTTCTTTTATTGATACTTATGCATTGATATTTTTACTCTTAGTTATTTTATGAATGATGACGAAATATAAAGAATAAATTGAAAAACTACTTTCGTTGCTAAAATTCTTCTTTGAAATAACCTCAGATCTCATTTAGACCTCAAAAAAACTATTTATTTACAACTACTTTTCTTGTTAAACATTGTAAAACTAAATAACTGTTCAAATTTAGACAAAGTGTTAATTTGGTTAAGTTCAATATATTTTCACTATATAGTTAAAGTATGATACAACTCAAATAATTAGTTGTATTTTTTTTTTAAAAGAAAACCTAAAAATGTATTGGTAAAACATTGAGCAGAACATTTTAATTTTATTGACTCAGAGTTATTTGAATTATATACATATATATATATACATATATTCTTGAATAACATACTGCCTTTAAGAAAATCTAAAACATGCCTGGGGCGTAAACTTTACAAAATAAGCAATAAATAAACATTGCATTCTGCAACTTGAATGTGAAACTATGTTTTTCAGCCCTATAATCTTTAGAAGATATTTCGCTAAACCCTTTTGACCCTTGAATATTTCAGTACATGAGAATTCGAACATCTAGACCTATAAAAGACGATATGTTACTGCAGTATAGAATGTATTAAATTTTTATTTATGCTTTGAAAATAAAAGTGTTCGTAAAAGTATTTTTAACGGAACCTGAAACTCTTAAAAAAAAAAAAAAGAAAAAAAAAAAAAAAAAAAAAGTTTTTAGAACTGAAACATAATACTTTGTAAAACAGTATTTTCGAACCTATTGAATTGCTATCCTTTCACAAAACTAGTAATGTGCCTTCTTTTTGTTTTTTTAAATCATTGCAACAAACCTTTGAAATGAAATGGAGTTGTAACTACGGTTAGGTTAAAATACTTCTTTTGGAAATACACATACATTCATTATAGAATATGACGTCGTAAGTAAAAAATTAAAAGGTTAAATAAATTTTTTATTGTTTCAATTATAATTTCAATTGAAACTGTCATATTTATGTGTACAGAGCAATCTTAATAAAATGTGAAGATTTGGTTTTTCTTATATTTTATTAAAAACTGTACATATAAGTAACATATTAAGTAAGGAAATATTGAATAGAAGGAATATCCAATAATTATTAAAATCAAAAAAATAAATAAATATTAAATACACATAAATTAAAACACAATTCTTACATTTTCATTTGTTTATTTATTCATGCAGAAAATTATTTCAACCCTGTTTGCTAAATATAAATATTTTTATTGCCTCTCTTCATATTTAAAACATACAGTATTTATGCCTCTGTAATCTTACTATTAACCTTCATTAGAATTACCTTGAGATGAGTGTTATAACTGCAGTCTTTCAACTGTAAAAAATTAATAAAAAAGATGGACATTTTAAAATATATTATGAACTTTTTGGATACTTATTTATGGTATATTTCATGAAAAAACATGCAAATCAGTGAAAAAAGTTAAGTTTTGATGTTGATATAAAACTAGCAATTGTAAAAATTAGAGATATTTCAATCATCCCGATTTCTTTAAAAATCATTAGTAATCTTATAATTTCCTGCTACTTTACTTAGACGTTCGATAATATACATATATTTAGGTAAATTATATTTTTATCATATTATGTTTATAATGCATACTATCATTATTACAATAGTACAATTAAATTATTTATATTCAGGGAAACAATGCATTCAATTTAACCTATAAATTGAATATAAGGTAAAAATAATACCAAAGAGATTTTTTTTTTGCAAAGCTCACTTGTATTGTATTTGGCCATTGTATTAGTTTAGCATGGTTTTCAATTTAGTGCTATTTGGTCACGTGGTTAATTTTATTAGTCATGATAATAATTTTAAAGTAGACATATTGATGTCAAAGTTCAGATTTGTCATATATGAATATGAAACGGACTAATACAGTTCAATTGGAATTTCTTGAAGCACATTACTTAGAGTAATATTTCGGTAGGTGACATACATGTATGTTTGTATATTTCAATTTAATATTTTAGTAGTTTTACTTTTTAACTTTTGTAACTTAAAAGTGACATTTAGAAAATTATATTTTAATGTTGTTCAAGACAACATCCACAAATCTACTCTAGGAAACACTTTAGGACCTTAGTTATGCAATTAAGAACAAGTTAACCTTAATGGTTCAATTTAAAATTTCTTATTGATAGAAATATAGGTGGTTAGTTATAAGTTATATAATACCTTATATATTGCAGTATTTTAAAGAATAAAATGTTTAAGTTATTATGATTTCATATTATCGATGTGGAATTTTGAGAAATAAAGCATAATATGAGGAGTAATATATTTCTTTGTGAAATACAAAAGAAATAAATTGCAAATTTATTATATTTATTTAACTTCAAAGGAATTTTTTTTCCAAAGTCATTGGAAATTCAAGAAAAAAGTAAAGTTAGTGACATATTATGTAAATGTTCCAAAAATTAATTCTTCATATGAATTTTGCGGTAAACTATAAATCAGTTTATCTTAACATTCAACTTTTTTCTCTATTCCCATAAAGTTGACAGGCGAATTAAAATGTAATCACAATTTGAAGAGTCAGTTTAAGATTTTCATGTCTTGATTTATTTTCATAAATAACGATCTTGCTATACAATGATGCCATGAAACTTTAAAAAAGATAGACACATTTAGCAGACTCATAGCAGTAAAAGTTTTGAGTAGAAAAACATTGTTTTCTGATTCTACAATCTTCACAAGATAATGAGAAATTTGAATATGTTGTCACTTTAAAAAAAAAGAAAAAAAAGAAGGGGGGGGGGGGGGGGGGAAGAAGAAGAAAAAAAACTTGACATTTTCTCTAAGCTTACTTTAATATGTATAATTTAGGAACTAAGAAGTTTCTTTTGTGATCTGTCAGATCGGAATTTCATTGAAGAAAAATGTTTTTTATTTTTATTTTGAGTATTGGCAGAAAAAGTATTTATTAAAATCAGAGATAGAATTATGTTCAACAGTATTTTTTCTTATAAATGATATGCGTTAGTGAATTAAATGTGATTCTCACTGTAATTATACTGACATAGCATTTTAAATCATTTTTTTAAAACTAATACCTTTTTGTAAACCAAAATAATATTTCTGATAAATTGTCACATTCAAAAAAGTTATTATATATAATTTTAGAAAATCCGTGTATGGAATTCAAATATCCAGGAAACATGCTATATTTAGTATTATTAATAAAGATACAAACAAGTTGAACTACGACTGTGTCACTTAAAAGCTGCTTTTACATTCGTTTTTATGATGTTCATCAGTTACAGATGCACACCATGCCATATTTGGAGACATTTAAACATTGAAATCTTTTCTTGTTACGGTCGAAGTTATGTATAAAAAATTGTAAATTTAGAGTTTCTACACAAAAAAATGTCACCGAGTTATAAATTATGCGATGCATTTACTGAGAAATTTCAGAATATCCGAGTTTTAATTTGATATCTTTATTTACAACCAAGATGTGAATTTCGCATAGGGGTACTAGAGAAGCATATTTCCGATCTCATTTAAACTGTGGCTGATATTTGTGAATAATATCTGCTTGAGATTTATTTAATTTTAATAATATTTCTGAGAACCTCAAAGTGATATATGACACATGTCTGTACCATGTGCCATATATCACTTATAAGAAAGAAAATGTATCAATTTGAAGTTTCTACTCAAGGAAAGGTCACCGAGTTGGAAAGAATGGCAATACATTTACTGAGAAATTTCAGAAAATCCGAGTTTTAATTTGATATCTTTATTTACAGCGAAGATGTGAATTTTTCATATAAGTACTATAGAAGCATATTTCCGATCTCTTTTAAACTGTGGCAGATATTTGTGCATAATTTTCTGTTGAGATTTATATAGTTTTAATAATATTTCTGAGACCTTCAAAGTGATATGGCACATGTCTGTACCATGTGCCATATATCACTTATAATACGCCATATCACAATTAAAAAAATTCAATTTGAAGTTATTACACAAGGAAAGATGGCGATGAATTTACAGAGACATTTCAGAATATCTGAGTTTTAATTTGATATCTTTATTTACAGCCAATTTGTAAATTTCTTATAGAGGTACTATAGAAGCATATTTCCGATCTCCTTTAAACCGTGGCAGATATTTGTGCATAATTTCCGGTTGAGATTTATCTAACCCTAATAATATTACTGAGACATTCATGGATATATATGACACATATCTGTATCATTTATAGTTTGGGCCTTACGAATTGAACATTGACTTTTGGTCTCTCTTCCCGTTACTTCTGGTTCTGATTGATTTTTGTTATAATAATCTGTCTCGATGAGATCTTTCATTTGGTATATCACACGTATGTGTAGCATCTGCTTGGGAATAGTTTCCTCATATGGTTGAACGGGTTAAAATCAATAAATAACGAATACATTTTAATGATATATAAATATGCCTGAGATTTAAAAATCAATAGGATAATAACAAAATCCAGGTCTAGGCAATGGTCTTGAAATTTAGAAATAGATTTTTTCTTCTTCTTTTTTAGCATGACAGCATGAAGAATGCTTCATTTGACTTGGTTGGCAGAAATAATTTACAACAATGGATATAAAATCCTACATTTTCAGTTTTATATTGGTGAAAATATTTTATAAACAGTAAACGTTTAGTACTTACGTATCAACGTGTCAACCGTTGGAGAGACAAACAGTCTTCCAACGGATTTCTATAGTCCGTCGAAATGGTCAATCAGGATGAATTCCCGTATCGCAAGGCAGCAAAGATATTTCACGACAAGGACCCAACGCATTCCAAACCGAGCCGAATCCATCGGACTCCAGGACGCCATTCGACTATTTGTTGCCAACAAAAAGTTCACTAATAGTCGACGTGATAATACATAATACATAAGTGCAATTCATTTAAATTTATTATTTAAATTTTAGCTTTTACACTAACGTAGAGCTGAACATATATTAAGGCTGTGTTTATCTATCTGTCCTGTGTATTGTCAATATTCTCAGTCAAAATTAAAATTAAAACTATTTTTTCCGTTAAAATTTTCACCGAATTCACCATTTGACAAACTTTTTTTAAAACTAGTGTTGTAAAAATGTCACAAAAATGCTAAATTGTCGTTTTTTTACTGTTGTTTCTATCTTACAATATATCAATGGATGGTGTAGTTTTTAGTTTCTCTACTCCATTTTTTTAAGGAAAGTTTGCTGGTACTTTTTCTTTTTTAAAAAATCGAAATAAAACTAAAAATTTTTGAACTTGAAAAGAAAATGTAAAAACACATCGCAGCTGAACCATTGATTCTGTAAGGGGAAAAATAGCTTATCCGCCTTTTATTTGTGCTGATTAGTTCTGAAAAATTACACCTCATAGCTGTAAAAAAAGATTTGAAAAGGGATTTCGCAGATTTATTTTAGTTACATTGGAAGTCAATAAAGAGTATTAGAGTAATTGAATTTGAATGTTTTATGAGTCTTCAAAAATGTTTTTTTTTTTCCCGAGTTTTTTTTATCGAAAATTTAATATTTATTGACCTAAATGCAATGGATTAAAGAGGTAAATTTCTCTTCAGGATAATTTCTAACATATAGTTTGAATTATCAGCAACATTTTCTTTATTTATTTAATAAAGAGCATTTAAATTAAGAGATGGTATTTTTTATTATTACAATCCTTTTTGTTTTATGAAATATTTTTCCTATGATTAAGAGTCTAAATAATTATTCATAAATAATATCACTAAAACAGCTGTTTTAATTAGTCAATTCAGTTTAAGTAAGAAAAATGAATAATATAATTATATATTTCAGTATAAAAATTTAGCAACACCGAAAAAGGCATTTTTATTAACCATAATAATGGTGTATTAACCATTATTATGTTAACCATTTTTGTTAACCATATTTAAGTAGTTGTGATCTTAAACTACGAATTATTAAACATGAACCAACTTGAGTGAGAAGAATATGTATGTGTTTAATAAATGTTTATTTTCTAAAACACTAGATGGCACTACTGTATCGAAAGAAATGGAAATCGACGGGAATTCATTGGAAACGGAGTTTTGAAAAGAAAAAAAAGTCTATAATTCTTAGAAATCTTTTTTTATTTATAAAGAATTTTGCAGAAAAAAGAGAAAAGAAAAGTAATAATAATAATGAAAATAAAAATATTTGCTGAGGTGTAAAATGTTTAGTCTCTGAGCTGAAGAATGCGTTTGGTTTCCCTTCAGAATTTCCAAATTTTATAAATCAACTCAATATTAATGTAAAATTAATTACCTTATTAATGTAAAGTAGTTATTACCTTATCATTTTTAAACAAAATTCAAATTTAAAAAGAAAAAGATTTTCAGGTTTTGTAAATATGTAGGTTTAAACTAATAATAAAAATTAAAAATTTTATCGAAATTGAAAGTTAAATTAAATTAAAACTTATTTTCAAATTCCAATTTATATTAAAATTCAAACTTATAGGAAATCGAAATTTATATTAAAACTAGAATTCATTTTAAAATAAATTACTTTAAAATTAAATATTTTACTTAAATTCATATAAAAAAAAAATGATTTTTTTTTTAAAACTAAATTTATATTATATTCAATATACAAATTTATATTTCATTTGATATTAAAATTTATAATATTTTTAAAATCTTTATCTTTTAAAAATGTATTTGAGTGTAATTTATGACCCCTAATTTTCACCCCAATATAAAAGTATCTTGTTAATTTGACAAGTGATAATGATGCAAATAAAATACGATTGAATGGCTGGTCTGCGGTTGGATAGTATAAATAGTTGATTTGAAGGTAAAAATATAAAAAGAGAACTGTAACTTACTCTACCAAAAAAAGTTTGAATTATGTATGCTTCATTTAATAAAAATAAATTAAAAAAATAATAATAATGAAATGTATGAAAATAATGTATGCATGTATGCTCCTAAATAATGAAAAGAAATTAAAAAAGTATGCTTTTATGTTAATAATATACATATATATATATATATATATATATATATATATATATATATATATATATATATATATATATATATATATATATATATATATATATATATATATATATATATATATATATATATATATATATATATATATAAAACAAATTATGTTTGTATTAATAAGATAAAAAAATAAAAAAAGAACAATTTAACAACGAATGCGTATACACATAGAATATATTCAAACTATAATTTGCTTTGTTGACTTGCTTTGTCCTCGGCCTTTTCATCTCCATTTTTAGGATAAGAACATTTATATTAAAAATGTTCAGTGCAGATTCATCAAATCTTGATTGATTTCATCCAAAGCCTGAGAACAGCGCACGTTAAAACGTGAGTGGTCCATGAATAACGGAGGGGGTGATCGCCCTTTCCGCCTCTCTCTGGATCCGCCAATGCTTTTGATATACAGTAACACGCAAAAGTAACACGGTGAGATTTGAGAAGGTTTAATATCCTAATTTTAAGATTCTCTGGAATTACCATCATTTGAAACATACCTTAATTTGAGTTCCACATAATATTTTTCGTACATATCTTAACTTTGGTTGCTAGAAAATGTTATATTGATTTAATTTGTGACATGTAACCTGAAATGCACAAAATATTTTAATAATTTATGTAAAATAACCCTTTTGTGTTCAATGTCTCTTTTCAAATATTTTTTGCCAAGTAAGTAATTTCCCTCTTAGTTTATTTTTGAAAAGAAGAGTTATTTTTTAATCTTCCTACATAAAAAATACATCTTAATCTGTTAACCATTAATACTTTTGTTACAGAGAATAGTTTTAGGTACAAGGAAATATTACTTATTTAGCGAGTGATTTAACCTGGAAAATGCTTAAAAACTAAAAAAATTTATGAAAAATGACCTAATTGTGTTTCAATACTTATTTACAAAATAATTCTTGCCACTTAATGTAGTTTATGTTGAGAAGAGTAAATTTCACCACATTAATATGATTATTGTATTTCTTAATCCAAAGAAATAAATAATTATAAAAACTCAAATAATATTTTTACTTTTTGCTGTATTTAAAAATGGAAAAACATATTTTTTGTAAACATATCTTTTATCTCAAGTGCAAATGGTCATTTTATTTAGATTGATTAATAAAAAAGGGTAAGAAGGACAGAGGAGCATCGTAATCGAACAGCCATTGTGGACCTACATGAGTTTCACCTTTCTGAATATCTGTCCATTTACCATCAGGTAGATAAATATCTCTTTTAGTTTTTCCCTTTTCTATAACTGGCGCCACAAGAATTCCGTCCCCTACAAGAAACTGCGAGTCCGTCTTCAACGCATCGATATCATCTGGAGATAGCCACCAGAGAGGTTTTATCACAGGTTCACCAGTGACAGTTGATTGCCTGGCTACTTTTAAGATATAATCTGCATATTTCTCATGGAGAGCTACCATATTCCTTGAAATGGAAACGACTTCTTCGTCGTAATCCCAAGGCACTATCGAAAACTGGATAACAGGCATGAATACAGTTGCCTCTAGCCAGCGAATGTACAACTCTTTATCAGGTAAAGAATCCTCAATAGAATCATAATTATTACCACCTATCATGTCTGGCAGGATAAAGTAATAACCCATCAATGATAACTGAAGGGCGTTGGGAATCAGAGTTTGCAAACCATTTATGTAGTCCCATCTGGAAAATTTATCGAACATGCGAACGAAAATTGGAAGCTGTTGAGAACCGTAACCAACCCTTACTTCCACTCTTCCACCAAAACTTGATGCTAACTGTGCCCAGAACTTTGAGTACAAGTTTGGTTGAATATTGGCTGCTTTATCATGAAGCACAAAACTTTTATCAAGCCACATAACTTCTCCCGCGTCGAATTTGAAAGACGAGATGGAATACCTTGACCTAATAATTTCAAGACGTTTTTTAAACCATTCAACAGCTTGTCTGTTAGTAGTGTCTAACATTGCAGCCTTGTCGTCATTCCACCATTTTACTTCCAATGTCTGCCCCACATTATTTTTCACCCAATACCCGTTTCTTTCACCAACTGAAAAAATATCACATTTTCTATTACAGAAAGGATGTACCCATAAAGTGACTGGAAACCCCATGTTGCGCAGAGCATCAGTCATTCGTTTGGGGTCAGGAAACTTGGTGAAATTGAAATCAAGACTACCATAGCAGTCCTCCCACATATCATCTATTTGTATTTGGCTGGATGGAAAGTCAATCAGCTTGATCTCTTGTGCGAATTTCAATACCACTTGCTCGTCGATGTCTCGTTTATATCGAGCCCATGTAGACCAAATAGGATACCGAAACACCATTTCTTCAGGAACACTTCTAGGCTTCTTGATCCACCTGTGACTGCCGAAAACGAATGCCTCCTTTACAGACGCCGCCGAACAGATAGAGTAAGTTAGTTCCTGTTTTCCCTGTCTGTCAGTCTCATACGGATGCTTTTTGGTGGATGTAGTAAAGCACACGTGTCCACTGCCGCTCTCGTTGAAACTTACAAAGAGCGGAACATTATCATCCACATGTATCACGAAGCCACTGGACGACAACCAGAGCTGTTCGACTACATTACCAGAAAGATGATGCAGAGGATCTCCAGTGACAGAAGGATACCATGGTCTAGAATCTTCTTCGAGTGGCCATCTCTGGTATAACCTCTCACCTCCACCATACCAGTAATCCTCTCCGAGCAAGAAGCAGTCCATAGCACCTCCTACGTGGTTAGTCCACTGTACTTTGTGGCATGGTACAGAGTGGCAGGTCATACTATCGGTCTCGCAGTGATCCGAGTTGTCCTGAGTTACCATTAATTTCATTTCTTTGCCATAGTGGAGGCATATAGAATCTGATGGTGATTCGTCTCCAGAGCAACTGGAATAGGTCATGTTGCTCTTTTTGGGCAGCCATCCTAGGTATCCTTTGAGGGTGTGCGACCGTGGAGAATAGACGTCTAGAAGAAGTTTAGAGGAAAGTGTCAACTGAAGGGAGTCTAGCAATAAGGTTGGTACGCCAAATGAGTGGATGTCGTCCTGGGGTTGATGCGGGCTTTGGGTTGTGCCTTGATGAAGGATCGTCCATAAGCAGACTACGAGGGGAAACAGAAACATCTGAAATAGAAATAATATAACCTATATAAACTAAGCTTTTATATATCTATAAATCCGTTATATGCATTGCCAATTTTTTAAGTACATGTGGAGCGTTCTCGTGTTATCTAGTCGTGTGAGTTTGATCGTGTTTATGAAGGATTAGGTTCTTGTTTTTCGAAAGCTGTCACTAATTAGCAGTCATTGATTGTAGGAAGGGTGTTGTGTTCAACTATTACCGATTAGGTATACATAAGAATCAGAGAGATAAAGGAACACACCTCAGTATACTCTGATTGTTTTTTGCAGAGGTGGTTTTTAAGAGTAATAAATCCATTAATTTCTCTTCCTGCTAAATCATAAAATACTAAAAACGTTATCTATCATTTAAAGCTTAATCGCTATATAGACCATAGTATCTATTTTTAACGACCAGAACGTAAAAAAAATTATTTGTTTACTAAAATAGCAAATATGATAGATATATTAACACTACATAGCTAAGCAACAAAAATGCTGCAAAATTATGCATCATTCATGATTTTTATTATTATATTTAATATCACTTTCATCGTAGAATATTCACAAATGAATTTCTTTTTTCGTCTAAAAAGTAAGAAATATGCCGAGCAGAAGGAATCTTGAATCTGTAAAATATCACGGGAGTTAACCTTTCGGGAGATTTTTCAAGCGGAAACTATCCTTCTACAATGATTTTTTCACATAGAATAAAAAAAAAATCTTGAAAATTTCCACCAAGCAGAAATTGGGCAAACATTACAAAACGTGTATGTTTTCCAAAGACATAATGAAATTGGTAAAAAAATGATAGTGAATTTATTTATAAGTTTCACAAATTGCCGTGATAAATCTAATGAACTTCCTGCTATTTAACATATTAATTACTTTTTTCATGGCAATGTCCTATAAATTGAGAATTTATTAACACATTTATGACTTTTCAATCAGAAAGTGGTTCTAATATGCATGAAGCAGCATTTGAAAAAAATAGGTGGAATAAATTTAAGAATATTTAAAATGTATTCGAAATAAGTTTAACTGATAAGAAATGCTTTACCTTAATTACTACAACTGTCCGTAAATAAGTGGTATTCCTGCCTAGTAAAACTGCACAAATTATACTTAAATGTTATTTGTTTTTCATTAAAGATCGATAAGAAATTTTTGTTTAGTTTGTATAGAAATAATGAACTGATGCATAGGAAAATGAATAATTTTATTATTGTTACAGATAATTATAAATAATATATGGTGCATTTTCCCTTATTTCAGCATACGCACTTAAATAAATCCAGAAAAACCTTAGTACAGATGATCCCTGAAGAAGATAGAACAATGGAGCATATTTCCGACAACAATGGCGAAGTTTAGTGAAATGCATAATATATGATTAGAATTAATGTTTTGTGAAATGCATAATATTTTAGTATAATGTATAATGTTTAGTGAAGTGCTTAATATGTCAGAAGAAAATTTAATTTTTAGTGAAATGCATAATATTTTAGTATAATGTATAATGTTTAGTGAAGTGCATGATATGTGAGTAGAATATTTAATGCTTAGTGAAATGCATAATATGTGATTAACATGTATAATGTTTAGTGAAGTGCATAATATGTGAGTAGAATATTTAATGTTTAGTGAAATGCATAAAATGTGATTAAAATGTATAATGTTTAGTGAAATGCATAATATGTGATTAGAATATATAATGTTTAGTGAAATGAATAATATATGATTAAAATGTATAATGTTTAGTGAAATGCATAATATATGACTAGAATGTATAATGTTTAGTGAAGTGCATATAATGGGAGTAGAATATTTAATGTTTTGTGAAACGCATACTATTTGAGTATAATGTGTAATGTTTAGTGAAGTACATAATATGTGAGTAGAATATTTTATGTTTAGTGAAATGCATAATATATGATTAAAATGTATAATGTTTAATGAAATGCATAATATATGATTAAAATGTATGTTTAGTAATATGCATAATATGTGAGTACAATGTGTAATGTTTAGTAAAATGCATGAGTAGTGTATTTAATGTTTAGTGAAGTGCATAATTTATGAGTACAATGTATAATATTTTGTAAAATGCATAATATTTTAGTATAATGTATAATGTTTAATGAAGTGAATTATATGTGAGTAGAATATATATACTGTTTAGTGAAAGGCATAATATGTGATTAAAATGTATAATGTTAAGTGAAATGCATAATCTGTGAGTACAATGTCTAATGTTTAGTGAAATGAATAATATGTGAGTTGGATGCATAATGCGTAGTAAAATGCGTAATATTTTAGTAGAATTAATAACGTTTCAGTGCAGTGGAAACGATAATGTGTCGTATGAACATTCTTTAAAATAAAAATGTCAAATTTAGCAATATGTAACTTTTGGAAAAATAAATAGTTTTTTACAATCCCAACTGATGTCATTTTTTTTTTTTTTTTTTTTTTTTTTTTTATGTATTATTCATTTATTACACCTTGTACAATTTTAATGTATAAAAATGCTCAATTTGTGTAATTTGCTTTATATATAAGAATGATCACAATTAACTTGCTTTTTTTTCTTATATATTGCATTTCTGGAAGTTTGAGAAAATTAAGTTCCCCCAATTTTTAGGAAATTATTTTTTTACTAGCTGAGAACAGTACTTTCGTAACCTAAATTATTGGATTTAATCGAGAAAAAGCGGTAAAATGAACTACATCGTGTTGTTAACCATTCTCTTTCCATATAATTACAATATTTTTTAAGAATATTTGGCTACTGACTACTCTATCTAATATCTTTAAGGTCCACTCTCCTTCACAAATTGTATTATTCTTTAGAGCCAAAAGCTAGTTGTTCTTTTACAAAAGGTGAATCTTTTGCATTTTCTTATTTCAAGTCACTTTATTTATTTATTTATTTATTTATTTATTTATTTATTTATTTATTTATTTATTTATTTATTTATTTATTTATTTATTTATTTATTTATTTATTTATTTATTTATTTATTTATTTATTTATTTATTTATTTATTTATTTATTTATTTATTTATTTATTTATTTATGTATTTATTTATTTACTTATTTATTTATTTATTTATTTATTCATTCATTCATTCATTTATTTATTTATTTATTAGTGTACATTATGTAATGCCTCAATGCCAATTAAAGGAATAGAAATTATATTAGTCATTCTTCAGAGCTGCGTCAAATAAACCTGTGAGAAAGAGTTGGTGGGAATATGGAGACAAAATATATGCTTTTTTTTCTTGAGATTGTTCTGTTTTATTAAAGCATGTTTATCTGCAACTTATCACTTACAAACAAGCTATTACTACCAGATAAACAATTTCTGGAATTCCCTTATTAATGACCATCTATTTCTAAAATCCAAAGCCTGAAAAGATTGCTTAGGTCACACTTGTTCAAACTTTTCATTCGCTAATTTTACTGATAAGAAACTTTCTTTTTCTTGTAAAGCTACAATCTGCATATATGCATTACAATGTTTCATTTGCATCTTTTCACATAATAAAAAAACTAGTTGACATCCAAATTTTCTAAATAATAAACATATAAGTAACATTAAAAAATATTAACAAAACCCAAGGTCTTGCAATTCGCAATTTCCACACTTCTCAATTCACCCCTTAATATCAGCACTGTTGTCTCACAAGAATAACACATCGGCATGCTTGTCTACAAGACTATTATTCCTTATGTTTCAATTTATTCCTTTAATAACACTCAAATTCATTCCAATAATTACAATACATTTAAGCTTTTCAACCCTTCTCTTCGGAAAACATCCAGAGGAAAACAAGTTGGTCGCAATAAAAATAAACAATTCATTATATCCGAAATACTTTACTAATTTTTTATACTTTACAGCATTAATTCTGATTTTAATTTGAGGGACATTAAGAACTTTATATTAACATTTAACAGTAGAAATCCCTATTGTGTTTTTAATTCCAATCACTTATTCTCTTTCAAGGATATGACTTCAAAATTTAATCTATTTCTTATTCAAATGCAGATCTTTTACTATGACTGAACCAAAACTAGAATACATATATACTTTTTTAGTCTTGATAACTTGCATCCTTTCTGTGATCTTTTAAACTTCCACAATAGCATCTCAAATTCAAACAACATATATCCAATTAAAATCTTCAACATCACCTTGGTCTTTAAATACAATCAAACTCAGTAAACACGAAGGCGACGGTGCCGCCGAAATTTGTTGCTTTAATCGAATTTCGTCGTAATCGTCTAAAAAACTTTTTTATCCAATATATGCATATTTAAACTACTAACTATACGTACATCTAATACTGTTGCTTTTTAGAACATTTACATAGCAAGGCTTATATTTATTACAATAGTTTGACAAGATGTATGTGGTGGTCTCGTGTCCAAATAACAGTTAAAACTCCTTGACACCAGAGATATCTTTTGTCTAGGGGATAGAATATATAGCTGGAGAAACAAAGGTCACACGATCGATTCCAGGTGCCCTCAAAGAAAAACGCACAATGCTTAATTGGTGACTATTGGACAACTGAATCCTGCTGCCATCTATCGGCACCTTCTGAAAACATTACACGACTGTAACTCAATCATCTCAGCATCTTTGGCGACTCACTGCCAAACAGCAACTCCGGCGACTCACTACCGCACGCGTAAGCAACTCAATCGTTCGTCCATTTGCGACTCATTAGGAAGGGGTTATGTAGTGGTCTTTTGTACAAACAACAGATAAACCAGAGATTTCTCTTGTCTAGGGGATGGAGTATACGTCTGGAAAAGCAAAGGTCGCACGATCGATCCCCAGTGACCGCAAAAAAAAGCTGCTACGCTTTATGTACATTAGGGGGGGGGGAATGTATTTACCAGTAATTTATTGGTAAATAAGTGTTATAGATTTTTGCTTTGAGTTCTTTTTTTTTTAAATTTCTTTTAAAAATGTGTCAACCTTCTCTAAATTGTTTAAAGTGCTTAAGGTATTGAACTCCTGTATTAGGTACCGTTATAAAGTTTCATCTTAAGAAATAAGTAAGCTTAAAAAAAAAATCGTTTAAAGCGGGATTTCATTACGTAAGGTTACGTGTTAAATGAATAATTAACGCTAAGTTTACGCTAAATCGCATGGAGAACTGCTTTTACTTCGTATTAAACGGGATTTCGTGTTAAGTGAATTCGCATTAACGAGTTTTGACTGAATAGCTTTCCCTTCGGTAGATCTATCTTGAACTACAATTATTTTTGTCCAAAAATTGATTTAAAAAGGGAAAACAGTTATTGCCTATACGACAACCCACACCTTAAAAATTATTTTAATGACAATACTGGACACTTTGCCACTTGAGATCTCAATTTAATCCAAGATACCCAACTTATAGATATTCCTTTAAAGGGTACCAAGTGAAGACTTGTCACAAAAAGGAAAACTGGATACTACACATATTAGAGATCGGAAATATCGATGAAAATAAATATCGATACTATATCGTTGCATAGAAAAAAATATCGATAAAATATCGATTTATCGATTCATGATTTTTTTAATTTGATTTTCAATTTTGCCAGAAAAGAAGTTTTTCAGGGCATATTTCTACTTTTCATGAATTCATGACAAAATTGTTTTAATAAATAAGTTTTGAAAATTGTTTTAATGAATAAATTATATTATCAATCAGAATAAATAAAATACATTTGTATGTCAATGCATAAATTCCCATTTATTTTTAAAGAAAATTTTTTGAAAAGTAGTTTGCCTCAAATTTTCTGATAGAGAAGTTATTAATTTTTAAAATTAGATGCAAATTCCAGGCACACGTTGGTAACAGAAAGGCGCTATGTTAATGACGACTAATAAATGATCGTATCTTTCCATTACATTATGTTTTCTTTTGGTTAGGGTGCCATTTTAACTGTCTCTCAGTCAAGTTCAAATTTTAGTTTTGAAGTTTTTGAAAAGGGAATAAAGAAAATCGAAAAAAAAAAACACATGGAACTACAAAACGATCATCAAAAAATAAAAATGTTTGAAAATATCGATATATCGGTGACTTGTATCGAAATTTTACTCTCGATATTTAAAAAAAAATATCGATAAAAATATCGTCGTATCGATATATCGTAGACTTCTAACACATATACTTTCTCTAAAAATATTGATGATTTATTTTTGAAAACATCTTATAAACATAATACACCTATTGAACATCTTATAGAATAAAAATGGGTTCTATAATACAGATTTCAAAATCTTTCCAAACAGCAATCTCGCTAATTTCCTTTCTCCAACAACATTCAAGATTTTATTAAAAATATTCAATTTGCATCAGATGTAATGTGTTCCCCATAGCGTTTACAGCCGAACTCACAAGGATTAGTGATTCCCATTCGACACTTGTTACAACTACAAGTTTCTTCACCCATTTTTTTGGAAGCCTCAATAGATCTGTGTTTCTAAATGGTTGTGAATGAATATCTATCCATAAATTTAGATAACTTAGAGATTTAAAAAATAAAATGAATTTATACCTACATTAAAAATACACACATGCCAAAAGTATATGTGAATTTATTTTCATTGTGTCATATACTCATATGTGTTTTAGTTAAACTGTTTTCAAGTGTAGCAGTTAAGGGTTAAATTCTTTTTTTATTAATATGTAAAATAAAAAAAAAAAAAGCAGGGACCAAACAGAAGGTATACGAATGAGCAAGACAAAATTATAACATGGTGATGAAAAGATATGCGTCGAAGCACTTACAACTAGCACCACAATTTTTGTTGCAACGGAAGAATCCAAACGCCACCTTTATTTTGAAAACTCTAAATCTCTAGTATTTTTAACCATGTTTTTCTTGGGACGTGTTGCATTGCATATTTGAAAACAGTCCTTTAAAATAGTATTTTTTTTCCTTTTCGATTAATTGTAGTCATCTAAATGCAATTTCATAAGTCCTGAAGAATCCAAAAATTTATTTCTTCAAAAATATATCAAGTTTCAAATTTTAAGCTGCGTTAAATAATTGTTTTTATCGTTTTGTTTACTTGTCCAACAATACACATACCAAAAGGATGATTTTGGTGATATAATTTTCGATCATTCTTATACTGTCCTTTCTTATGAGCAGAGAAGAAAAAATGATCGCTGATTAGGTATGCTCAAGGAAAGAGAACTCTGTGTTAAAAGCATTATTTTTTCAGCATTTTAAGTCATTAAAGCATTTTTACGAGAATTTCGGAGGTGGGAATGTTTAAAACACCTTCAGAGGCATTACCACAGCAATTTTAATCAAAATCGTTAGAGCTGTTTTTTAGGAAAAACTAAAAAACACGATTTTCAATGGTAGCTACTTTGTGCGCATGCGCGATTTTGACGAAAACCTTAATGGTATGTCCTTGTACCACCACCAATGCGCATACTAAATTTGAATATCGTAGGTCAATTTTTTCGGGAGTTATGCTGATCACGTACACACAGACATACAGGCAGGTATTTTTTCTAGATTATTTTATTAAAATTAGAATGCTCCAAAACGAAGAGAAATGCAAATTTTTTTTTACCAAATGCTATACTATTAGTACCCTATGTACACATATGGATAACGGAAAGTAAAACACCGAAATAGTAGAAATTTAATCAATAACATATTTATAATAATAATAAAATATAAATCATTTTATTTGAAAAAAATGAGATAGAATTTTTTGGCTTTAACAACTAACTATTTTGACCGGCAGATTTTTTTGCTTAGTAAAATTCTCCACTAAACTTTTTCCAAAAATGGTTGCAAAACTTTTATTGCTAACTCCATATAAAGTAAATCAGAAACTGTTTTCAATAAAAATTGAGAAGAATTTATACTACTTGTATGGTGTTAGAAATTTGAATTTTCGCTTATAAGGTGTAAAGTAAGGTGCATGCTAAATTAAAAAAAATTCTAGGTATTTCGAACATATTCAGCAAAATAAAAAAAATTATATTTAAAAATCTAAACAAACCTTAAAAGTTGACTATTTATGGACTGTGCAAATAATTGAATTTTATAATAATTTAGTTAAAACTTTGATTTGATTTCATTACAGATATTATTTCGAAAACGTATAATTTTAAAAAAGCTGACAAATTCCATGCAATAAAACGTTAGTAGAAGCAAATTTATCATCAACAAAATGTATCAGCAGTATATCGTTACACATTGTTCCCATTAATGATAACATATGAAAATAATTCTAGACACAATAAGAATGCAGTGATTAGATAAAACTGAAGAGCATAAGATTGCTTTGATTTGTCGCGTTTTGCTGTGAGAGAACTGAACATTTTAGGTCTGCATTATCCGATGGTTATTGTGAACCAGAAGTGTAACAGGAAACTGCATTTTGCATTAAATGTGTAAAAGACAAAACAATTTTTTTTTCGCGTTTTTAATTTTATTCTTAACCTGTTGAAAATTATACGAAACGCAAGTGTAATGCCAGAAAAAATATTGAGGATACAATTAATATATTTGGAATAAAATTCGACATAAATAAACAGTATGGTAATTAATTGTATAAAATAGTTTCATGCAAAATAGACAGTATACGATATTCGACTAGACGATCCTACGCACACCTGTTTATATACTGACTAGCTGAATACCCGTGCTGCGCTACGAAATTTTTCCTTGTCCGTTTTAGTAATCCAAAGACATTCATGTATTCTTCACTTCAGACGTTTGCTTCCATTTCGATCTCGACAATTTGAATTATCAAAATATTAACTTTCCTTTATTGACATTTTTTCCAAAATTAATAATTGAGAATATATTGGAAATGAGACATTTGAATATCCCTCGTTTAGAACATTTAACCCCCTTTGGTTCTTTTTAATAACTTTAACTAATAACTGATTTTAAATAACTAATTTTTTCTATATTTGCCCTTCTTAAGATTTGCAACAAATATCAGAATTGTGACAACATTGGAAATGGGTCATTCGGATATCCCTCGTTAGAACGTTTAATCCCTTTTCCACCCCTTGAAAAGGGTTAATAATGATCGGAATAGCTTACTTCTTTTTATGTTTGGTTTTGTTGTCATAAACACAAATTTTCAATGTTGTGATCATGAGGGAAGTGGGACATTTGAATATCCCTCGTTTGGAACTTTTAATCCCTTTTCCACCCTTTAAAGTGGGTTAATCGAGAACGGAATAGCTTACTTTTTCTATAATTCTCTTTGTTGTCATTTGCAAAAATTTTCAGAGTTGTGACCAAATGGGAAGTGGGACATTCGAATATCCCACGTTTGGAACGTTTAACCCTTTTTCCACCACTTAAAGAGGGTTCATCGTGATCGGGATAGCTTACTTTTTCTATATTTGGTTTTGTTGTCATTTGCATCAATTTTCAATGTTGTGACCAAATGGGAAATGGGACTTTCGAATATCCCTCGTTTGGAACTTTTAACCCTTTTTCGACCCTTTAAAGTGGTCTAATCGAGATCAGAATAGCTTACTTTTTCTATGTTTACCATTGTTAATATTTGTACCAATTTTCAGAGTTGTGGACGTGTGGGAAGTGGGAGAATTAGTGATGAATGAGTGAGTGAATGAGTCAGGGAAGGCTTTGCTTTATATATATAGAGATAATCGATATGCCCGATAGAAACTCGATATTGACTAGTCCATTACAAATGCCAAGCTGTATGTTTTTCCATATTCAATTAAGACTGGATGTCTTTCATATTTAAAATTTAAGACTGAATATCTTTCATAACTTAAATTTAAGACTGGATATCTTTTATATATATATATTTTTTAAGATTAGATGTCTTTTGTATTTCATTTTAAGACTAGATGAATTTTATAATTTTAACTTAATCAAACTATACCATATATCATAAATGGATTGAAAAAATAAATAAAGCTCCCAGTTGCATTCAAAGAATATTTAAATTAATGTGAGTTACTTTAACTTTTCACTTCGTAGGAATTCTGCGACCTTAATAGAAAAGAAATAATAGGAAATATTTATTGGGCATGGAAAATACAAGTTTTCGTCACACATTTTTATACAAAAACATTATTCCTAACGTGGCAATCAAAACCCACTTTGAGAGTAACTTTTCAATGTCTTCTTCGGAAAAAGAGTTTGTTTGGACCCTAACGTTCCATTTCCACTGAATTTTGTCAATTTAACATGGAGGAAATTTTTTATTTGTGCACATACTGTGTACCAAGTTTGAAAAGAATCCTATTGATTGGAAGGAATATTTTACTCACTGGTCACAAGTAGTGAATAAATGCTAGAGCAGATCATTTATATCAAGGCACAAACGGATGCTGTGTTTTGGGAATTAATAAACATTAAAACAATCTAATATAATAGATCATTGGCGTTCAGGTGGATTTTTTGGTGAAAAAGAACCTCCTCTCACGTTATCTTAATCATCTTCAATTAATATGAAAAAATTTTCCCCATATAATTTTAGAACCATACAAAATATCTTTCAGTGTTATTAAAAGATTTTATGTTTTTGAGGTTGTAAAAAGAATCAATACAGTGAAATTTTAATGCCTAGATTACATTGGTATCATGATAAATTCAATGAATATTATAATTTTAATTTAATAAATTTCAGTGATTAAAACTATCGAAGAAATAGAATTTTATAAATTTTTTTCAAACCCTCTCGTTAAACAATATCCGTTTTTACTTTTTTAATATTTATTAAATATTTAATAAGTAACTTATTCAAGAGAGATTTTTACAGATTTTTACATTTAGAAAGTTAAATTAAAAAATTCACCCAAGATTAAAATATAATTTTAAATGAGGTTCACTATGAAATTCAAATATTTGAATACAAGAGAACATTAAATATATGAGTAATATTGATATTTTATTACAAAGGCATTAGAAAAATTATTGTTTGAAACACACACCACCAGTCAGAAATAGGGTAAAAAATAATATAACTCATAAACTATTTTTTTTAATATTAGTTTTTATATTCATTAACACAGCGACGATTCTGTAAACAGATTGTGCTAGGTGTTTGCACCTAATTTTATACATCAAAAACATTTCTTCTATCAGTAAAATGTGCAGTAAACTACGCTTCAAAATGAAATTTATTAAAAATGAACGTGCGTTCAAATGTATTTTATTTATTCTGATTAAAACAATTTTATTATTTATTTTTTAAAACAATTTTGGAAAAATGGAAAGAGTTTCTTTAATGGTCGGTTAAATACTATTTTAAAGTGATTGGATGACGGCAATTAGGTTTATTAGTATTACGTAAAAGCGACCTTTTAGTGAGAGTTTCAGTCCCAAAATTTGATAGAATGCATTGTCCTCAACATCGAATCTATCTGCCAAGTGTTAGACCGATTGGATGACGGCAAGGGTGTTCATCAGACCTCAACAGATTTGACCGCCATCGACAAACATACACACAAAATCGAAGTTAATATAAAGGATTTTTTCAATGCAAATGTAAAAATAAAAGAGAATTTCATATTATTCAGACTTGTGGTAAAAGTTAAATTTTGTCAGTACAAAACCACGTGAAATTCCAGCTTCCATTTCTAAAACATTTAAAAAAAAAAAAAAATTACCAGCGCATTTTTCGTAATTTTTTTTTAAACACACTAAAGAAACTCTTATTTAAATCTTACCTTCAATGTAAAAATGGTGTTAATGTAGTGAATTTCAATGCATAATTGAAACATCTATTTTGACCTCAGCCATCCTTATTTACGTACCCTTACATTTTGGCAGAGAGTGCGCTTCTATCGTCATCAGCTGACTTGGCGACGCGCCAAATCTCGTTTCGACGACAATTTCAAGCACTTTCTCCCGAATTATCGCCACAATAGTAGAATGGCGAACTCAGGATGGAGGGAATGCATTTATTAATAGAATAAACAAAATACGTTATCCGAATCGTCATCAAGTGAGATAGTCACTGTCACCAAAATGACGATTCTTTTACAACATATGATTTAATTTTAATTTTTTTAAAAAAATCTTTAGTCTGAATTTTGTTATCTGACACGTGGAAAAATTATAGGAGTTTAAATTTACAAATGATTGGCGGTGTTTGATGGTTTGGCGATTTCGTTCCCGCTTTGTAATTCTTTCGATGTGATAGTGCTTACTCTCAGCAGCGCTGATTAAGGGGAGTGAAGATTTTTTTTTTTAACCTCGTTCATTAGGATCCAGATTTTCTGGATTTTCTGTAGGGTTCCATCATTGTTTTGAGTTCTCTCTAATTTTTTCCTTCCAAACACGTCTTAAAATATGAAATTCTGTGAGTTCATGGAACAAAAAACTGTGATTGACCATTTATTGAGTTCTCATTCGGAACACCTTATATTACAGTAAATATAAAAAAACAGGAGGGCACCTACTTTTACTTTCATACCTTTCTGGGTAATTGTGTTATCCCGTCAGCGATGGATTAGACGAAATATTCAACAAACAGATTAATTTAATCCAGCGCCTGCCAATAATTTTTAAAAACGGGCCGAATGACTTATGTTGGAACTTTCAGCGGGCCGCAGATTTATACCGAATACGCCAATAAATATATCGCTTTACGACATATGTTCAATGTTAGAAATGTGATAATTACAAAAGATTTAACAATATAAAACAATTTAGAAAACTGAAACAATAATTTAACTTTTTTATATTAATAAAAAAACAATTGATATTTGATTCTTGTTTCAAATAATTAAAAAAATAGTTTTCTTTACATTGTACATTGTGGCGACCTCAAATATCAGATAATGCTTCTGTGCACTGGAGTACTCTTTTGCACAGAGGTAACGCGTCTGTCTCCAAACACCATGGTCCTTGGATTAAACCCCGTCGCCCACAACGAAAGCTTCATACGCTTTAATGGTGACCCGGACTAAAACGAATCATGCTGCCATCTATCGGCGCTTCTGAAAGGAGAAAACTACATCGCAACATGCGATTACAAAAACGCAACTCGCGTCCAACACCGCAACGAGCGGTCTCAACGATGCAACAAGCATCCAAAAAACCTCCAACTCCGTTCAGACGTTGATCAGAACAGCAGCATCGCTCCTTCGTCGCTGGGAGGAGGCTGTGTGGCGACTCCAAATATTAGATAATGCTTCTGTGCACTGGAGTACTCTTTTGCACAGAGGTAACGCGTCTGTCTCCAAACACCATGGTCCTTGGATCAAACCCCGTCGCCCACAACGAAAGCTTCATACGCTTTATACATTAAAGTCATAAAAGAAATTAATCTTTAGTGACACTATTACAATGTGACTTGGCATAAACTCATAATCAATTAAGATATTTAAAACATACCTCCTAAATCCTTCATTTTAGTCGATTAATTGCGAGACGATGACGGCCGGTCCGCTTTTCACTATCTACTTGGCGTTTAAAACTAGTCTTCGACACCATTATTGCACTGGAGTCGCAGAGATCACGATTCTTCTTTTCACGTCAAAACATATAGGCCAGAATGCATTAAAACACCCAACTCCTACCCATCACATTCAAAAAAGCAGAATTCGAATTGTGCCATTCACGAGTCGAGGGGGTTGGGTATCTTCTATATATTTAATAGGCAATACGTTTTTTGGGGTTAGTCCGTCCGCCTAAACTGCTCAACCAATTTCAATGATCAAGGTATCATTTTAAAGGAAATAAGCTGTAGATTTGCCAAAACGTGCCAAAATAATTTATTAACACTTTATTAATTAATTAAATTTCAATATTTTTCATCATTAAGCTACTACAAAGCCTCAATGATTTTGAATATTTGAATGGCAACATCCTTACGTATGTAAACAACAAACCCGTTGCTAATTTTAAAGCTCTTTTTAAACTCTTCGTTTCAAAGTTGATTTTTTCTGTTTTTCTGAAGCATTTTTGTATTAGAGTAATTATTATTTTGAAGTATTTGTATCCAGAAAAACCAACCCAAGCGAGGCATTCAGGGGTTGGTGAGTGTAGCTCGCGTTTTTTTTTTATCAGAATAAATAAAAGATATTGGGACTTCAATGTAAGGGCATAGCTAATGAAGTTTTAAGACAGAATGTTGGCGGATAGTATATTTAACTTTCTATTATGAAACTTGCAATTTGGGTGTTTTCTCTATTAGGCCTTACATTAAATTTATAAAAATTTGGTTACATTTTTTATGGCTGGCAAACCTATTCGAGCGCAGCAAGATGTTTTAACTACAAATTCGAGCGGCAAAGCTGCTCAATCCGAGCGCAACGATGTGTTTGGGGGGTTGGAGAGCGTTAGCGAGCAGGGGGCGAAGCCCCCTAGTCATAAGTAATAAACAAAGCAATGTGAAGGAATGCGTCATTGGTAATAATTGAAACTATTGCTTTTATTTTTATTTTTCTGACAGTCTCAGAAAGAAAAGAAAAAAAAGGGATTTTTCAGACTTACTGACGCGGGCCACTTAATGGAAAAAGCGGTTTTTGGTAATAAACACATACTATTGTAGACAAATTAAAATTATTTCCCCAAAATTTGATTTTTGCTCTTCTGTACTACCGGCGAGCCGGAGAAAAAGCTGTCACGGGCCGGATCCAGCCCGCTGGCCGCCTAGTGGCTGACGCTGCTTTAATCTGTTGAATCTAGCGCTTCGCTCAGATGACTGGTTCGACGCGCAACTGAGGCTATCTACTGGTAGGCCCCAAAGCTAGTCTGTGTCAATGTGGACTTTCCGAGACCTACTCATTAGAACTTGTTTTCGCCAGCAGAAATTTATCCACATAACCTAAGTGCCCATGTTCGAGTATAACCTTCACAACTAAACGCATGTTGCATGGTTAGTTAGCAGTTAGAAAATTTTAACCACAGCATATGAAACTAGGGATGTAGAACATCGCGTAAATTCCAATTACAGTATAATACTGATGTTAATTTGAATGACTCTCCTTTTCAACATTCATTTAGGGAAAATGTCCAGTTAGGCAATATTTTTTCCTATAATTTTCATATGGGTCTAAAAAAAAAAAAAAAAAAAACTTTCGTCAAATAGATGGTTTTGGCGCAATATACTTTCAATAATTCTTAATTTATATTTTCTTATAAGTGAAACTGCGGAAAGGAGAAAAAATGATCGTTGGAGGTATGCTCAAGGAAACGGAACTCTGTGTTAAAGGCATTTATTTTTCAATTTTGTACTCCATTAGAGCATTTTTATGGAAATTTCGGAGGTGGGGATGTTTAGAACACTTTAAGAGGCATTATCACAGTGATTTTGGACAAGATCGTTAGAGCTGTTTTTTAGCTTATTACTGAAACACATGATTTTTTCAATCGCAGCTACTTTATGCGCATGCGCGATTTTAACGAAAATCTTAATGGTAGGTCCTTGTGCCATCAGCAACCCTCACACCCCGAATTTGGACATCGCTGGTCAATTTGTTCGGGAGAATACACACACACACACACACACACACACACACACACACACACACACACACACACACACACACACACACACACACACACACACACACACACACACACACACACACACACACACACACACACACACACACACACACACACACACACACACACACACACACACACACACACACACACACACACACACACACACACACACACACACACACACACACACACACACACACACACACACACACACACACACACACACACACACACACACACACACACACACACACACACACACACACACACACACACACACACACACACACACACACACACACACACACACACACACACACACACACACACACACACACACACACACACACACACACACACACACACACACACACACACACACACAGGATATTCTAAAACGTGAAAAAATAGTTTTTTTTTTTTTTTTTACCGAATACTACACTTTCACTACATATGAGTAATTGAAGTAATTAATGAAAATTATATAATGTGCTGTATGTATATAATTATCTTTCAAACCTAATGTTTTAGTCCCCCCCCCCCGTATGAAAAATATATTATTCAACTAAGAATAGGGAACAGTCACCACATTATAGTTTGGTTTGGAAGATCCGACTGCCTTTTTATGCCATTTATAAAGTGAACAAAGCCATATACGTCGCGTAATTTTGAGCATCTAGAAGAATACGAGATCAAAATTTTCTAGTGGAAACAGCTCTTTTCGACACCACCACATCAACGAGAGGATATTGCGGCCATGACAGATTTAATGAGCACCAGCCCCCATTAGGTACACACCGATCTTTGGCGTTCTGTCGAGAACGGAACCCACAATCATTTCGATCATAAGCTCAATACTCTTTGCCAGACTCACATTACACACAACCACATTAGCGTGAAAAACTATTTCAACAAGTGTGGTTACAAGTTAATATTTATAAATTCGCTCGGTAAAACTTCCAATTCCAGTGTGGATTCTGCACACTGAGTTCTTTACATAAATCAGCGCCGAGTTACGGAATTCATTGGCATATCATTTGCATTAAAAATGGCGACTGGTGCACTTTGTTGGTATTATTTGCCTTTGTTCAGAATCCGCAGCTGAGTTGAAACTCCAACAAATTGCACTAGATTTTAACAATTTGTGAATTCAACAATCGTATTGTAGTTTGTAGCAAATTATAAGAAGAGTTACGCTATTATGTACTTTTGATATTGCCATGGCAATCGGCGAAATTTTGTGTTAGTCAATTCTGCTATACAATGGACAGTTCCCGCATTTTTTTTTTAAATGAGTGAAATTAGTTTATATTTATGAAGAACTTCTTTCTGATTCCAAATATTCAAACAAAAGTTCTTTTAAAAAAATTAGTTATTTAAATATTAAGAAAAGAAAATGCCCGAAAACCTCGTTTGATTGCAGTTCGATTAAAACGCTACATTTTAGCTGTGACGTCAAAACTTCCTTTCGTTTCTATACTTATCGTGAGATTTCTGCCAAATAATTCGTGTGAGTTTTTTAGATAATTGCCATATCCCAATCAGGTTGGTGCGAGAAACTTACAAAACTGGTTTCCTCTGCTGCATTTCAAGCCCAGATTCAAGTCAAGTTCGGAGCAAGGGATGTTCGCTTCGAGGTGAATGAGTCGTTTCTCCGAGCCTTAATAAATCAGAAAACTTAAGTTGATTTATATTTATAAAGAATTTCTTTCTGATTCTAAATATTCCAATAAAAGTTCTTTAAAAAAATTAGTTATTTAAATATTAAGAAAAGAAAATGCGCAAAACCCCCTCAAATTGCGATCCGCTCAAAACGGGCTGATTTTGAGTATGACGTCAAGAGTCTCGAAAGGTTCGGTGACAATTGCATTACTTAATTGCAAAAATGGAACCTGGTTTTGTAAGAGGCCAAACGGACAATTTGCCAAAATTTGACTAGACAATGATGGCTGTCTATTTCAGTAAGAATATGGATTTTGTATCAGCGGAAACCTGTGGCGTAAAACCCAATAGGCAAGATTCCCTGCTTTAATTAACTTGAATGGTTTTGTTGTGCTTGGAATAAAAAGTTTGTTGGTAAAATATCTGTATTTTTTTGTTAAAGGGGGCCGTTGTCAACATCCAAGTCCGGTACGGATTCTGCGCCAAGTTAGTTTTTGCCAAATAATGGCTGCCCCGCCATTTTTATTTTAATGACAAGTGAACATAATTTGGCGTGGTTTTATGTAAACAATTCTTGGTGCAGAATCAGTACAGGACTTTCAATTTTGACCTATTACTTTGCACTTGATGTTTACAAAAATTTAGAATAGCTTTCCTAAAAAATAGCTTGTTTTAAACTTAAAAGGCAAACATTCTTTAATTTTCCTAATATAAAAATTATCATAAATGTAACTTATTTCAAAATGATCTTCACAAGCATAAAGTAGAGTCTTTGTCTACAGTGGCATATACTTTTCAATGTCCCTCTTCATCGCTCGGCACCACTTTTTTTGAGTATTTTTATTCCGTGGTACGTAAATGAAAATTTTATCAGGAGTTGTTATGGTTGTGCTTTTGCACATTGGCCCGATACAATATTTGTAGAAAATGTTAGACATTTTAAGAAAAAATCAATCAAAATCAAATAATATGAAAACAAAAGGACGAGAAGACAAGTATTTGAAATTTCCATGATAACAACGTTTTAACAGCTTCAATCGCCACGTGACCTATGGAGATATTTAGGAAACGATGACGTCACAATAGAGTCGCAAAAAAAAGGTCCGTTTTCCCGCAAAAATCTGACAGGCAAACTTAAAATGCAAAATATTTGAAAAAAAAAAAAAAAGCGTGGAGAATAGAAATTTTTGTGTTAATGGTCATTTCGAGACATTTAAAATCGAATAAAAAAAAAAAAAATTTGGAATGGACAATTCCCGCATTTTTTTTTTTTTTTTTTTTTTACCTTAGCGTAGAATCTGTACCGGACTTGGATGTTGACAACGGCCCCCTTTAACGAAAAAATACCGATATTCTCCCACTAACCATCACCCAACCATTTCCAACTTTTTATTCCAAGCACAACAAAACCATTCAAGTTAATTAAAGCAGGGAATCTTACCTATTGGCTTTTACGCCACAGGTTTCCGCTGTTACAAAATCCATATTCTTGCTGAAATAGACAGCCATCATTGTCGAGTCAATTTTTGGCAAATTGTCCAGTTGGCCTCTTACAAAACCAGGTTCCATTTTTGCAATTAAGTAAAAAACAAATACCAACAAAATAGGCGATCAAAAATATTTGAGAAATGGCAACTACTAAGTAGAAACTACAGAGTATATAGCTGACATTTTGTGGTAGAAACCTCACCATAACAAACGGAGCGAAGGGATTAAATCACCGAACCTTTCGAGACACTTGACGTCATACTCAAAATCGGTCCGTTTTGAGCGGATCGCAATTTGAGGGGTTTTTGCGCATTTTCTTTTCTTAATATTTAAATAACTATTTTTTTAAAAAACTTTTATTGGAATATTTAGAATCAAAAAGAAATTCTTTATAAATATAAATCAACTTCATTCGTTTTTAAAAAATTCGGGAATTGTCCATTGTCCATTGGTGAGTAATTCAAACAAACGGATCTAATGTTTCACTAACCTGGATAGATAAAACCCTTTATTATGACTTCAAAACATGAGCCAAAATGACTCATTCGAGCCTTGGCGTGTGTTTGAGTTCTCTTTCAAAGGCGTGAAATGGAGTTTAAGAGCTTGTCATGTGTATGAACAAAAATTATCCGCTAATAATCTAATAATATTGGTGACTGAAAAAAAATATGGTAATCTTCGATCATGTTTATGTGTTCATGTTATTGTATTCAGCAATTTATACTCAGTGTATGCAAAACTCACCTTGCTGGTGAAATATTTATTCAAACAGTTTACGTTGTTGAATCTTTTTTCCCATCGATACAAACATATCTTCTGTAACCGCTCCATTCGGTTGCATTTGTGAATCTACACTCAAACCCATTGATTTAAAAGCAGATTTGAATTGATTCCATGAAATTGTCCCTTCCTGGGCTGGATCCAGCAATCTGAAATAAGCTTTTAGAGAATCTTCAGAATAGAGTACGTCGATAGGTTTTCCTACTCCAGTGGCTGTCTTTATATCCATAAGGACGATTGCCATAAACTCAATTGGATCATCCGGCTTAAAGAACAGCACCATTTCAGACAGATGTTTGAAAAGTTCGTCGATTCTGTATTTGGATCTATATTTAGATATTTCTTCTTTCAAACCACTCATCGTTAAGATTATTGAGAATGTTGCAAAATTGTGAGAGAGTTTTATTTATGAAAAATAATTATATGAGATAATTCGAGAAATGTCATAAATGGTTTGCACCTGCAGTTATTTATATTGAATTAAATAATAAAATTCAATGTATGGTTCTTTATTTGAAATGAGATAGTTTAGTTGTAGATTTTCTGATCGTTATAACAGTTTAATGATGAATATGCATTTAAAATATAGATACATTAATTCTAAAAAAGTTTTTTAGGTTCAGTTGCATTTTGAAAAGAGGTATTAAAACAAAGGTAAATTATGTAAAAGTAAATGGATACAAATGCCAATTTTTTTTACCAGAATTTTAATCGTTCCCTGATTGGAAAAAATATTTAAGTGGGCGTGGTAGACGAAAAAACAAAAACAAAAAAAATAAAATTTGAGGTTAATTTTTTTTTCTTAAATTTTTTAACATCTTTTGGCTAATAGTTGATTTGAAAATATTTACAATAGTTAATGCTTACATTGGATGTGAGCATATGTAAATATGGGAACCCTAACTTTTCATAAGAAAAGATTTATATTTGGACATTTCAGTTGCAATAAATAGCAAATAATTTTGAATTTTAATGATAATGTTTAATAAAGAATCTTCGCTCGTGCAATAAAATATAGATTTTTTATATAAAATATGAAGTAATTATTATAAATACATGCAGAATCTTAACTTAAGATAATTGAATAAGTTGTTCAAAGGCAGAATGCTTGGACAGCATGCACAAGGCCCCGTGATCTAAACTCGCCGACGCTCTTCAGTTTTCTTTAAAATGGGTATACATAATAGTGAACGTAACAGATAATGTTGTGTTGATTGTTTGGCTCAATGATAGAGTTATCTGAGTTTTCTAACTATAGAGACTGAAAACAAAATTGGATAGTTTCCCTAGAAAGATTTCCCGGACGGCACCACCATCTAATAGTTACCGATTTAACGATATCCCGGTGCAGCATTGCCTCCTTTTAACTATATTACTCCATAAAATCTCTGGCCAACTCCCGAAAGAAGATACCGGCAGAGGGAGTTGCAGTCATTTCTGAAAGTAGCGAATTATATAAATTGTATTCGATTTTTTTTTTTTTAACAAGAGGGCTACAATTCATCGCGACAGTGTAACAGTTAGACAACTCAGAGATACCCAAATTTAATGAGGAACGCCTTCCAGGAGGTCTTTCAAGGGGAAACTGGAACACATTTTCGTCTTAATTGGAAGGTAATATGGAAAACTCCCATCAAGTAACACATTAATTCGAACGCGATCGTATTAAAATTCAGATAATGAAATATACTAAGAATTCAATTTATTACCGTTAAGAGTCGCTTTGTCGCTTTGGAAAAGTATAGAACTTGATTTTTTTTTATATGATGTCTTTCTTATCAACAGGTACAAAAGACCAGCTGACTATACTGCACGAAAACATCATAAAACATGGGCAATTCATTTTTGGGTTATCCAAATTATAATGAGGAATGCCGTCCGTGAGGTCTTTTAAAATGAAACTGAAAAGTATTTTTTATTTATTTAGTGAATTTCAATGGTCTTGTTCTGATTATTGTGTCGCTTGACGGGAATGTTCCCTATTTCCTTCCATTCAAAATGAAAATGCCTTTCAGTTTCTTATTGAAAGACCTCCTGAAAGGTGTTCCTCCTTATAATATGGCTAATAATGAGTTGCCCATGTTTTAGGATGTTTCCAAGCTGTATAGTCCTCTTGTAGCTGTCGCTAAAAAATCACATACAACCAACTGAATTTTACAAAGCGACTTTAGAGTCCCCTAACAAAAATAATTTGAGCTTAGTGATTTATTTGATGACCTGAATTTTGTTATGATCTCATTTTAATTACTGTCCTGCTTGCTGGAATTTCCCCTTACTTCCCTCCATACAAAAAATGCGTTTCAATTTCTTCTTTAAAGATCTCCAGGAAAGTATTATATTTTTGTAGCTCTTAATTGTTCAGCTGTAATGATGTCTCAATGTCTGACCAAAAAGAGAAAAAAAAAAAAAAAAATAAAGTATGACTTATTTAAAATTCAATACTTTCAAAATCGACTGCAGCGTTACCTACCCGATAATAGATTAAAATAATTTTTTATTCAATTTTCATACATTTTATTGAATATTCAGTAAATGTACATGTTGTTTCAATCCCCTTTTCTTAACGGTTTTAAATATATTAATTTTTAAAGATGGGGTATCACTTTTGGAATACCTTTTTATTCGAATTCATTAAGAATAAGGTACATTTCAGAACATTCGTAAATGGAATCAAAGGATATTAAAAAATATAGATTTCCAAAAATTCTTAACATATCATTATTCGACACGCTTGACTGTGATTCTGAAAATAATAAAACAAACTGAGACATAAAAAGATTTTTTTTTAAAACAAATAAAATAAAAAATGCGATTTAAAAATATATACTGGCGTCAAATCAATCGCCAATTTGATGTGGGCGGTGTTTAAGTTCTATGTCTGGAAAGGCAGTGGCTATTTTATTCACTGTCATTGGTACGTTTGGAGTCGGTAATAGGGTTTTTATCCTTCCGTTGCCTAAAAAGAGTTCCAACTTTAAACAATTTTTAGACCCATAAATTTTCATTTGCGATCCCGACAATAAATTGGAAATATGCTTTATTTTTGTTCTAGAATACGTGGGTACTTAAGAAGTTCGGTCGTTTTTGAGCACCCTGTATAGACAGTCGGAACTTACAAACTAAATAATCTTTTTCTTAGTCACTAGAGCAGGCCGAGACCGTTCCAATTTTGTTTTTTGTCATCTTGGTCTGTTAGATGCAATGGCTCTCCAGTTTGTGATTCCAATTGTTATTAGGTCCCTCTCTACGCTATCTAGCCACCTAGTAAGAGGGCGACCTCTTTTTCTAACTCCGTCTACTTTAGAGAATGTTATCTTCTTTTGTCGGATTATTATCTTCAGATTAGTAAATGTGTCTCAGTCACCGAATACGGTTGGTTTTATTAACATGAAATACTAACTGAATACGAAATTTTACAATGTGCAATATTTTAGCTAGCTGTAAGGTCCCGCGTTGTAAGAATCCGTCATTGGAGAATAGGTCCCAGTTTTGGCCCAGTTGTGTGAAACTTTGTTCTCAGGAAAGTTCATCGCTAAGCAAAATCGAGCTCGCTTGGCTTACTGAAAAGTTCATTGACACATACACACAGGCTGACTTCACTCGTTGAAAGGTTCATTTCTGTGCAAGCATGGGCTCGCTGAAAGGTACATTGCTTCTTAAGCGTAAGCTAATTTCACTCCCTAAAAAATCATTTCTACGTAAAGCCTTAATATTAGAAGCTCCTCCCCTGTCGAGGGAAAAAAAAAATTCCCTTTAATCCAATAATACATATTTTAACACGTGTTTGTGAGAAGCAAACTTAGAAGGCCAAAACTATTTATGTTGAAACTGTCAGAGCTCTAGGCCTATTAGAAGTAGCTTTTTGTGAAAATATTAAATAAATAAAATTAATTAAAAAACTAATCAAAATTTTAAAATTCTGTTTTTTAAAACTACAATTAGAAGGCTAAAACTACTTATGTTGAAAATTTCAGAGCTGTATCTCTATTCGAAGACACTTTGTAAAAAAATAAAATTATAATAATTAAAAAAGAACTAATTGAAATTTTAACATTCTATTTGTCTTAGGTACAATTAGAAGGTCAAAACTACTTATGTTGAAAATTTCAGAGCTCTACTCCAATTTTAAGTAGCTTTCTATAAACAGACAGATACACAGACAGCTTGTTTTATTATTATAGATATCTAGTTGTTTAAATTTTCTATAGATATCGAGGTTGTACAGAATGCACAATGTATTGTCAAATAATGATTTCTAAAAATTACTTAGTATTAAAATAAGGCATAGCCTTCACTGTTTCTCAATTAAAAAACTTATACCCAAACTTTATTCCCAAATCAACACTATCTACATTTATGATGTTATAAAACAATGAAAGAACTTGACATATTTGTTTTTATTGTTTACACCCTTCCTGGATGTTTTTTTACTGAAGGTCTTTTTAATGTGAATAATACATAAATCGACTTGTAATCTATGTGTATTAAATTAGAGGACTAGGTGGGAATACTATGTTATTAAATGATATTTTTTTTAACTAAAAAACATACGTATAGAACACATTACAGCTGTAGACTTCTTTTTACTTTAAATTATTCATATGTATATATACATAGGGTAATGTAGATAGAGTATATACATAGAGTATATACAAAGGAAAGTATAGCATTCGGTCAAAAAAAAAAAAAAATCCGCGTTTATCCACGTTTTGGAACATCCTGATTTCAAAAATGTGATCTAGAAAAAATGTATGTCTGTGTGTGTGTATGTGCATCTGTGGTCAGCATAACTCCCGAACAAATTGACCTACGATGTTCAAATTTGAGATCAGGGGTGACCATGGGACCTACCATTAAGGTTTTCGTCAAAATCGTGAATGCGCATAAGGTAGCTGCCATTGAAAATATCATGTTTTTCAATTATTGCAAATATTCCAACGATTTTGATAAAAATCGCTGTGGTAATGCCTCTTAAAGTGTTCTAAACATCACCACCTCCAAAATTTCTGCAAAAATATTTTAATTGGGTAAAAATTAAAAAAATAAATGCTTTCAACACAGAGTTCTCTTTCCTTGAGCATACCTCATCAACGATCGTTTTTCTTCTCCCCTCAGTTTCGCTTATAATAAAGGATAATATCAGGATTATCGAAAAGTATATCTCCAAAATCACCATTTTGGCGGAGTTTTTATTTTTTATTTTTTTAGACCCATACAAGAATTATTGTAAAAAATATCGGGAAACTGCCCATTTATTCTAAATGAAGGATGAAAATATACAAAAGACACAAATTACAGTTGTAATGGACTTTATTCAGAGTGGGAAGAATTAGGAGTGGGGTTCAATTGAATGGCAACAGCTTGTATCCAAACACACATCTTCAAAAAGATGTGTGTTTTTATTTACTTAGATTCAAAACGTATCTTTTTAATCGTTCTATGCTGCGTCATTCGATGATGGGAGCTTCAAGTTCAGCTTCTACTTCCCAATTTTATTTCAATAAAAAATGGTGATCTATGCAAAGATTTAACTCAGTTGAGTAATTGCAACTTGAACCTCATCGACCATGAAGATTTTTAAAGTTAAACCCAGAATTTTTTTTTTTCAGATACTTCATAGACTTAATTTTTGTTCATATGTTTTCATTTTTACTTTTATTTTTTGTAACCCACTTGTAATTATAAGTAGTAGAAAATATCGCGAGTTTTCATTAATTTAACTCAACATAATTATCTAATGATAAAAAGACAATTCTCTGGGGCTAATGCAAGATACATCACGCTCTTTTTTCGAAGCATAAGCAGATTACAATTTAAAAATTATGATGAAACTAGGAAATATGTATTAATTTATTTTAGTAGGTGGGAAAGTTATATGTAAAAATTATAATTTTAACTAGATTAAAAATGTATTTATAAGTCACTAACACGCGAGATACGGTCGTGTCCTGTGCGTGTGTCTATAAATGTATGACAAAAAGTAACTCAGTTAGAGTAAATAGTTGCCATGAAGTTCTTGTATAGTGGTTCGTAACAAATTACATTTGCCGTATCAAGTAACAATTTTGCATCATGCAGTCAAAACAACTCGCAATAAACTCAGATTCATTTCTCAGAAAACCCATTTATTCAGTTAGAAATAAAGATATTCAGGTAGAATTAAAGATAAAAATCAAATCCCTCAAAACATTAATATTTGTTAACGTTGAAATCCAAATTAAACAGTAAAATTAATACTATATTAAAAAAGATTCTGCTGGCTGAGATCTTCCGGTAAATCAAGATTGTCACTTACTTAGTTAACATTCGGATGGCAGGTGGACAACGCTCAGGGAACCAACAGAAATCATCGCTCTGAAAATCTCTGCAAAAGCATTGGAGAAAAGCCGACCTCTCTCACTGCTAGGTCAAACTGGAAGTCTATTAAAACCAAGTTCCATACCTTTTATGTCACATTCAGTCACACCCCCCAGGTCAGAATATTTAACCAGCCTCAAATCCCATTCGTCCACAGGACTATTTAACGTAATCGAATTCTCGTTAAGTGGCTATTTCCCCATGGGAAAAATCCTCCCATTCAATTACAGATTTTGGCACAAAAACTTAACAAGGAAGAAAAAGGGGATGTGTAGTTATTTCCCGTTTGAAAATCCCTCAATAAAAATTACAAGAATGTCTGAGAAACAACTCATGACATTATCACATGTACAAATCTTTGAAAGTTGTTCAGTCGTAACGAGTTGTACTTACTTTTCTCTCCATTACATTTGTAGTTAGCTTTGAGGAGTTGTTTTGACTCATTGATGAATGCAACTTCTGCTCATGATGGCATAATGGCATAAATGGCACTTTTCAAAGTATTGAGAGGAATTTGGAGAAAACTCAACAAGGACATTTATATAACTGGTGTCAATGAAGTATTTTATGATGTCCGTTCTACTATTCTTGAATTCCTTGAGTGAAATAGTTAGAGATGGAATTAACGATGATTTTCCTTGGCGCCATTCCAAATAATGAAACATCGTTTCGTTGGTTGGTTTCAGATTATCTGGCGCCGTCAGCAACACGAGGGCTATAATGCTCCGAAACATTCGTCATTTGACAAGCAAACATACATTTATAAACACCAATGCCTTACACGGGACTCGAACCCGTAACCTCGCTGTCTAGAAGCTAGTATGCTAAACACTATACCGTTTGGTCGGCGGACATCGTTTCGTATACGGGTCATTCCATGTCAAATCAACACAAAAAAGTGACATTTTCAACCCGACCCCTTCAGAATTTAATAAAATTTTGTTTACTTGTTGGGTTCATAGAGAAAAGAAAAAATGGCCAATATTAGGTTTGAATATCGTTTGGTTTCTGAAATACGGAGCTTCAAAAATGGGCCAAAAGATCAAAATTTGACAATTCTTGCTTTATATATCTGGTTATAATTTTGTCCCTAATTATCATAAAACATTGATTTTGGTGTAAAAAAAAAAAAAAAGATAAAGATTTGATCTTTCCAATGATGTATTATTTATGGATATTTTTTTAAATTTTCATTTTAAGGTCAAACGATTTGACCTTTAACCTTGAATATCTCAAAAGAGGGTGTTTTTATTTTTTTCAAAAAAATATATGTTATTCTTACATTAATTCTCTACACAAATACGTTAGTTTCATAATGGGACCGCAATGGGATACCAAAATTTAAATTCAAATGTAAACTCTTGTCATTAATTTCAAGCAATAATCGTCATCCTCAAAGTCCTTTTGAAATAGAAGCAGGTGTGTCAAACTTAAATCTTACTTTAGAAACTATTTGTGAAACTCCAATAAAAAAGAAAAGGCTTTCCGAAACGAAATATTCAAAAATTAAATTCAATAAAATAGTTAATAAAATAGTTAATATAGTTAAAATATTAAATAGCTTTGAAAATCAAAGTAATGAAAATTGTGTATAGTGACTCTTTTTCCAACTCTGTTGAATTGGATGTTATAAATCAATTGAAGGAAAAATTCCATAGCACCAAGGATAAAAGTTTACAAATACTAACAGTTTTATCGAAGAACTGGTCAATCAAAAAAGTAGAAAACTAATTGGGATCATCCAACTACTTGGTAAGAAAAGCAAAACTACTTGTTAAAGAAAAAGGTATTTTTGCATCCCCTAATCCCAGACCAGGGAAGAAGTTACGCCCTGAAACAGCAAAATGTATATAAAATCCTTTTATAATAGTGATCATATAAGTAGGATTATGCCAGGTAAAAAAAGACTTCGTATCAATGAAAATTGATGGGATAAGGAAACATCTACAAAAAAGGCTGGTGTTGTGTAATCTCAAAGAAGCGTTTAAACAGTTGTTGTTAAACAGAGTTTCCACATTATAAAATTGGATCTTCTAAGTTTGCTGAGATGAGACCAAAAAACTGTGTTTTGGCAGGAGCAAGCGGAACACATACCGTCTGTGTTAGTCATATCCATGAAAATGTGAAACTAATGCTAATCGGATCTCATTTGAAGGAATTAAATAAAGAAATTGAAACTCCATTAGATTCCTATAAAACCTGTATATCAAAAATTGTTTGTAATCCTCCTCAAACAATATGTTACTTGGGAGAATGCAGCAATTGCCTAAAGTTCGAAGAATTTAGGAGGTGCATTGAAGACCTTTTTGATGAAAATGGGATTACAAGAATTACGTACAAGCCGTGGATTAATGTTGACAGATCTACCCTTGAAACTTTGTCGAGCCCTTGTGATGACTTTATTGGTTTGTTTCTGGATAAACTTACCAAACTTATACGGCATTCATTGCTAAGGAACAATCGATTTTTTTTTTTTTTTAGTGCTTGTAAACAAAATCTGAAATCAGGTGAATATGTAGTTGTTAGTGATTTTTCTGAAAATTACTCCTTTATTCTTCAATATGCAATTCAAGGATTCCACTGGAATAATTTGCAAGTGACTATACATCGATTTGTGGTTTATTATAGAAGAGACACTGACCAAGTCGTAGACAACTTTAATTTCGTAGTAGTTTCTGACTGTCTCCACCATGACACAACAGTAGTTCACTTATTCCAAAGGCATTTGATCGAATTCAACGGAAAAAAATTCAATGTGAAACCTAACAAACTTTTGTACTTTTCTGATAGTGCAACTTCTCACTACAAAAATCGAAAAAAAATTATAAACCTGTGTTTCCATAAAAAAGAATTTTGAATTCAAGCAGAATGGAATTTTTTTGTCACTGCCCATGGTAAAGGAGTTTCAGATGGCATTGGAGGCTAGCCGCTCGTGCCAGTTTGAAGCGCCCATTTAAAGATCAGATAATGACTTCTCTTCAGTTATTTGAATGGGCAACTGCCAATATTGAAGGAATGCAGTCTGCATATGTAACTTCCTTACAGTATGAAAGAGAAAAAATCTTCCTTCAGAAACGACTCTTAACAGCCTGAACTATTCCAGGTTCTAAAAAATTTCATGCATTCAGACTCATTTCTATCAACCAACTTCTGTACAAAATGTATTCTAATTCCAAGGTCGAAAAAAAGTCAAACAAAAAAAAGAAATTATAAAATCAATAGTTACATATGCAATGAATCAAGTGAAAAAGATTTACAATAATGAATAGAAGTTACATATGTAAGGAAGTTACTTATGCATCTGATAAATTAGTTTCAACAATAGTTTAAAAATAATGTATCAATAGAAAAATTGTTAGTATTTCTGTTTTCTAATTTCGAAATATTATTTTTTTCAAATAATTTGTATGAACAAATGTTTCCGATTGCATGCAACATTTCTTTTAAATAATTATCTCAAAAGCTCATTATTACCAATTATCTATGTCATGTTTTTTAATTTTACAGCAAACGATGTTTGCATATACTTAATGCAATGCTGAAAAATTTAATTTTTTCAATGTATAAGTAAACAATTAGTTTTTGCTCTTAAAGTTAAAAAGTTATAACAAATCAAAGATAAATAATTATAACATTTAGTTAATAATTAAGGCTAAAGTTTTATTTGCATTACATGTATATAAAGAGATTTTAAAAGGAAAAGCTATTTACATATAAACAGTTTTTGTAGGATAAGAGTGGGACTACAGTTACGATTGAAATTTATAACTTTTCCTCCCATTGCGGTCCCAAAATGAGACTAATATATTTGTGTAGAGAATTAATGTAAGAATAATATATATTTTTTTGAAAAAAATAAAAATGCCCTTTTTTGAGATATTCAAGGTAAAAGGTCAAATTGTGTGACCTTAAAATTAAAATTTAAAAAAATATCCATAAATAATACATTATTAGAAAGATCAAATCTTTTTCTTTCTTTTGACATGAAAATCAATATTTTATGATAATTAGGGAAAAAATTATATCCAAATATGTAAAGCAAGAAATACGAAATTTTGCACTTTTGGTCCATTTTTGAAACTCTATATTTTGGAAACAAAACGAGATTCAAACCTAATATTTGGCATTTTTTCTTTTCTCTATGAATCTAATTAGTGAACCAACTTTTATGAAATTTTAAAGGGGTCGGGTTGGGAGCCGTGTTGATTTGACATGGAATGATCCATACCAGGTTCTAAGTCATGCTAGGTGGATGGAAAAAACAATTTATGCACTTAAGATCATACAAATTAAGACATACCAATTTCAGTTACCGTATAGGAAGAAGACCTCTTTAGGAAAAAATGTATTTTTGTCGAAAGTATGTTCAAGCTTATTTTCTGTCTTTAGAAGTAATTAAAGCACCATATCATGACTTTTTATTTATTCATTAAACTACTGATAAATTACAATAAAACTGATTCAGAAACCAGGCTATTGTAAAGAAATTTTCCAATCTCTTCTGGTACTTACTTAAAAAAAAATCCCGTGACTTTGTCTGCTAAAAGGGTCTTAAAATTTAGTGTTTTTTTCAGGCAAAGGAATATCCCTAGTTTGATTTGCTTCTTGAAAAATGAACATTCGTGAAACTTTGACAGTGTTGTTCTGTTTATGTGTTACCCATGTAATAGACAAATATAAACATTCCCGTAAACAACCTTAGAATAAATTTAATAGATTTAAACTTCATTCTGAGTTAGTGTATTTAATTTTGTTCTTGAATAAATAAACAGACACAAGAAAGAAGTAAACAAATTTTACTCTTTGTTTTTCGTTAAATAGTAACATCATATTAAAATACAATGATTTTGATTCATTCTGTACCCTCAATATATGTGATTTCGGAATAACATGTTATGAATTAGGATGAAATAGTTACAAAGGGAAGTTATTGAGGAGGAGAAAGACACTTTGAATCTGAATAGTATTTCACTCTGTAGTAACAGTTTAGTTTTCAAATAGGCAGTAGAAGGATAGACTCTTGACAATAGCACACTTAAACTTTTTTTAAACTTGACTGAAGTTACATGATTATGACGTGAAATATTCAATGCTGAAGAATCTTGAAATATAAAACTTAATTTTAAAATGATTTTTGAGATTTATGATAAATAAGATTGGTTGTCCACATTCTGTGTAGAATATAATATATATAACACTCATGATGTTTTATATAAAAGTAATTAATTCATACTGTTTTAAAAGTAGTAAAAAGAATAATTATTTTATATTAAATAATCAAGAAGTATTTTTATTTTAATTATATCTTAACCTTGTTCGATTTGATTTGATAACTATTTATGACTCTTCAATTTGGTTTTTAGGGTAACAAAAATATTTTTACATTGTTAAAAATTTTGTGTATTCACATTTAATATCAAATTTAAATCTTATATATATACGAATTCTGTAGTAAAATAGCATTATATTTCACCTTGTTCAGCCAAGTTTTATGTTTAATACACCGACATCCATAGCCATTTAATATTAATATGGTAGAGAGTTACGACAATTATAAATGCAACACTATAAAAGTACATTACAAAACGATGAATGTTAACTAGCGGTAACTGAGAAATATATTTCTTATAGTAAATAGGTGGATATAACAATTGTTAAATGACAAATTCCTATAACAAATATGTAATCATATTTCTAATTTACTGTTCGAAAAACCATTCATATTGAAATTCCAATAATATATTTAGATGATCAAAAACTTAAAAACCATATTTATTGTCTACCAAATGAATCAATATAAAAGCCATTACATGCAGATATTATCGAAAAACGGAAAGTAACACATCGTAGTAAAATATTAATAATATTTATTATGAAACCTATTTCCTTATGCACAGAGACATCCAAAAGTAACATGACTTTTCAAAAATTGGTAATTCACGTACATTTTAGAATTAGAAGGTGATGTTTTAACATTTGTGATTTATTATTAATAATTCATAAAATTCAAAGTTTTTACAGTAAATCCTTTATATGAATTGCTAATTTTTATGTACAATTGCAACTTGTTAAGGGATTTTGAGCTAAGATCGTTTTCATAGTGTTGTCCACCACGAAAAAAACCCTATTCATTACATGCCAATGATTAACGATTAATTTTTTTTAACGCCAGCCAAACTTTATAGAATGTATTTTCCTCGACGAGTCTATCTGCTAAGTTTCAGTACGATTGGATGCTTGCAATTGGGTTAAATCCTCCTCCTGCGAAGATTTTTCCCCCCACCGGCAAATACGCTAACAAAATCAAAGTAAATATAAAGGATTTAAAATCATTCGATTTTTTTCCCCAACAAAGAAAATCCAATGATGTGTAGATGACGCTATAGGTTTCTGTGAACCATTACTCAATGTTATTTCAGTAGTTGGGGGTCTGATAATTTAATGGGTTGTGATGTAAAGTGGATTCGGTAGATTAAAAAGGGACATATTTTTTTTTGGAGGGGGGGGGGGGGGGGGGCTGAGAATATGTGAAAACTGCAGCATCATATTGTAAAATATTTGTGAATTTCCAATTTTTCCAAGTCCTGTTACTTTTGAATAACTAACTGTATATATAAATCAATTTTACCAAGATCTTTATTTTAAATGTGATATAAAGTATATATCCCATTTCTTTTGAATATGATTATTTGTTAAAGTTCGTGTAAATCAAAATGTTCTCTAATTGAACAAAATATAAAATGCATAATATAAAATTAATGACCAATATTGACATGTAATAATTCAATAAATTAAAAAGGAAATTGGAATAAAAAGTTGTTTATAATTATACTGAAAATTAATATACATCTAAAATTTTCTGTTTTTGAAAATATTAATCATTAAGTTAATTACTGTACAGCAAAATTTAAGTGGTATAAATATGAATGCAATAAAATTTATAAGATGAGAATTTCGACAAAAAATTATTGAAGGATTTTTCTGTTTTGTTTTGTGATTATAACAAATGGATACGTTGTTATATAAAGTGGTTTGAATTATCATTTCTATCAGAGATATTAATAAAACGCTAAATACATGTAATAATTATAAAGTTGTAAGTAGTTGTTTAAAAACTATTCTTAAATTATTTAGATTTTTTAAATGTTATTCACTTTAAAAATGCTGCTTAGGATATGATAACAAATGGATTTAAAACATAAAAATTTTAATAATGCCTTACTTAAAAATTTCTCATCACTAATTTATCTAGTCCTTAAATTCTAGAGGCTTTTTAAGACGCAAAAATTTTATTCTAGATTCTTGTAAATATAGCTATGCAATGCTTTGTTTTACAAAACTCACAGTGCTATGTTTTCCATTTATCAATTTATTATTTAAAGTAAGATAAATTTTACTCCGCTATATTTCTAGTGACTTTGACTGATTGTAATAAAATATTGAGTAATAAATTTTTTAAGTACTTTTAAATAGTTTTTTCTAATATATATGTACCTATATACTTTGCAATTTTCTTTAAGAACTTCAGTCACTTAAGCTTGATAGCCAACTTTGATAAATTCATTATGTAGTTTTTACAATTTTTCTAACTTTAAAAAGCTAAATGGTTGTATTGTAAAATTAATTTTTAAAGTAAATAAAAGATCCGTAATCCTTATACAAGTACATGATCGTTTCAAATTTACTTCTCTAAAAATTTTACATTGAAACGTAATAAATAGTTTATCATTAGAATACATATTTAAAATAATAAACATTAAAAACATATTTTTATCATATCATTAAAAGTAAAATTTTTATTAACAAAATTAAAAAATAACTTTTTAAGCAAATTTATGAAAATAAATTATAGCCATTAAAAATCCATAAAAACAACAATTTTATGCATACAATATTAATCAGAAAGAAGAAGAGTACAAGCATAGCATACTTTCTGACAGTTTTGTTCTATGAAAATTAATTTTTTTTTTATAACAAAGCTAATTGAACAAAAAACGACACAGACAGAATATCATTACAAAAAATATTCCCCTAAATAAATCGTTGATTGTAAAAAGGGAAAATGTCAATAGATATTCAATTGGATTTGACTCTTTATTAAATTTAAATGATTCAAATAGATTACTATAATTTGTATCACTACAACATACCAGCAGTTTATCTTCTCGAAAAATTCATAGAAACTAAAAATACGTTTGGTATGTTGAACATGATACGATTATTTAAAGAAAAAAAAAATGTTAAAACATAATAAAATTTTATGTTTTTAGAAAACACATTTAGTTAAATACGTTGAATTTAAATATCGAATGCAAAATTATTGTGTTTTTATTCGATTTTTGAAAGTCTAATTCAATGTTAATATAAAAATCACACCTAATGACAAAAATGTACATACATTTTTTAAAACCGTTCTACCAATTAAAATTATAGGATTTCCTAGCATTTGTAATAATAAAGGCGTTTGGGTTTCTATTTTACGTATTAGACACCAAAATGTACTTATTTAGCATGGACAATACTAGTGCCTTGAGAAAATAACAAAGATTTTAAATCTTTGTGTTATCTTCTTTTGAGAAAATAACGTTTTTTGACTGTTGAGAAAATAACACAAAGATGGTAAATCTTATGTAATGATGAAATACTTTATAGCTTCAATGAATTCGGATTTTTTTATTTGAGAACAACACATCACATCCAAATCAATTCAACTATAAAAATGACAGTCGCCTTTTCTTTGTGAAAAACTAACATCTTAACGATATTTGCCTTCAAAAATACATTTTAAGTGTCCTCTATCCAGATACATATTTTAAATTACTTTTCTAATAGAAACTTAATTTTGTTTTCTAAGTTAAAAGTGAACCTAAAAAGGATACTGTGATGTTTAATTATTTGAAACATAGTAATTCTTTTGTGAAGTCTGAATATTTCAGCGTAATTTCTAGCTTTCTATTTTACTTACAATGCAAGTCTTTCATACACCAGAATGCAAATATATAATATAAATTTATATTTGATAAGATATTCGTATAAAATTTTCAATTTGATCAGGACATATTGTAATAAATGTATCGCGAGGAGACGCAGAGCAATGCATGTTTGTTACTAAAGTGTCATGTCTGCTTTCTTAAGAGGAAGTCCTAGTAAAGATCATTCCCTACACTCGCTATGTTACAATTTTCTCTCCCAGTGCATTTATAAACTACTTTGTGTAAAACCTTGAAATTTGGTGAATATGTAAAAAAATTATCATTTAATGAAATGACATAAATTGTTTTCATTTAATGTCTATCTATTATGAATCAAAATCAAAATAGAAAAAGATATAACCAGGTGGAGCTACTGCATATGCATTGACGAAAGGATTTGAAATATAAAATGAAATATAGTAGACGCTATTTTCACCAAATTTCCAGGCTTTATATAAAGTAGTTTCTAAATGCACTGGGGCAAGTATAGGGAATGATCCTTACTATGACTTCCTTTTAAGAAAAATTATTTCGTTAAAAAAAAAATTCACGATGGAATGAATAAAGGAATTTAAATAAAATTAATCATAGCTTTTTTCCGATTTCCATCTTTGCACTGATCTCTTAATACTCACAATATGTTGCACAAAATAAATTTGTCGAAATATTCCACCAAACTTGGGGTAAATATAAATTACATGTATCGTTTTATAATTTTTTAATTTTGTATGGTAAAGTATTTTAACATCCTCTTAACATTTTTTTATTGACACCTATTGTCAAAAAAGTTATGTCAACGTATAGCAAAGTGACCATACTCTAACTTGTGAGAACGAAACTGCATGACCCTAAGGGGCGTTATAAGAAATCTCATCGGATAGGGTTTGGTCACTTTACTGTGTTTATACACATCTTATATGCCAACAGATATCAGCGTTTAAAAGTTAAGGGAGTGAAAAAGGACTTTAGTGGTCGACCCGCCAACAGCAACAAATTCTTGTGTAATAGGAACATATCTCTTTAATATGATTGAAAGGAAAGAAAATTAATTTCATAATCCCTTTTTATTCCTGTGTTACTAATTACTGAAGATAGGTGCGAGGAATGTTTAATGTTTTTTGTTAATTTTAAAATTCAAAATCTTTGATTTTCATTACTTTATTACTAAAAGGCATTTTATTTATGATGTTATGTATGTAGAACATATGCATTTGGTGTGAAGCAATATTTCAACCGATATTGTTCGAAGACAAAATAATATTCGCAGTTTAAACCAGCTAAAGACGGACGAGATCACGCTTAACACACTAATATTTTTATGAATCATCGACAAAGGTTAGTAATATCCCAAGCGTAGCACTTCCAAGCAGAAATTCATTCACAACAACTTATTTAGATGAACATGATGCCAATACACGATGAATGAATAAAAAACGGCAAATGGACCTTCCTCACGATGAGTACACAAAAGCAACACATGACCACCTACATCTCGACTTGATGAGAGAGCACCTGCGAAAAGTAAGTCCCTTTTTCCTAAGGCACGTTGGATGTAGGGGCAGGGTCCTGTGTCACATGAGAGTGCAAAAGGCACAGAACCTATTGGCACGACAGCTACGGCGTTGGGGTGGGGGCTCCTCAGCTTTGCGACGGAGTCTCTCTGAAAGAAGGTGCAAAACAAATTAGGTATTTGTGTTCAAGTCCGAGAGAGAACTGTAAGTTTAAGTACCTATCGAACATCATTATGAATTTTTTAAACTAGAATGTAGGGAAAAGTTAGTAGATTACGAATTCCCTGGTCTGCTGTAGAAAAAATGGCCGAAACTGGTTAAAAATCGACTTTAAATGAGTTGAACTAAATCCGATTGATAAATATGCAATAACTTGCCAAATAATGAGCATTCTTTTTTAACTTGTAACTCTGTGCTCTTTAATTTTCAATTAAGAAGGTTGCAGACGATCAGATATCTGGAAACGGCTTACTTGCATTTTTTTAAACCGAGCAAAATTGGCAATAAATATTACGTCCCTGATGACGTAACTGAGTAGTTAATTTTAGCTTACTTTTAAAACTTGCAAGTTTTCTGAGCCAGAGATCGGAAATCGTCTGTACTCTTCCTCTTTGAAAATCAAAGTGCGGCGGGTTACCAATCGAAAAAGTATGTTAACTTTTTGGTAAGTTATGCCATATTTGGCAATCGAATTTAGTCTAATTTAAAGTGGATTTTCGACAAGTTTTGGCTATTTTGGCTATAGCAGACCAGAGGATTGATAATCTACTAACTTTTCTTAACTTTCTGTAAACAATTCATAATGATGTTCGGTGAGGTACCTAAATTTGCAGTTGCTTCTCAATATACTGGAATAAGCATAGATGAAGATCAACTGACCAAAAAAGTGTTTCAACAAAAATCCCAAATAGAGATTTCCATTGGATATTTTTTCGTCTAACATCCATAAAAAAAATCAGTTTCAGAAAGAAGAATACATACATTTCCTTGCGTTTTACAAGCTGAAAAGATTTGGTTTGGAACAGAGTGGTACTCGTCTATCATTGGGTTTCAAGTACAGAGGTACATGTCCAACAAAACCAATAGAAGTTAGGTTCGATATCACGTGATAACTTCATAATGCAACGTTAATGTTTTTGGTGTTTGTATTTATTTTTTCCCTTTTGAATATGAGCACTGTATTATGAAGTGGATTTTAAAATTTGCTGTATAAAGTCAGAAGTCTAGAAATAAATAAACGTATGCCTAAATCGCTATTATCTTTTGGTTGAATGGTGCATGAATATTTTGAAGTTAAGAATTATTCCAAGTAAACGCAAAGCATATCTGAATCAATGATTTAAATGTTTTTTTTTTTTTTTTTTTTACAATTTAGTATAAATATAAGAAAAAGTTAAAATTACTCGACATTTCCTTTTATATATTTTTTTGCATATATTGTCGAAAATCATTTAGTATGTTCTTGTGTGTGTGAGAGAGAGTGTGGTCGGCACTTCTTAAAATTTAGGTTTTTAAAAAGATATTTCGCAAAATTCCAAATTGAAAAAAAAATAAAGTAATTATTACATCACAACAAAACATGCGTTAAAAAAGTTGCCTTTACAAAATTATACGTCAGAAATAAGATTCTTTTAAAAAATCTACAAATAAGAATTGCGAATCAGATTATCGCAGTTTTCTGTCTGATATTGGAAGAAATGGATTGCCAAATTTCATGAAGGATTTGGCAACACAAATAATTCTCACTGAGTGTAAAGTGTTCCTATCGTGAAGGCGATGGGTAAGGGGAGGATGATCATTTAAAGGACATATTGTGGCTTACTGATACCAATTTGATTGCTAAAATACCAATTACGCTTTATAACATCGAAAGCCATAATATACAAAGTATTGGTTTATCATAGTAAAAGAAAATCATACAATACATTGATTAAACCTCATTTAATTAAAGCACAGAATGTCCCAAAAGTGAAATCCGAATATTAAAAATGAACTGCTCAAAAACAGTTGATAGAACCACTTGAACGCTTATTGGATAGTTAATAAAATCAATTTTCAAAATTATAATGTATATCCACTAAATATACAAATAGTATCAAATCACTTTGAGAAACGGGTTTCGAAAAAAATAATTTTAAACATCGGTAGTAATTTTAGGGCCCCATGTATTGAAACTACAACCACCTGAAAGGCATCTTCTGAATTATATCGTACCTGCAACGTCCTTCTTATTTATAACAGTAAGTGCTTCATAAAGCTCTTTGAGAGGGTGCTTACAGGAGGGAAGTCCTTCAAGCCAGATCAGAAGCATTCGGTACCCATGCTCCTTGTAGCTGGATTTTCCTGAAGACAAACATCATTTTAAATTAAATTAGGAAACATAAGAAAAATGGAAATAAAAGCTGGTAGGGCATATGTTTAACAATTTTCTTATGCACAACCGCTGTGAAACACTCTGGCAATGTTTTGTGCATTCAATTGCGGATTCTGTTAGTTTTGTGAATTGCCCAAATGTCTTCTCAATTGCGGTCTCAGTAAAATTAGAGAAGTCGTTCATGCAATGGAAAACCTTCGAAATTGAGAATCTTTGAGAGATAAACACCTGGTTAAATCAACACTGTATAACTAATTAGGATTTTGAAACGTCTAACTTTAGTGTTATACTAAAATTTCCATTGCCCCTATTCAAAGTAATTTCCTCACTATTATAATTTTATTATCAATGAATCGTCAGCCCACGTAAAACTACCTTTATATTATTTTAAAATTTTAACAATTAGGATTGCGACTAATACATAAAGTTCCCGTGTTTGTCTTCTACTAATCTGTGGCATGCGAGGTGCTCAATCAGACAAATTATACATTCGAAATCATATCATAGAAAAATTAAATGCTTTTTCCTTGCTTAATAAGAACTTCTTGCCCCCCCCCCCCCCAAAAAAAAAAAACCCACCAACAACAACCATGCTTGTGCAATTGTACTTATAGCTTCTATACTACACCATAGTGAAAAACAAATGCATAAAAATCCACCTTAATTTGCAAAAGGAAGTGCTTGAAAATCTCAGAAAGATTGATTACAGTTACTGAATTCTAAAATTCAATATTTTCAGGTCTAAATATTTGGAACTTGAATTTTTAGTAGAAAATCTTGACTGTAAAAATACATCGAATATTTCCAACTTGTCGATACCAGAGTTCTAAATTTTGCCCGATTGCCAAATTATGTCACCAAACAGGTATGTTACCTATCTTTATAGATTGGGAATTTCATTACTTAATGTCATTATATACATTGATATTCACTTCTAATTAGCACAATCATTCATCTGATGAAATTCATACGTATAAATTTCGTTTATTCATTATTCATCTCTTTTCATTCATGTGTCAAATAGCAATGTTCTTTAGCAAATTATAACTCAATAGGAATAAAATGTTGTATTCCCAACACTCGTTTGAAAACAAAGAACCGTGTTTTTTTTTTTTGTTTTTTTTGTTTTTGTTGAGTGCAATTATCATTTGTCAAGTAGTTATGACATAAATGGTAACTAGGATAGACTTTGCCTTTATTAACAGTGACTTTTAGTCCAACTTACATCAGATACAGAATACATTAAAAATCGAAAAGCGCTTAAAATTGTACTTTTTTATTTTAGCCTACATATAAAAAATACCGCCACCGATAACGTTTGCCCACGAATTTCTTTTCACACTACAATATTTTCATATCAGTGAACATTTTCTTTCTATACTTGAATACATTTTTCATAAAACTAAACTTTCGTTTCTAAATATTTCAGGAGTATCTAATTTTAAGTTAGAAACATAAACCTAATTTGTATATAGTTCTAATGACTTATTAAAATAAAAATTACCATGATTGAAGTATTTAAGTTAAGTATTTTTATAGTAAAACTATAAACTTGGGAAAAAAAAAAAAAAAAACTGAACACAAAATAAAATGTACGTTTCCTATTTTTTTGAAGATGTATAGTTGCAACGGCACTTTTAATAGTTATTAACACTTTTATAATAACTTCTGTATAGGTTAGTTTTGCATAGTTGAAGAAGGGAATAAAAAAGTGTACCTTCATTCTTGAAGCCCCTGGAACATTCTCAACAATAATATTTCTAAATAAATATTTTCTAATAAATTACAAAGTTTTCAAATAATATCAACCATTCCTTTTTATAAAGCATGAAATCCATATAATCCAAACAATTCCTCTTTGGTAGCTTGACTATCCAATGAATTCACAATGATTTCAAAATATCCTCCATTCTCCACACTATGAGGTAAGAATCGAATACCTGTGTAGTGCCTCTCTATGGCCTTGATGTGTTCCTCCGTAAATCCGAAGTGCCTGGCCAGTCGTTTCCAGTCCTGGGGCTCAAGGTAGCTTTTCGAAAGGGTCCACAGGAGATCCCGCATTGACACCTTCTGGGCCTCGGCCTGTCTCTCAGTCTGCCGGATACAATCAGCATCGCACCCCGCCATGTCCACAACCATTTCTTCGGGGCTATTGTCCAATAGTGGCTGCTTGGTGAGAAATACATTATTTATTTTGTTTGTGTTTTTCAATAGTTTTTTAAAAATTATTTATGAGGTGTTTTCTAAGAAGTTATTTTTTTATAAAAACTTTGAAAACTTCAGTGCAATACCTATTTGCACTCTTTTAAATGATTTTTAGTATCATTCACCCTGGATGCAAATTTTCAGTACTGTTTGTTAAAAATCATGTCATATATAAGGAGTATGAATTAGTATTTTATTGTGTGAGAAATGTGTCGAAACTGATAAATTCTTTTATATGTCGAACAGCATATAGTAAGTAAAATTATTACATTTACTTTGAATTACAGCTGCTATCATTGCTGTAGTTTACAGTAAAAGTCAGCATTTTGACATATTTGTCTAAAAAATGAAGCGTCAAAGTAAAATGAATAATTTTTATTCGTTGTTTTCATCATTCTTCTTTTTATTAGTAATATTTCTATTAAAACTGAAACTAACAAAATAAAAACAACAACTTTTAATTAGGCTAAGAATAGAAGAAAATACATAATAGTAAACAAAGTATTTGATTTGATATACATATTTGATTTTTAACGTGGATACATCACAACTGCAAACAAATGCACTCTATTTTTACAAATGTCTCAACTGTACACATCACATTAAGTATTTGTTTGGAATTGCGTTGTTCATTTAATTATTAGTATACGAAAAAGAAACTAATAATTTTTTTTAAATTATAAAATGAGTGTATTTTAATTTCAATATAAACTTCTGCAACTCTACTTTCACGCTATGTTTTCTGTTATAATTTATTAAAAGTAATAAATGTCAAATCATGTTAAAATATTAATTGTCTTAATTATTCTAAACACAGGTGGGACTTTAGATTCTCGCATTTAGAGAAATTTATAATGCTGACTAATTCCATTAAATATTAGTTTTATGCATTTAGCAAATGTGTGACAGGATTTCATAAAATAAATTTAATCCAAATATCTGCTGATGGATGAAAATATTTTTCTGGTAAGCAGTAAGTACATGAACGAGTCAAATAAAGCACAGTAGTCAATTTTTTTTTTTTTTTTTTTTTTTTTTTTTAATATTTTACCAAAATTTTCCGCTATATTTTCTTACATTAGCTCTTAATATAATTCAAATTGTATCTGAAAAAAGTAGCTATCTCTGTTTCCATTGAAAAATTTACACTTGAAATTTAGTGGCAATCTGAAAATTATAGGCACTTAAAACTTCAGATTTTTTTTTTTGATACATCCATTATGTGTTTCCGCAGCTAAGAGATCGTTTATAATCAGTTAGTATTCACTATTTTGGTATTGAAATTTCATTTTATTAAAATGTCAGTTACTTTATCATTTAATTTAATAAAATAATCAATACAACTGCTTTAAATTATTTCTTAAGGGATATGAAATTGCATTAAGTCAGATCCTCAATCAAACAATCAAAAATACTTCAAATGCAAATCTAGTTTCACGATTACAAATTAAAATGACTTACTTTTCTGGTTTGGTCCCTTTCGACTTTGATAAGCATATCAACTATTGTGGTGTAACTTCCTCTAGCTGCTATGTACAGGGCTTTCCGGCCTCCCTTTAAGATAGAAAAAAAATTGAAGTGCTTCCTCTTTTGCATAAATTAATAACTAATGTAATGGCGTTATCTAAGTTAAAAGAAATATATAATTTTATTTAAAATGTTTTCATTTACTAATAAATAAAAACGTTATTGTAACATCTGATAATTCATGAAATTACATGTTAAAACTATAGTAAATTACAAAGGTTTCTGAAATGAAGTATTTATCAGATGTAAGAAATAGTTAATGTGGTAGCTCGGTGTTTAGAGTATTAGCATCCTTTTTCGGAAGCAGTGTCTAATAATTGGAATGTTATATCTAGAATTCTATTTTCAATGGGATGCCATGGAGGGTTCTTCGGTAGCTAAGTAACAAAAACACTCAAATGTAAATTGACCTGTACTTACAACATTGCTTTTAACATAAAGTAAAGCTCACAATGCATCTTTCCAACTTATGAATAATTGCAAATAATTGTTAACCAATTAAATGGGTCTGTATAGTATTTATATTAAAATGAAAAGGTTGGAAACTTTATTTATAGTAAATTGGATTCCCTTAAAAAAGTGGTTAATTTAAATCTTTTGAAAATTATTCCAATCCGAGTTGCAGAAATATTATCCCTGTATGGAACTAATATATATGAACTAAGTTAATTTTAATCCGATTCGGAAAATCAAAAAATACCAAACTAACTATAAACTTTAAGATTCATTATCCGAAAAAAAAACTAACCCATAAAAATAAGGTTTTTAATGTACCTTTTTTGGGCATTGCCAATTTTTAAGTTCAATTTGAATTTATTTAAACAATTTTAAGCACAGATTGAGTTTTCATAGTGTTTGCACACTACAAAGAAAACCATCGATTCCGTGACATTGACTAATTTTTTTTTTGTCATTGGCAAAGAGTCTACCTGTCAAGTTTCAGATTGATTGGAGTAGGGAAATGAGGTAATTTAGTGCCCCGCCTCTACCAAAGAAACGTGTGTAAAAGGGCCTTTTAGTGACAACCCATCAAAACTGGATAGAGTGCATTGTCATCGAAAACGAATCTACCTGTCAAGTTACAGCTTGACTTGATTACGGGGAGTGGGTTAATTAGCCCTCCGGAGATTTGTACCCCACTTAAAGAAAATGGAAGTTAATGTAATGGATTTAATGAAATGTTTAACTAAAAAATGAAGGCATAAAAAAAAAAAAAAAAAAAAAAAATCCTAACTGGATATTCGCATTTAGATTAGAAACTTAACAGCGCACATTTTTGAAAATTTATTTTATTAATTAGCTACATTGCATTTATATTCTTGTAAGAAAAGCATTGAGAGACAGGATGAAGAATGAATTTCAACAGGATTTTCATAAAAGTATAAAAAGATATCAATTAACACACTGGACATATATCAGTATCATGTGTATCAGTTTAGAAATATTTCGAAATTCGATTTCATTATAGAGTTTAGCAATAGTTGAGTAACAGAGAGAAGATTAGATGCTTTTAAAAGTTTGCATGAATGCTGTAATGGTGGGTGCACTACCTTTTCCGGTACCGATAGGTCAGCCCCGCAAGATAAGAGCACTTCCGCCACTTCCGAGTAGCCCAGTTCAGCAGCAAGGTGAAGAGCCGTCTGTTGCCTCTGCATCACAATGAAAACATATTATTAAAAGGACGCACACACATATTAACTTAACAATATTTATTTTTATTGAACTCCTATTTAAAGGATGTTAACTCCTCCAAAAATCGAAATCGTATGTCCAGATCATTTGATCTACTCTTACAGAAATATTCAGTTATAGGTGAAGCATAAGCTCTTGATTTGATGTTTTATCTGATGTATTTAGATAAGTGTCACCTTGTAACTAATATGAGTTTTGCTAATGGGGAAGATTTAAGTTTAATGTAATTCATTGCATGGTATTCATGTTTAAATTAAGATAAATTGCCTGTGATTCCATTTTCGAAACTTATAAAGATAATCTATGTCGTATTTCCAAGTATGATGATTTTTTTTTTTTTTTTTTTTTTTTTTTTTTTTTTTTTTGGAAGTACAAATGAGATCCGTATGAGTTGAAATGTAAACCACTTGGTGAAATATGAAAGTAAGAGTATGTGACCACTCCAGAAGTTGCTAAATATGCTAAGTAGGCATTTGTATTTTTGAATATGTTGTTATATATTTAAATGTGTCATTTCTATATATTTATAGTAATGACTACGTCATTTTAAAAACTCTACAAGTCCTCTATGAGTACATTTTGGAAATTTAAAGAACATTTTATGTGATAAAGAATACATTAAAAGTTTTCTAGAAACCTTAACAACGCACTATACTAAATTAATTCTGACTCATTCAATTTTTAAACCTATACATTCAGATAACTATTAAGTGTTTAATTATGATAAAACATTATTTTACCCATTCACTCAGTCTTTACTATTTGTATTTTTATTCTTCACAATTGTGAGTACTTCATTGCTTTAAGCTTTTAATATATGTTTCTAAAATGGATTCATTATCAAAATTTTAATGTAGTTAACAACTATTTAATATTTTGTCACCGAAGTACTTCTGGAAAGTAAGCATACATAATAATTGCATTATCTTTAAACATAAAAATAAATATTTCCCATACGTACGGAATTGAGAGTGTTGACTGCGATTCCTTTTTCCATTAGCAATTTCACCATTTCTGGATGATTCCCAAGTACTGCTAAGTGAAGAGGGGTGTTTCCATGCTGCAGAATTAGTAAATTATTTGTGAGTGTCATAAAAATCATAAATCTTAAACTAGTTTAAGTATTTTGTACTCGTTTCTAACACATTTTTGTGGAACTTAGCTTTGTTAAAGATGCACAAAATTTACGAAATTTTTCCAACCAAAGCAATTTTTTAAATTACTTTGGAATTTAAAGCAAGTCATTAATTTTAAATTCTTATTCCACATAACTAATATATATGATACAATTAATTAAGGTTTACTCTGATACATTACCCTTTTGATTGTTTTCGTATTTGATTAGAAGGATAGTTAAGAAAAATTAGTTAAGCATGTTATTTTGTAAACATAGTTCTCATGAAAAATATTGCCAAAAATAACTTTATTCAAGCATATCCAGTATCTTCTTATAGCAAATTCATTTTTTACAGATTCTGTAAATCAGCGTTCACTACTAGGCGGCACTCGATATCTTTTTCTGTTGCCCTCCGGAAGCACAGTCCAAAAGTCCGCGTTCCTCACTACGCAGCCTGCGGCATCAAGTCTGACAAATAATTTTTTTTTGCTAGACTCCCAGAGAAATCAAAGAAATAGGAAAGCAAATGTACGAATTTTTACCAATGCAATGGAGAAATTCCTTTTATCTGCTTATTTTTGTACTTATGGTACCCTACCCCTTGGTTCGTGAATGGATCACTTCGATTTTTGCTTTTCTAAATCTGATAGGTAAGGTGAGAGTAAGAGTGTAGTTTTTTTTTTTTTGATGTGAAAAAATTGCCTTGATCCCTGTAATTCAATAATGACACCTAACACTAGTAACAAAATATTCACTTTTTTCTTAGACGCTGATTTACGATATAATGACAAATATTTGTCTTAATAATTTTTAAAAAAGATTCAAGTATCAATTATTATTTTATTAAGATAAAAAAAGTTCAATTATTATTTTAATTTTCAGAAATGTTTTATATTGTTGAATCTATAGTAATTATTACATATCTAGTATTGAAAATATACAGTGTAACCAAGATATATTTTGGCGTATTCAGTATAAACCGGCGGATCATGGTTGGTTGGTTTCTATGCTCAACGACCTATTTTTATTCACAATGATGACTAATCTAGCCGGGACCTACAGCTTAACGTGGATTCCGAACCACAACGAGCATCCATGCCTAATCCTGGATTCGAACTCGGCACTTGTAGCATGTGTATCCAGAGCTCTAGCCAACAGCCATCAGATGGTCTAAGTAGCAATCGCCGGACACAAAAGGTGGACCTTGAGAATCTTCAACATGAGTTTAAAAGTTAGAGGGCGGACGCTGCTATAAATGGTTATTTGAAGATTTTTGAGCTGTATATATTTCTTTGATGACATAAATAGATAATAAATAGCTATGTAATATAATATAGAACGCGAGATGAGCTTTTAGAGTTTAAAGTTTTTTTTTTTTTTTTTATATATATATACGGAGATGGTTAGAAATATAGGACAGTAACTATTTAACCATAATGATTTAAAATAAAGTAAAAAATAAATTTTACATGGAGAATAGAAGAATAGTAAGGAGAATAAAAGAATTGTAAGGAGAATAGAAGAATAGTAAGGAGAATAAAAGAATAGTAAGGAGAATAGAAGAATAGTAAGGAGAATAGAAGAATAGTAAAGAGAATAGAAGAAGAAATAGAAGAATAGTAAGGAGAATAGAAGTAATGAGAATAGAAGAATAGTAAGGAGAATAGTAGAATAGTAAGGAGAATAGAAGAATAGTAATGAGAATAGTAAGGAGAATAGAAGAATAGTAATGAGAATATAAGAATAGTAAGGAGAATAGAAGAATAGTAAGTAGAATAGAAGAATAGTAAGGATAATAGAAGAATAGTAGGTAGAATGGAAGAAGAAATAGAAGAATAGAAGAATTGTAAGGAGAATATTAAATAGGAAAATATTAATAGAATGAATAGTAAAGAATATACGCATAAAGAAGAATATATAATGTATGAGATGTGGGGGTTAGGACACAAATTTTTCTCTCTTACCTTCTCCGTGACTCCGAGGCATCCTCCAAACTTGAGAAGAGTCTCCACAATATCACAGTAGCCCAAGGAAGCTGCTATGTGAAGGGCTGTTCTCGACTTCTACATTCAAGGGGAACCAAGAAATACACAAAAAAGTCACACATTTATCATTCATCGCATTGAGTTAATCTCAAAACTTAAATTCAAATCGAAAACAATAATAATAATAATAAAAAGAAATCGATGCATTTTGTGATCACCTTCAGAAATAATATTTTAATTTTTGACCATTGTACAGTAATGAAAGCAATTTTCATTACTTGCGATTATATTCTGGCATGGAATCATTTGTATTGTTATTCATCATGGGAATTGTGAAGATGGACGAAGAAACATTTGAACGCAATTTCAACATTCAGACAAAAGGTATAATCAGAGAATATTTACGAAAAGCATATTTCAAGAATGATGATCTATTGGTTAAATTCATGCTCTATTTTGAAAATGCACACATAGAACTATCCTGGTGTATAGATGTAGCACTTAATATGTTTCGCTATTATAGTAGTTGTGGCATTTCTTGAGAAAAGGTTCAACATTATTCCATTAACTTTGAAGAAATCTTTCTTGACTTTGAAGGTTATTTTCTTTGGCATTGGATCCTGTTTAAGATGTTGTATTGTTTATTTTGGGCAGTGCCATCGCAGATATCCAAGATCCATCTGATATGATGCCCAGACACCAACATCAAGAAGTGCAAAGGAATTTGATATGGTAACAAGTATACACAGCACATTTTAAGCATTCAAGGCCTTATTATGCGTTCTTCCCTTTTCAAAGCATGTATTCCATATCATCAGAAGAAATATGTAATTTGAAGAATTAAACAAGTATGAAATTCCTCTTATGGAAAAAAAAAGTGTTGAATATATAATATCGATTACTCAATACAATACAACTAAATGTTTATACAAATAAGCAGGAAATGACACAATATAACTCAACAGTTAAATCACGTTACAAGCTTAAAAGTATAGACCAAGTAAATATATATTGGTTGGTTTGTACGCTCACAGTCCTAGTTTTTTGCACAATAACGCCTAATCAGGCAGGGACCTACAGTTTAACGTAGATTCCGAACAAAAACGAACATCCATGCCTAATCAAGGATTCGAACCTGGCACCTTTGGCGTGCAATGACAAAGTGCTAAACCCCCAGCCATTAGGCGAGCCGTATAATTATGTAATAATAAAAGTATCAAAAATAAATACTGATAAGATTGAAGTGATGAAAGTGGCATTATTTAATAAAATCATATTTCATAAATATTTGAACAAACACCAAAATGTTTTTAAATATAAACATATTTAAAAAAAATATATAAATAAACAGGACCTTGAGTGCAAAACAAGTCAGATACTTTTTTTCAATATCTATTCAAAATTTGAAATCTTTTCATACGAACACTTAACTTGGTAATTATTGTCTGAAAATATAATCAGTATGGCTACATTTAACATTGTAGTCAGACCAAAAAATTAACTAGTAAAGTTTGTGGAGCAAAATACTGATAATTTTTATTAATTTATCAAAAATGGATCTGTTCCGTTTTGAACGTAAATCCTCAAATACTCATGAAAATATTAATTAATTGTCAGGTCATAGAAAATAAATAGATGCAACATGTTCTTGAATCAACATTTCTTAAAATTACATCCCATATATTTTTTAGTAAAGTTAAGACATATTGTCATTTTTATGAGGAGTAACATAAAATTAGGTTGTGTGTGTCAAGGACAGGAATTCAACAATACCCACTGTATCCTTTGCCTCGCAATCACAGTTGTGCTCCAGAAGTGTCAGTAGCGCCTTCTGATGGCCGTTTTCTGCAGCCAAGTGAAGTGCCGTCTTGCCCTCCTGAAAAAAGAAAAGGAAATTTAACTGTTTTATTTTTATTACTTATTTATTTATTACTTGACATATTTTCCCATGGAGGATGCACAACTTGCCAATGACGATCTTTTTCATTATTAAATGATTATTTCTTTATCCAAATAAACGTTGAGATTATTACAAACTGCAATAATAACGATTTAATATCACCAAATGTATAAAATATATTTATGCAATTAAGTACTTATTATTATTTAAATTACTGAAGCATAATTAACATGTTATGAGGAACATATAATTTTTCCGTTGGTACTTCTTGACACACGATGGTAATAAGTCAGTTAACAGTTGTGTACACGTTTTTGTACACGTTGTGTGTTAGATAGTTGTTTACATATTTAACTTTGGCTCATAAAAATCTAAAAAAGGCTAAATTTTTATTGTAAGGTAATACTTTTTGTTACAGTTTAAGTGAATACCTTATAAATAAACTAATTTCTGAAAAATCTGTCTAAAGTCGGACCAAGATAAAAATTTAATATTTGTACATTTAGATATTAAAGATACCTAGAGTCAATTAGTATACTTTTGCATGACCTTAAATTAATCTAATTTAGTTTTCATGATGGAAAAGATCTTCATTTGAAAGTACTAAGCACGACCAAACCTTATGTTTATGCTGAAGTTTTTCCTTGTAAGTCAAAATTGATTGTCCATCTCCATTGTTACTAATAACATAGCTTATTGATGGAAGAATCGTTAATCTATTTTTGTCCAAAACTGCTGATGTTTTACTTTTCATATCACATGATCTGCCGTTAATTCAATTGTAAATATACAATTTTTTTTTACCAAATATTACAATAAAAATGAACTTTATATGTTCTTATTGTAAGATAAATAAGAAATATAAATTGCACACACACAAAAATTAATGTAAAATATAACGATGACATATTTTCTAGTTTTTTAACAGGTCAAGCAAAAAACCAATGGATTTTTAAATGTTAATATTTCAACATTGATTTTGGCACGTAATCAATCAATTTAATCCTTATCATTCAGGCTATTTTAAAGGACTAGAAATCAGAATTTACAATGTTTGTGTGAGATCTGGAGATCTTTTTTTGTAGATATTTGAGGCATTTTTAAATTTCGTGTATTAAGTCTTCTATATCAATCGAAGAATATATTGAGGACATGAGTTTGTGATTATTATACTGGAGTTTATAGAAAAAGCAGATTGAAAAAGCGTCGAAATTCAAACCGCAAAACAAATCTTTGATTATTTACCACACTATATATTTACTAGTTGTGTGGTCCTATCCTTCATTGTGAGACCTATCATCGCGTATAGGTTTTAGCTTTTGAAACTTCGTGAACGAGGCTCTCTTCGCACGCTGAAAAGTTCATTTCTACCTATATTAAGTTGAATTAAAAAAATAATTACTTTTTTGCTGATTTCTTCAGGGAGTCAACATGCAAGTGTTTCCAAAACATATCCCTATCATTTCCAACGATTGTGTCTTAAATCTTGTCAATATATCATCTTGCGAAATAAGAAAATGATTTTTGTATTCAAATTGAATGCACCACGGGGAAAAGTTGCGTGATTTTGGAAGTATTCTGAGGAAAGAAAGATTTGGCTACGGTTTGTATATAAATCTCTGAAATGTGGTTTTTTGGACCTTTCCTGTAAATCATGATTTTTTAATATTAGTGATAGAAATGTAAGACTGGCTTAGTTAGTTACACAAAGTGTTTTAACTACCTCTTTTTATAAGAAAGGGAAAGATTAACGATACTTCTTTGTATAATCAATATTCTGCAACCATCTTGTTCACTGTAATCCCTTCCATATTAAACACAGAACACTTTCTTTGTACAATTACTCCACTTTCGTACAAGCATGGGAAGACTAACAATCGCTGTTAACCACACAAGAAAAGAAATTCACGCAGGTAAATAATTTCTTATAAATAATGCATCTAAAGAGCCTCTTACCTCATCTTTTTCATCCACTTCCACTCCGACGCGCAGCAATCTCACCAATATGAGATGATGTCCCCTTATCGCGACAGAATGCACCGGGCTCCGCTCCGACTGAAAAAGAGCAAAACGCGATTTAGAAAAGCTTTGCACAAACAAGAACTATATCCCTACGAAGGAGGTTCGCCTACTCCGATAAGTTAATAAGCTTAAGTTTCGATTGTTTGATAGAGGGGTTTAGGAAAGTAATACTAAGCTTGTAGTCACGGATGAACCCCAGTTTTGAAGTTAGTTTTCTGTTGTAGAGTCAGGATTTTTTATCCATTGTTGCTTTTTAATTTTCTGTAGGTATTAAGAATGAAGAGGTTATACTATATTTATTGAAAATATGTTGTACAGATACGCACTTTTGCCGTTAGTCATGTACTTGTGCTTAAAAGGGATTTTTAAAATGATCTTTGTTGATAAGGAGTGTTTTATATTACGAAGGTACATAAATCCATTTAAGATTATAACGAAGATTTATGTTTTAAAAGATTTGTTCGAAATAAACAACGTGATAAATGTTAGTCAGTCTTTTATTACAATTTGGTAGATAAATAATGTGACATTTATATTAAAATATTTTCTAAAAATAGTAAAACAAAAGTTTTGAGAGATTTTAAATTCATTAGTAGCCACGATTTGGTGTTGCATGTTTTATGAATAAAATTTATTACAAAGCTCTCCTGTGATATGATGGCAGTATTTTCATCCTGAGATTTTAATTAAAATAAAGTAGACTATAAACAATAAAGTCATAAAATGTACAAAAACGTATAATCATTTCAGGTTTTAATTTTGAAGATTTCTTGTCTTTTTTGAAAAAGTTGATAATGGTATACGTGTCAAAGATACCAACAATTACCCAGTCGACCCCCATGTTATGAAATATGTTTTGTGCATAAAATTTATCGCAATCTTCTCATGTTTTATATGATGGAAATACTTTCATCACTACATTTCTTTTAAAATAAAGCAGACTTTAATCAATAAAATATATTTATTACATAAAAAAAAAAAAAAAAAAAAATAGTAACATTTCCAACTGTAACTGTAATTTCGAGGATTTCTTATGTGTTTTGAAAAATTATTGATTGAATTCGTATCAAATATCACATAAATTATCCGACCGATCTCCATGTTATCAAATTTAAAATGGTTTCATCACGGATAGAATTGTTCTCCTTACTTCACTAAGCAACTAAACACACCATTAACAACTAAAAAAAGTTAAAACTTTACTGTAAAAACATCTAGTTTCTTAAATAATTTTTTTTTGTCTAGATATCATTACAAGTAGTGTTAACTTTCTTGCATATGTTTGAAACAAAAGGAGAAGGGGTAAAATGTTTACCTTGTCTTTTATAGAGATGTCTGCACCAGCCTGTATCAGTTTTTCAACAAGAGTCATGCAGTTATTTGTAGCGGCGACATGGACGGGAGTCATTCCATTCTGTAATAAGAGTATTAAGTTTTTCCCCAAGTACAACTGTAGGAATCAAGTTTTTACATGAGGCGAGGCATCTCATTTCTACTACATATATGTCAACTAGGCTCAATCATACTAATAGGTTTGAGTCATACAAAATCTCTGAGAACGGACATTAAATATATATCTTTGAAGACATCTACACATTTACATTGTTTGTGATATTATAATAATAATCTGTAGTTATTTCTGATTAATAGAGCAGTTGGAAAAATCCTATTTTTAAATCCTTATATTATTTTCGATTTTGTGTATGTGTGTCTGGGTATGTCTATGCCCCTTTGCCATCATCCAATCGGGCTGAAACTTGGCAGATAGATTCGATGTCTAGGACAATGCATTCTATCAAATTTTGGGTCTGTAACTGTCACTAAAAGGTCGCTTTTACGAAATACTAATAAACCAACTTGCTGTTATTTAATCACTCTAAAATAGTATTTAACCGATCATTAAAGAAACTTTCCTGCTGACAATTTTTTTGATAAATAATAAAATCGTTTTAATCGGAATAAATAAAAAATATTTGGATGTGAGTACATAAATTCACGTTCATTTTTGATAAATACATTTTGAAAATTAGTTTACCGCACATTTTGCTGATAGAAGTGTTTTTAATATTTAAAATTATATGCAAACACCAAGAACACTCTGTGTATAGAATCGGTGCTATGTTAATGAATATAAAAATTAGTAATGTATATAAAGGGTTTATATTAAAAACTTTGTTTTTATGGATTGTATTATTTATTTCTAATTTACAGTTGTAAAATAAATTGGCGACTATCTTAACAACCATTTCATGATGGGAAATCCAAATTTTAAGTAGATAGTGTCAATGCTGTGTATTACCCTTTTTATTATATGATACATATCTACTCCTTATTCACCAGTTTTATTTATTGATAAATCCTTTTAAATAAAAATGTGTCTCATCAGTAAACCATATGTAGTCGTTATCAAATTTACTCCTATAAATCAATTTTTCAAACCGTTGTTTTTAAAATTCCATACCTTTCTATTCAACATATCATTTGTCGCTTCTTTATGTTTCTCCCTGTTTCGCAGTAATGTCATTTTAAAGTCACTTACCTTCTAAAAGACCCTGTAAGTATACACTAAAAACCGAAAAACCTCAGATTCAAAAATTTACATTGATTTTTATTAAAAAGTAATCTTAAGATCACACTTGACCAGCCTACTCTATTATATCAAACTTGTTTTGAATCAATGGGAATACTGGTTTTGGTTTAATTGTATTTGCGGATTTGTATAATATCTTTAAAAGCCTTTGTCGAAATGGGAATTGGTGTCATCAATCATGGAAAGAAAAGAAAATTCTCTGTATTTTTTTGTTACCTTGTCAGTGGCGTTAATGCTGAGATTCTCGACATTCTCGAGAAGGAAGCTAATGATTTCTTCTTGGTTATTCTGTGCGGCACAGTGGAGAACCGTCTGCCCTTGCTGAAAGATACAAAGATAGATTTTATAGGATGACCAATAAAAAAAGTAATAATACATGGATTATTTTATTTAAGAAAAATATGATCATATATAAACAATATGAAAATCGAAAGTTTTTTGAGCCGGTTAAAAATTATGGTATTATTGAAAAATATTTGTTTGATTAGTAATAGATAATTTCAAATTTCACAAAATATAATTCAATAAGTTTTTAGGAGAATTTAATAAAAAACTACTTGTATGTGTTTTTAACAATAAAAGTTTAAATATAAATTTCTCTTTCAGAGCGATGAAGAAGACATAATTTTTTTCTGATTTTTTATTTTAATTAATAATTACTTTGTTTAAAATTTTAATGAAACTTCAGTTCAGGAAATGAGTGTGCGATAGAATGTTCAAAAATGAAATTGCTGATTAGTTTTTTTCTCTTTAAAATGTTTTATTATTAGATATGCTATGCAATTTACTTTTATAAATAGTTATATAAAAAAATTTCATAATATTATATATGCTTTAAATGAATTAATTTTTGATTTTTAAAAAGGTTTAATATATAAACTGAAAATAAAATATTTTGATTCTGAGTTATTTTATTTAGCGACTATGCGTCAAATTTCATCCAACTCGTCCATTATGAATTCAAGATTTTAAGGGAGTTAAAAAACTATTTAGTAAGGAAAATCGAAAATAATTGATGTCTCTATCAGTTTTCCGCAAAAGAGGTTTATTTTAACAAAACAAAAAGAAAAAGAGACAAACAATTTGATTTTTTATCGTACGTAATATAACCTTAATATATTTTACTAATGCATGAAATATGGACTTTGAAACTGCAAATGCAAATGATGAAAGACTCGGATGACAGATTGCAAAATGTCACGCAATAAAAGGAGTGTTCCCTAAATTACACTTGGTTAGAAGGGCTCTATATTTACAATTATCTAATGAAATAAATAAAAAACAACCAACATCTGCATAAAATTGACTGCAGAGTTGAAACTTAATCTTTATACAAATAGAAACAGATTGATCAAAAATAGCAAGTCATTTACAAAATCAATTATTCATGAAATGTTAATAGAGAGATGCGATTTCTGATGAAATGTTATAAATAAATCATACATTTCAACATGGGATATATTTGAATAAAATAAATTTCGCCCCTATCGGAGCTGTTATTTGATTTCTTAAAGGTGAGTACTGGAAATAAGTTTACCTACATTTCCCGTGTTGTAATGTATAATTAATTCTGTTTTGATAACTGCAAAGCAAAATCACTATTTATTTTAAAATTGAATTAATTGAGTGTATTAATTGAAAAAACAAGTTTGTAATAATCAATCCTACTTATAAATATATAATGGAAGGCTTGAAATTCTGATATTGAAGTAATTCATAACACTTTAACCATAATGGTGCCACGGAGGGAAGATTTCAATTTTAGGGGGTAGAGTTCACATTTTAGAAACGTTATTTTTGTGATGAAAATGCATGGATTTTATTTGTAGTTGATTTTTATATATACTCCAGTAAGCCATAAGCTTCTTGAGCTAAACAAAAGAAGAAAAACTTTTCTAAGCAAATCTTCTAAGTTTTTTTTCAAAGGAAGATGAAAAATGTAATATGCATTTCGTAACTTCAATTGTACTGATTTGGAATGTGTACAATGTACAAATGTTTTCAATAAATACAGATTTATCCAATTTAAAATATTGTTACGCATTTTCTCTGCAGATAATTTAAAATAGAGTACATATTATTTCTTTTCAAAACTCTCTATTATTAAATATATTTGTTAAGAGTGATAATTCAGGCTTGTAAATGATGGCAACGCCTGATTGAAAAGAGAAATTTCGAGACGTTTCCCTGTGCGTCCTGATAGCCAAATAATTTGCTCTAGATTGTTTGGGAAAATTCACCCATGAGGATATAAAAATTGCCGTGCCGTGGAATCGTAATCAGTTGCATTTTGGGAGTAGTTTTGAAAAGGGCTCAGTGCTTGTTTACTTTTCTGGTGCTTGCATTATAGCTGTGCCTGAAGTTGTGTTCTCTGAAGCTATTGTTAATGCTTGATATCGATTTAGCTGATGTTTTGAGAGTTTAAATAATCGGTTTTACTTTGTAAAGCTTTGTTGTCATTTCCACTGTGAAAATTCGTTATAATATATTTTTTACAGCACAAATGTTTTATAATAAATATTGCATAATAAATATATATTTTCAATTTATTGAAAGTTTCCCGTACCTGGTGAAATGTGCCACATAAAAGGGGCCCATCTCAGCAAAAATTGGTTTTAAATGAAATGCAATATTTGACTTTTTGGTTATGGTGAGAAAATGAGGTAAATATTTGAAAGTAGAGGAGAGAAAGATGTTTAATATTCTTTCGCATTTAATAACTCTAAATGTGATATGAAATTATGTTATGTTTAATTAAATATTCGTAAATTAAATGTATTGCAATATTCTATCGCCTACTTCTTCCTTGATGAATCAGAGAAAAAAAATATGCGCTTGCTTACTTTGAATTTATAAAGTACTAAGGCATTTTTTTTTTTCCAAAAAAAAAAAAAAAAAAAAAAAAAAACTGACGTTTTAAAATTTACTACTTCAAAGGACGATGGGTTATTCTTTCTTAATTACAAAAATAAATTGCCTTAAAAGACGTAATATTTCTTGTGCTATGCTCTAAAATTCAATTTATTAATATAGATGTTTGCATTTCTATTTTCGTTAAAATTGCAATGACTGGTCTTTTGTAAATTCATTTTACCATTATAAATATACTGTGTGTGTATTGTTAGCTTCACTATATGTTTTTTTAAATACTTTTTTTCCCCTATCTTTGTTTATTATTAATTTAATAGTTCAATAAGGAATTCTATAGAGACACTTTTTCTTGCATTTTATATTTATGAGCTAGCGTTTCAAATATATTCTTTTCAAAACATTACCGAAATTTTACTCCAACTTTTCCATTGAAAAACAAACATGAGTGGAGATATTTTTGATATTTATGTTCTCCATTACTGAAAGCCATTAACTAAACTGTTGAGCAAACAGACCAAATTCCCCAAGTAAAACTTAATTTTCTTAGAGATAAAATTGAATTATATATTTTATAAATTAGAATTAATGAGATATTTTGTATTTGGAAAAATTGAGCTCCTTTTTCTAAAAATATTTTTTTCAATAAAATTGACTGAATAAATAAAAATCATGGAATTATCATAAGAGCTGCAACAGTTTTTCTGGGCCATTTGGTGGATAACTTTTCTGAAAGTAATTTTTCCAGCATGTGAAGCTAAACGCATTTTACCCAATTGATCTATTCTATTGCTCTACAAAATTTTACAAAAAGTGGAAAAATCGATGTTTAGTAACAATGTAATAAAAATTGAAAAATTTAAAGAATTTGTAATAAAAATTAATTTAAAGTTTATTAGATTTCATTTTATTAGACTTTCTAACGAAAAACACCTTACTTCAACAAAAGCTCCAAAAGGAATCATTATTTACTGAAATATTAGACAAAATATCCAATAAAACTTTTTCTATTCTTTTGCTATTCATTACTTTCCATACATGTAAAAACAACATTATGTTTTTTATTGTTTACATTAGACCAAATTTAATTATACTATCGTATTCTTTTCGCAAATATTTTTTTGAAAATTGATTGGCGTTTGGTGACATATGAAACACTAGTATAAAAGTTGTAGTGAAGTGCTCTAACGGGGAGTCGAACTCGGAACTCCTAGATCGGAAGAGAGGTGCGCTAACCACTAGGAAAAAGTGATCACTGGTGTCTAGGTGTTATATCTGTCTTTGTACACGAGACCACTACATAGCCTCTTCCCAGTGATTTGTGAAATTAATATATGTTTAAGTTAATATATGTTTTCAGTGTTCACACACACACATACTTATAAGAAACTATTGTGATGGTCTTGTGTACAAATGACAGATACAACACCTAGGCACCAGTGATCACTGATTCCAAGGTGTTGTATCTGTCATTTGTACACGAGGCCACCACAATACTTTTTTAGTATGTGTGTATACACCGAAAACATATATTAATTTTTATAGAACTTAAATAATAATTTTGTCTAAAAATTTTAATACCATGTTTATAATTAGTTTAGTTTAAAATTGCATATAATCGCAATCCTTTACTCATCAAGAAAGAGAAAACTTGAATGAAATTGTAACTATAATCAAAACTTTAAGATACCAATATGCCTTTGTAATTGTGAAATTAAGTAAACATATTTTTTGCTAACTAAAAAATATTTTAAAACTCAATATTTAAAAATGATACTATGTTCTTTACGATAATTAAAATACTTCTTAAGTTACTGTCATTTTTATGAAGTCACACTCAGAGTTGAATGATCGATACTGGCGACTTATAAACTAAATTTGCGATGAACTACGTTGGGTTCACTAGAAATAACTTCAGTTTGAATCGAACAATTTAAAATTATTTTAATTTGATTTTTAAGTTTACAAACACAGATCAGAGAACATATTAAAATTAAATATTTTATCTTCATTATAAATTTTTTCGATTTTGCAAAAAGTATATTATTTGAAATAGTTTAAAAACAAAAGTCTATGGTAAAAGATGATTAAAGTTTTATTTATAACACTAATTGGTTGATTCTAACCTTAGTAAGTACAACAATTCAGTGTGTATCAAATGCAATAAAATTGAAATATTTTAATAAATTACTAATTAATTTATGTGTGATGCTAAAAAGACTCTATTTAGATAGTTAAATCAATCAATTTAGTAAAAAGAATTTTATGAAGTAAAAAAAAAAAAAAAAAAAATTGTTCTATTACGAAAAATAAAATTAAAAAAAAAATTCCTATGTGTACAAATAAAATCTAACCATATAAGAAAACTTTGATACTTTTAACGAAAGTAGAAAGCAAATCGATATCTCTTCGTGACAAACAAAACAAAACAAAAAAATAAATAAAAAAATTCCGGAACCTTGTAATTGAATAAAACAAAACTTTTCTCATTCATTAGAAACAAGGTAGGAGTACACGTTACCCTGTTGACAGCTCCGTAGTTGGCTCCTGCTTTAACCAAGAGTTGGACAGCCTCTTTGTATCCGAACCATGCGGCCATCAAAAGGGGCGTCATACCAAACTGAAACAAAGGAATTTGATTGAGAACGCTACATGATTTGCTTAACAAGGGGGTTCATTAACGTGGCCCTGTAACTGTTACAATGTTAATTCTTAGTTAGGGGTGTTACTTGAAACGTGACGCATGTTAATTAAATAGATTAAAACTTTGTTTTTTCAGTTATTGTGATGATAAAAAATTGTTTTGGAGAGAAGTAGGGATGAGGACATTTTGAATGTTGTTAAAGAAATAACAATGAAAGTTAATTGTTGGAAAAGGAAATTGAAATGTTTTGAAATTTTTTTTAATTATTTGTTTAGAAAAAATTATTATGAAAAATGTTTTGAAAAAGAATGTTAATTTACTAAAGATTCTCAAATGTATGAAACTCGTGATACTTTTTTATATATTATTAGAAAAATGTCTATTTCTAACTCTAACCAGATTCGTTTAAAATGATTTCAGAAAAAAAAAAATTCCAAATGCAAGTTCTCCTACTGCAAAATAGCATCTCGCGTGTTTTAAGTATTGACGCATCTGAAAAGTTAATTCTACTACATCATTTGATACATTTCTAATTATTTTCTAGTTTAAATAAGATTATCATAAGTTGTATAAACGATTTTTTCAAAACTTTTTTTCTTAGAATCTGATTTTGTGGTTAGCATACCTTTAGAAATATACAATGTGAATATTTATTTTTATATAAAAATATTCCCAAATACTATTATACTATGTACACTTAAAGATTAAAAATACCTTTAAAGTCAAGTATATATCTGTAAAAGTACATAAGTTAAAATATAAATCTTACAAATTTATTTGATTTGTAATAAACTAATTTGATTCAGTGCAAAACTTTTTTTGTAACAATATTAACTTCTGTTTAAAATAAATAAACAAATAAATGAGATTTGAACTAGATGGACTATAATTTATATTTTAGCTTAATTTTTACCTCTACTGTTTGTTTAAAAATAAGGTTTCTTAAATGCTTTCGAAACACAATTCTATTCATAAAATTTAAGTTAAACATACATTCCTAATAAGACCTAATCATTAAATCAATTTTTTGCTTGCTATTAAAATTAAAATTAGAGTATGACTGATTTTGTAAAACTTAGATTTATATAAGTTTATATTTTTTCAATTAATTGCGACAAAATGAAATAACACATTCAAATATATTAGTTTTTTAACACTGATGAAGCATAAAAACCATTTTGAGACTTTTCCCAAAATTAAACATAAGCAAATCCAAGATAATAAAAACAATTCCAAGATATTGTTAAGACAAATTATAGCTATATTTTTTCCTGCCATAATTGTATATTTGGTCTATCATCAATGATGTGAACATCCAATATACACTATTATTTGAGTAATTTGTGTTAACACTCATTCAGTTTCACTTTACGATTTAATTGAAACTGAAATGAATATGGTTTTTATAACAAGTAAACAATAATTTAACACTGCTTGACCATAGAAATGGACATGATTTAAATTGTTATTTGCAGTGAAGAAAAAATTCAAATGAAATAAAAAGAGAAAAATGTGTTTGTACTATAGAGGTTCGTGCCGAGACATGTCATGTGTAACAGGAATTTATCTCATGTTTCCAGAAGATTAGAACACTTTCACAAATTGAGGTGAAACACGAACAGTCTTAACTATTTTATACTTGAGTCTTACAATACTAAAAAGCAAGTCTTACATTGTAATTCTTTTTGTGAGGTTCAATTTTAAAAGGAGAGTTACCGATCATGTTTGATTAGAAATACTATGAAGTTTATTTGTGTTTAAATTTAAAACATACTTTATTAAATTTTAGCACATTTACATACCGTTCACTTAAATTGAGTAAATTACTATTTTATAGACATTTTATTAATCAAAATATAGATTTTACATTTGTATAGAATAAATAATAAGGCACTGTTTTAAAGTGCTTGTCTTTTGTTTTAATATTCATTTTGTTAATTTTATTTTCTACAAGGAGAGGTAATTCTTCACCATTAAAACTAGTATTTTAGTATAAGATATTTTTTACGTTTTAATTTTTCAGCATTATAGGAAAATAGATCATTTAGGGCCTAAACTTTGTAATAATTAAATTTATTGAAAAAAATTAAAGAAATTTGAAATGTTTTATTTTATAGATATTTTTAACTTTAGGGATCTGATTTCAACACATAAATTGAGAAAAAATTAAAAACCAGTCAAGTTAAGGTAAAAATTGGCAACAATGTAAACATTGTTTCATAAATTACTTTTTGTACGAAATAAATGAACTTATTAAAACTTGGAACAAGCATAAACTAATTAAGACTAGAATTTATTAAACTTGGCAATTGTAATGTATCAATTGCACCGAATTCAATTACATTTGACCAAGTGATTTGTATTTTAGTGAATAAAGACAAGTGACGATGGAAGATTGAAAATATTCCAAATATCTCTATTTTACGATATCGTAGAATGTATTTAGCGTATCATAAAAGATGGTATTTTATATATATTTGTAAGTAAGTAATTTAATTTAAATAACATTTGAAACATTCTACGGAAACAAAATCAAATACAAGAAAAACAAAAATGAATCTATTGCAGAAATCAATAGTTTAAAAAATAATCTCTAGATTAAAAATTAATCTATAGAATTTTATATCTCTTGTATAAAAATTAATAGAAATAAAAATTAATTTATAGCATGCATTGAAATCCCGACAGGTTCCAGCCCCTTTATGAAGAAACTCAGTCGGGATTTCATATTTAATATTTTGTCCTTTATTTCTGGTTCTGGTTTTTAATATTTTCCAATTGTAATTTTTTAGGATACGGAAACATTTTAATACTTGGAATAAAAGAGCGTACTAAACAAACAGTTTCTGATAATTAATTAACATTTCGAAACTTTTAATTCTCGGTATTTAGCAAAGTACTTTTTTTAAGTATTTAGTAAGTTTGTTTCGAAATTTAGTAAATTATAAAGATCTTTAATTCAGTCTTTTTCTTACTAATTAAGAAAGCTAAAATATTTTTTCTATTTATCATTAATTAAATAAATCAGAATTTTAAACTCATATTATATAGTCACTAATTTTATTATATTATTTATTGAGATTGATTTTCTAAAGTATAACTTCGATTGTACAAATTGCATTCATTGATCTTATTTTTATTATGTGCTTTATATTTCGTTGCTAGAAACTAATGCTGGTGAAAAAACTAGAAATTATGAAATTATTACACTGGTTCAATAAAAAGAAATTACAATGAAATATTTATAAATATTTTTTATATTTACTTTCAGCCTACCTTTAGGAAATTCCTGAACTGCACTCAAATTAATTTTGAATCCAACAAAGTGTGTCGATGACAAATTGATAGTAAATAATCAGAAATTAAAAATCAATATGCAAAATGTAATGAGTTGGGAGATCCTCCAGTGATCCACGTAACAGTTGGTACATATTTTGGTGCTTGTAATAAAATTTGACTAGCAAACTTTTAATAGACCAATAAGTTACATCCTTGTTTTACCATGAAATCCCTTGGTGATTAAGTTACACAGGAAAATGAAAATATATTAAATTTGCATTTTTAAGACGATTATTCACTGGGTTTAGAGTGTTTTATGCTCCTTAATCTACTAGAATAAAATATTTACTAGCATAGAAGGCAGTAGTTCGAGAGACTTGCGAGTTTATTACTAACATACATTCTTAATTAGTTTCCTGCTCTCCCCATGCAGTTACAAAGCGGAAAAACGGTATCCTTCACTTGCTTCATAAAACTTCAGAGACTTCGAAACCTATTATGTTACGCACATGTCCTTTACCTGGATTGAATTATGCAAATATCAGTTAAGCGGCGATTGTCTGATTTTTGTGAAAATGTGTTGAAGGTTTTTGGAGGGTACACTTTTCCAGAGAATCGCTTGATTGTTCCATAAATTTACATAATCAGATATGGACTTAAATTTAATGATGCCAGAAACTGTCTGGAACATTTTGCTGCTTACCAAAAAACTACTTAAAGGCGGCTGTTTATCTTTTCAAAAAGCGGATCGTTCTATATGATTGATATTCTAAACTAAATTTCTAATTGTAATGTTGAACTTTTTTTCACCAACTTTTTAGTTCCTTTACTATGCTGTAGTAAGAAGCTGTCTGTATTAATTTTAAAGACCTTGATAATTCATTGAGTATTTAACCGTTACTGGTTTTTCAAAAGGTGAACTGATAAATATTAAAGTTAGCTTGTACGGAAATATGATTTCAATAGATAATCAGAAACAAATAGGAACTGGGGGTGTTCGGATATATTGGTTTTTCGGATACGATTTTTTTTTTATTAGGGTCATAGGAACATCGTGAGAAATAAATAAATCAGGGATATTAAAAAGAAAACGATTAATATATTGCATCGCGCATCTTACAAATAATTATACCTAAAGCAACATTTCATTGAAGAAAACCTAAACTATATAAAAAGAAAGCTCAAAATTTGAATGTAGTGAATTGAAGGATTTTGGTTGACCCAAGTTTTAGTTGATTATATTCGGATAATCGTTGTTATAGTGCATGTTACCAGTGTGGTAAAAGCTTGCATGGTATTTCATTAAGTAAATTTAATATACAGGTGTAAGAATTTAAGTTTCGACATTGTACGCAAATAAAGCATTTATCTGCTGAACAATTAAAAAAAGTCAAAACAATCAAACATGTGAAGAACCACATAGTTCTCATGGTCGAAATTTAAACGAGACTGTTTTTTATTTAATTGTAAAAATTGAACCTGGTTTCGTAAGAGAACAATCGGACAATTTGCCAAATTTCACGTGAGTTAAAAATTTTGAAAAGGATGTTAGCTTGGAACTCTTTACAATGTCTTTCTTTAAGAGGGGGGGGGGGGGGGGGATTTCACCATTGGAATCCGTGTAGTAAGAAGTTTATTGGCGATTTTCAGGTACAGAGAGTGGTACATATAGTTTTTCATCCTTGAAGACAGTCTTTCACGCCCTTTTCAACTGCAAACGGGTTAGAAAAAAACATGTATTCCAAACACAGTACGGTAATTTTAGTTATTTTGTGTGTTTTATCTAGACTTGTCCAAAATAAAAGAACTTTAAAAATATTTCTTAATTGTTATAAAATATTTCTGATGTATAGCAGAATGACATTTGTATGTCTTAACTATTTGTATAAGTAGTAATTAATTGGAATATTGAAGGTGCATTTAGAAAATTTAATTATTTTTGAGTAATGTAATTTTAAGTTGCTGTATATTTGTTAAAATCTCATATAAATTGCAGGACTTACTTAACCCATTATGTAATGCAAGTTTGCAGAGTATTATTTCCAAAAATTAATTTTTATGTATACATAAATTGATTACTAATGTAAGAAATGCCAAATGTTTACTATAAGAGTTTACTATAAATGTTTATTCCAAGACAGAACATAAATTGATTACTAATGTAAGAAATGCCAAATGTTTACTATAAGAGTTTACTATAAATGTTTATTCCAAGACAGAACATAAATTGATTACTAATGTAAGAAATGCCAAATGTTTACTATAAGAGTTTACTATAAATGTTTACTCCAAGATAGAACATAAATTTATTACTAATGTAAGAAATGCCAAATGTTTACTATAAGAGTTTACTATAAATGTTTACTCCAAGACAGAACATAAATTGATTACAATTGTAAGAAATGCCAAATGTTTACTATAAATGTTTACTCCAAGACAGAACAGCATACATAGAAATAGGATTCATCGTGTGATACTTCGGGGAAAAAAATGTATATGTGGAATGTGTATTTTCTGTCATTATACAAAGAGTCGATATAAAAGCTTCTTTTAGTTATTCTAATAAAGTACACCATAATTAAGAACTGTAAAATATCTGTTGTTTATGAAAAACCATACATTTTCTTAAAGAGTATGTGAATAATTTTTTTTATTAAAAAGATTTATAAGTGTTTAGATTCATTAATTTTAGTTCGATAGTTGTTTTTTAAATTATTGTTTAGCATTTTAAGCACATTACTCAACAATCTCTCAAATTAAATTCTTTAAAAATTCACAAAAAGTGTTAGACTCAATTGAAAGTCGTACAATAGTGAAAACCGTCCTTTCTCCAATATTTATTTAACAATAAAGTTTTTAGGTAACCTGAACTGAAATAATTTAAAATTGACTCATTATTAACATCCTATCTATAATAATAAAACAAGCTGTGTGTCTGTCTGTCTGTGGCTCTGTGGATCTATAGAAACCTACTTAAAATAGGAGTAGAGCTCTGAAATTTTCAGCATAAGTAGTTTTGGCCTACTAATTTTATATATCACAAACAGAATGTTAAAATTTTAATTAGTTCTTTTTTAATTATTTTTTTTAATTAATTAATAAATATGTTACAAAACGAAATCTTATGTGGCTACAGCTCTGAAATTTTCAACATAAGTAGTTTTGGCTTTTTAATCGGATTTTTGAAAAACAGAACTTTAAATTTTTATTTTGTTCTTTTTTAATTAATTTTTTTTAATTAATTAATAAACATTTTACAAAACGATTACTAATAGGGCTACATCTCTGAAATTTTCAACATAAGTAGTTTTGGCCTTTTAATTGGACTTTTAAAAAACAGAATTTTAAATTTTTATTTTGTTCTTTTTTAATTAATTTTTTTTATTAATTAATAAACATTTTACAAAACGACTGCTAATAGGGCTACAGTTCTGAAATTTTCAACATAAGTAGTTGTGGCCTTCTAATTGGATTTTTGAAAAACGGATTTTTAAATTTTTTTTTTTAATTAATTAACAAATATTTTACAAAATGATTTGTAATTGGGCTATATTTCTGAAATTTTCAACACAAGTAGTTTTGGCCTTATAATTGGACTGACAAAAAGAATGCTAAAATTTTAATTTGTTTTTCAATTAATTTTTTTCACAAAAAGGGATTTCAAATAGACTTAGATCTCAGAAACTTTCAACATAAGTATAGTTTTAGCCTCTAATTTTGTTTTCCAGAAATACGTGTTAAAATAATCTTAAAGGGGCGTTGTATTATTGTATTAACGGGGATTTTTTTTTCTTGACAAGGGAGAGGCTTCCAATATTAAGGCTTTACGTAGCAATTAGATTTTAGTGAGTGAAGCAGGCTTATACTTACGCAGCAATGAACCTTTCAGCGAGCAAAGCGAGCCTATGCTTGAATAGCAATGAACCTTTTAACGAGTGAAACAAGCCTGTGTTTATGTGTCCATGAACTTTTCAGCGAACGAAATGAGCTCGATTTTGCATAGCGATGAACCTTCTTGCGAGCGAAGTGCCAAAAACTGGATTTTATACACGAATGACAGATTTCCGCAATGCGAGGCCTCACGGCTAGCTAAAATATTGCACATGTTAAAATTTCGTAGCGAAGCACGGGTATTTAGCTAGTTGTAATATATAATTCTTTGTTGGAAGTGGCATATTCTTTTTATCCACTTTTTACACCACTTTATACGAGTATTTTCATTCTGTAGAACGTAGCTGTTTTGAATGAAGTGATGTGACATTTTATTTGTACCAAAATGTATCGTTGTGACAGGTGAACTTAAGTTGCAAGTTTAGATAAAAAAAAAAACTCAGGGAATAGATTTTTTTGTTTTGTTTATGGCCTTTCCGAAACATTCAATATTGAATAATTAAAAAAATGCGGGAATCGTTTATTGTAGCAGCAAGATGTCAATCGGAGATTACGTAGTAGTTATAAAATTCTGGAGGAATTCTCCTGGAAACTTCAACGTAGTTCCATGTACTGTCTCTGTAAGGGAACTTGAATGTCGTCCTTCAGGCTGGCTCTTCTTCTTATGAGAAAGGTTGGGAGAACGTTGCAACATCTTTTTGTTGAATGACACACTATGAATGCCTTCAACTGTCTATACAGATGTTCATATCAAAAAGTTGCGTGTTCGCATCACGTCCGGGTCACCAGTAGAGTGCGTGTTACCAGCGAGGAAAAAAGTTGCTTTATATTTCATTAAGCACATTTAATACGCCTGTATAATAATTTAAGTTAAAATATTTTATGCAAATAAAATGCTTTTTAACTATAAGAATCAACAGTTAGCGACCATGCAAAGAACCGCGTAGTTCTCAGGGTCGAAATTCAAACGAGACTTAGGAGAATCGTACGCAGACGATTTTATGTTGGCGTGTTCCGTGACGAGTGGTCCCGTTTCAGATCAGTTTTGGAGTTAGGGTTGGTTGTTTTCAGATTATCTGGCGCAGTCAGAAACACGAGGGCTATAATGCGCCGAAACATTCGTCATTAGACAAGCATTCATAACTAACACCCATGCTTAACACGGGACTTGAACCCGCAACCTCTCGGTTTAGAAGCTAGCACGCTAACTACTATACCTCGGAGATAGGGGCTCAGCCCGTAGCACCACACTGTATATGTAAGTTTAAAGAGTTACATTTTTGTATACTGTAGAAAACGTAGACCGTCAGATTTTAATGACTGAATAACATTTCTTAAATAATATATTTTTAAAAAATTATTTTTATAAAATTGGATAAACTAAAAAACTTTATTACGCTTATCATTGAGTTGTACTTTTAGAATTAATTTCATTTTACTACATTATCACAGATTTACCACATAAACAAATCTCCAAATGTTCATTAAGAATTTTAAATTAGATTTCCATCACGTTATTTTTCTTTCAAAGATTTATTCTTTTATTCATTGCCAGCAAACTAAAAGAATCTCCTATTAATCATTGAAGGAATCCTGTTCAGATTCAAGAAACTAATCGAAAGTATTTCAATTACTTTAAGTATAAAAATGCTCGAAGATGATTTATGATTCTCTTTTGATACAAAATTCTATTTTTTATCCAAAAAATAATTACATTCATTTCGCTTAAAGATGAATCAAGGTTTGCACTTGTTACATATAGTACAAATGTGTACCTTGAATTTTAAATTACGTAGGTTTTCTTACGGTTTCAGGTTTAGTAAAAAAAATTTCTTGTGGTCTTAATCTGTAGACTAACATTTTTGACAAAGAATTAGAAATGTGGAAAATTGAATGACAGAAAAAATATTTTGTTCCAAGTATTAGAATAATTCAGTTAAATTTTATCTACGTAAAGAGTTATTCGATTAAAATTTTTATGTATCATATTTTATGTGGTTGAATTTCAGATAAACATTATAGTATATGGAATGACTAATAATAATATCATAAACATAAACAATATAGTATCTAAAAACTGAGCCTTTAATGTTGAATAGATTCGAATTTAATGATCATACTTTTTAAAAAGCACCTTAGTTTATTATTGGATTGAAATTAATTCTCATAAGAATATGGCAATAGATTTCTAGAAAGAAATATATTCTTAAATCTTAAATATAATAACTTTCTTTCTAAAAAAATTAAAGGATTCCCTTTTCTTTTAAAAAAATTTGCATATTAAGTAAAACAATAATACATGGGTTGTAGTGTTAGAAGTTTCCTTAGTAACGTAGTTGTTAAAAGCCTTGGCTTCAAAAATAATCAAGAATTATTGCCCAGGTTTTATTTGTTAATTTAGATCCCGTAACACAATATTAGCTACTAATACTTCAAATTAACACTTAACAAGAAGGTCGCATCTTTTCCATAAGGATTTTTACAGAGAAGGGAATGACATGCTTCATTTGAAAGATTCTATCAGGAGAAGTCGTATTATTTTTATAACGTGTTTTGAAAACTATAATCGAAAGTGCAATTATTTATTTCTTGGATTGATTGCTCTCTAATTGTTATCAGTCATCTGGCTTATGTCCATTTGAGATAAGGGTGAAAGAAAGACAAGTATCTGGTGAGATGGGTGATATTTTATTTACGGGAGCCAATTTAATTTCAACTATGTTATCGTTATAACTATCACAGTCAAACAACGCACAACTTTTCATAAGCTCAAGGGCTGACTGGGCGAGTTAATCAATATTTTTGGTCACAATTAATATATTGACAAAAAAAAAAAAAAAATATCTCCAAAGTCATTAAATTATTATTATTATTATTATTATAAAACAAAGAATTATAAGTATCCAAATACTAAAAAATGTTAGGAGTTCTAAATAAAGTTAAAAAGATAATTGTTTCAAAATAAATTGAAAAATAATTTTATAATCAATTAAACTTTCTGCAGGGAAAACTGCAATTCGTTTTATATTTTAAACACGTTTAATTAAATTAAAATGTCTCTAAACTTTTTTCTATTAAACTAGACAAACTGACAACTTTTAAATTGAAACTTACGATTATGTTAATTAGATTAAAGACTGCATTAAAATAAAATGTTTGACTTAGTACACTTGCGTTGGTACATCCTACTACATTTCCTTGAACACATAGTCAAACTTGACACACAAAGTTGATTCAAGCATTAAACTATTCCTATCCCAGTACCAAAAGCTTCCTAGAAACTTAAAGACAAATTACACTTACACGAACCAAGTTTAAGAGGTTGTTAAGATCTCACGTTCATCCTTCTATCATTTTTTGAAAAATGACCTCGGTGGGAGAAAGTGGCAGATAATATATACAGTTTTAATGAGAGCTTTTAAGATGCCAGGAGGTTGCGTGATTTAGAAAAGGAGTTTTAATTCCTCTTTATTCTTATCTTTTGAAAAGAATTTGTTTTCTTTTGGGAGAGATTTTCTTATTATCTTTGCGTTCATGCATCGTTGTTACAAAGTTGTATGTTTTTAGGACTTTGGTGGATGGACAATTGGGAGTTTTTTCGATAACGATGATTGTAAGAAAATGCATAAAATATAATTTTATATATGGAGCTGTTGGAGTACTTTTTTATAGTAATTTTTGTTACTATTAGGTTCGAGCTCAACTTACCATTTTTAGATTGCTTAGAGAAATGTAATTTTTTGGAAGTTTTAATCAGTTATATATTTTATTCTATTGTTGAGAGATTATAAAGTTCTTACCCCAATTAGTATGAAGGATTTCCTCGACGTAGTTAAATTTTATTTTTCCTACTATAAAGTGCTGCCATTTACAGTACACTATTATAAAATGCTTGGACTGTTTCTAATTTTTTTTAACTTGAGTTTTCAAACAAGTACACAATGAGCATTTGTTAATATGATATTGGTCAGAAGCGTAGGTATTAACCTTATATGTCACAAAGCAATTCTGGTAATATATAGGGAAGACGGGGCACAGTGGACCTAGGGGCAGAGTGGTCCACCCCTTGTTAATTTACTTAATTTAACATTTTACGCTCCAAATTAAGGCTCATAAATGATAGCATGAGGTAGTTTTATAAAAGCCAAAAAATCACATGGCTATAGCAAAATTAACCATTTTATTAAGGGTTGATGTTTTGTGCTCCATAAAGTAATTTATTGAGGATCAAGTTTTTTTCATTTTTGAGAAAAGAAACTCCAGACAAAAAGTATTGAACAGTTGTTCTATAAAGGTAAGGTGTTCTTATTCTTGATATCTAAAGAAAATTTGCAAGTATGCAATCTATGTATAATTTTAGTATGATTATTTCTTTTTCTTCAGCATGGGGAACAGTAGACCACCCACTTGCGGGGCACAGTGGTCCATGGTCAACTGTACTTCTTGAGAGACAAAATTTTTCAGTATTATTAAAAAAACAAAAAAAACATCTATTGATAACTTCTTCACTTTTAGATAAAAAAAATGGAACAAAATATGTTGGTTTAATTATTCCATAAGTCTGCGATTAGCAAGTAACAGGTGTATGACCGTACAATGAAATAGTTATTTTTGAAAACCATGAATTGACACTGGCAAACTGTCACTTCAAGAAATGGACAAAGATATTCACAGACCAAATTGTAGCAATCAATCTGAAGTACTTCAAATAAATGAAGCCAGTACTATGCAAATTCCTAAAGAGGTTCGTCCATTCCCTATAGCTGGACTTCAGAAATCGAAACGAAAGGAAGACAAAAGGGGTCATCAAAAATATTAACAAATACCCAATTAAAAATACATTAGAAAAAGAAACCTTGAAAAAGGCCATTATAAAGGATATAAAACAAGAGAAAGCCATGAAAAGTCTTAAAATTCCATTTTCAAAATTTAATGCCCACTGATATTCTTTACATTTTTATAATTGTAATTATGTGATAATTACACATTTTCATTATAATCTGATATTTTTTTGTTATATTTAAACATTCGAATTATTTCATATTGCATAATTAAGTAATATATATTAATTAAAAAATTCTATTTATGCTGTGTAATTAGAGGTTGGTCCACTGTGCCCCTAGAGGTGGATCAGAGGACCCCGGAGACGGGGTATAATTGGTCCACTTCATGGTCACATATGCAATATTTTTTTTCAAATACATGAACTGAAAATTATGTTCTTAAAAATTTATGAGGTGATAAGTAAAGTTTGAAGAGTATGCATGATTATTATCAGGTGAATTGACTTTTCCATTTAAGTAGAAAAATAAAAACTGTAAAGGTGGACCACTGTGCCTCATCTTCCCCTAAATATCATTTAAAAATTTTGGTAAGGTATAAATATCATTTAAAAATTTTGGTAATGATTAAATATCATTTTACATTTATGGTAATGTGTAAAGAGATAAAAAACAATCGCTACAATGAAAAGACCCCAGTCCAGAAATAATATTATAAGATACTTTCAAATCTGATAATGAGCACTAATATGATCTTATGCCTGTTTTCGGCTTCCCAGCCAAATTAAACAATATGTTTATTGGTTTTTAAAGATTTATAGTAATTTCGATATGAAGTTCAACCTATGGAAAGAATATCTTTCGTTATCTAAACTTAAACTAGGAAAGTAAAATTCAACGCTTCATTGCTGGGGTCAAAATCTCTCTTCCCATTCTCATTCTAGAATACAAACTTCTTTTAATTAGTTACTTGCGTAGGAGAGAGATACAAAAGTCTCTAAACATAATTAAAGTTAGTGCAAAGAAAACGTTAGTCGAGAACATACGTATTCACTTTTGACTAATTAGGCACATTAAGTTTCGTCTTAAGAGAGCTAATTTAGTTAGTTATAAGTGTGAAAAATTAATATTATGTTTGATGAAAGAGCTCTTCAGATGCATTTTCTAAATAATTTACAGAATTTATATTACTTTATGTGAAACTGGAACAGAGAGTATTTAATATTCTAATATTGTTACTTCGTTTATTAGCCTGTGTGCACAAAGAAGGATATATCTAATGTTATATTTAAAGAACAAATTTAAGTTTTCAAACAATTTTAATGAATAATTTGAAACATTTTCTAAGTTATTTAATGTTTCGGGAAGACTGGTGTTGTTTTAGACATTATCATCACAAGAGTTATACTAGAGCTATACTGAGGTAAAACTTAATTGGAACTGTACAATATAAGAAGATGATACTAACGGAAGAATTTTCAAGGTGAATCTCTATGCCATTAGTTTTGCTTAGGATACAATTTATTAAATGGTTTTTAAATCATTTAAACTAACTTCGATTTTGTATGTGTGTTTGTGGCAGGCAAATCTTTGGAGGGCTAATTAAATCACTTTGCGTAATCCAATAGAGTTGAAGCTTTTCAAATAAGCTCGGTGTCGAAGACGGCGACGATGCATTCGGTAAAGGTTTTGGGCCACTAAAATGCTACTTTTACAGATATATATAATTCCGTTTCGGAGTGCCACTTGGCATCATAAAATTACCAGAAATTTGTTAGATAGACTCATTGCCTACAACAATGCATTTTGCTCAGTTTTGGGGGTAAAATAGTTATTAAGTTATACAACGGTATGGAATTGATGTTTTTCTTCGTAGTGGTCAAACACTATGTAAACTCGATCAGAGTTCAAAATAGTTTAATAAAAGTTGGAAAAGGATGTATAGTAAATACTTTATTTCTTTTTTAGTTAGTTTATTTATTACTAATTTCTATATGTTAGAAGGTACTGTAAAAATGCTATATTTCCTGATCACAAAGGATGCTTTCTAAAATATTATTCTTAGTGCATAAAATTCTTTATCACAGCTACATCTTAAATTAATGTCCTCCATGGGAAGTAAGTTAAAATTTAATACTGTAACATGATGTTACAAAAATAAATTCCATATTAATAGGCACGAGACTTAAATCAAAATAAAATTTATTTCCGTTAAGAAATCTCAAAATATTTTTATATTAAACACTATTCCATTCAAAATTCAAAGTAAAGAATAAGACATTTGGATACAAGTCTTGTTTATGTGCAAAGTTTTACGTGAGATACTTTTTCTACTTATATGTATATTTTTTTAGTATTTTGTAACAGCTAAGTTAATACAGATGTTTCTTACATTCTCGGGGCAAGTTTTCTCGTGAGTTATTGTACAGAGTTGCATGCTCTCTAGCCATGTCTACCGTTTAAAAAAAAAAAATCTTATCTTGTTATCCACAGAAAGTTCCGCGAGAACTACACCACACTTCATATAAAAACACAGGAACATTTTAATAATAAAAGATTTTATTGCAGGAAAACACGTTTTCGAGTTTCACGAGTTGATGTGAAATGTTATCTCTCATGTGGGTAGGGTTGGATACGTGTTGTTAAATGTATTGCATAACACAGTTTCACAAAATGTTGAACAATACTGTGGACGGAAAAATCGATTTAATAGTTTTGTTTCGTCATGAAAAGGTATAGCATGGGCATTTCAAGAAACCTTTTTTCTGGATTCTATATTGAACTGTAAAGGGTAACCTTTTCAAAACCATTGACTTTCTGACTTGTACACGAAGTATGCCGAATTTTTGCATTTTAAACTATTGAGTTTTTGATTTTCAAATTTTGTGAAATGAAAACAAAAAAGCCAATATTCTTTTTGAAGTTATTAAAGTTTATCTATTGAAATCAACAACGTAATCTTTATTGTGAGTTAATAGATATTTAATGGAAAACACGTAGTTTTGCTGCAGTTATCTTAACTATTCAATCGCTTTTTGCGATCCAGATGTCATTTGAAAGAATTTGAACTGTATATGTGAGAAAACGAGTCACAAAAGAGTAAAACTATAATTTATTAATTAGTTTAAGTTCAATATATTTAATTGTTGTGCTATTGAATATGCCTCTATTACAGAAGAGTTTTTAATAATTTGAATGGCAAAACCCAACACAAAATTTCTGTTGTTTGTACTTTTAATTTCTGATCCACATTTTTTAAAATTCATAACTACTCAACTAAGTGATTTAAATTATAAATTATCGAAGCGAAGTTCCTTTGTTATTAACACAATCCTCATCTTCATATAATTTGGGAATTTAATGTGTATTTTAAGGTTTTACTTTAATTGAATTGTTGAGGTAACTCTTTCTTCCAAAGCAATAGGATGCACTTTCAATATTTGAGTTCCTGGAAATGTGGATTATCACATGTTCATTGTATTTGCATATTGGGTCTAAGAAACATAATTTTTATCTTAAGTTCGGGAGTTATTGAGTGTTAGAAATCAGAAAACTAGGCCACCTAAAAATCAATAATTGGATTAACATTTCAAATTTTTGCTCATTCAAATATGAGGCACGTATTATTATAAACCGATCTTGTTAAATATACATTTTAAAGATTTATATAACATTTACAGTTGAAATGAAAAGTTTTAAACCATGTTTGTGAAAGTATTTGAAGTTAATAAATTTCATATTTTTTTCCCCTCTGCAATAGATGCAGAAAAATATATTCTTGAAATTTCCGAGTTGTGGTTGTATGGAAAATGGGTAAATTATGAGAGTGAGTGAGTCAGCGAGGTAGTTATTGTTATAGGTAAGCGAGGTAAGACATAACCGCGAGGTAAGACATAAACTACCTATGAGTACGAGGAATGTTCAGTCTAATGAACAGTTTTGATATTCATATCAAAAAAATTATGTAGAGTTTTTCTTTTTTGTAATTTTTAGATGGAACTGGATAAAGTTTTAAACCGCAATAACTTTCTAAACAAAATTGCTTTTATTCAAACGGATTTAACGGTATCTATGAAGCATTAGCATTCTGTAGTAATTCCATACTAACGTAGTTGAGTAACTCAAATCATGAATATTTAATAGAATATTCAAAAGCACTGGAGTAAATTAGTCATCAGTATATTATTTAGTCCACATTAGAAGACACGCACGTAGTGAAATACATATTTATGTTTATATTTCGTTTCGATCGAACACGTTCAGAAAACGAGTTTGAAAACACAAACAGAGAGAAGTCATTAAAAGCTTAAGAATTTAAGATAATTTTTCAGCCTTTACCTTGCTTAGGACAGACTTTAACTATATTTGTACTTATTTACAATGTCAGCCCTACTAATATTGCTATATATAAAAAAAGCACGAAATTAACCAATCTGAGAAAAAATTGTATGCGAAATTTCAAGTTAGCTTAACACTGGGCAAAACAGATTGCTAATAATGTTAAGCAGCATCCTTCAAGTTTTTGTACGATGGCCAATGCTACTGGTATTTTCAAATAAATTATTTTTAAACAAGTAATAAATAAATAGGTAAAAATAATCGCCAATTTTATCAAGTGTATAAAAAAAAGCTTAATATAAAGTTAAGACAAAAGGACAGAAAGCCCAAAGATTTAAAAAACTTTTGTTTCTAACTGGCTGCATGGTTCTCCTTTTTACTGAGACCAATCCTTGATGCACAGGTCTTAGCTTTTAAAATTCGCGTACAGGCTATCTTTGCTTGATGAAAGGTTCATTGCTACGCAAAACCAAGCTCATTTCGATTACTAGAAGTTTTATTGTTACGCAAAAATAGCTCGTTTCGCTCGCTGAAAAGTTCACTGACACATAAGCACAGGCTCACTTCACTCGTTTAAAAGTTCATTGCTATACAAGCACAAGTTCGCTTTGCTCGAGAGAAGGTTCATTGCTGCGCAAGCATGAGCTCGTTTCACTAGTTAAAAGATTAATTGCTACGTAAAACATTTATATTAGAATCCCCCCCCCCCCTGTCGAGAAAAACAAATATCAGTCAATACAATAACACAGCCCCTACACCCCTCTGAGAATATGTTAACATTGTGTTTTTCAAAAGTCCATTTAGAAGGCACAAACTATTTAGTTTAAAAATTTCAGAGCTGTACCCCTATTTGAAGTCGCTTTGTAAAAAAAAAGTTAATTGAAAAAAAAAATGATTAAAATTTTAACATTCTATTTGTCAAAAGTCAAATTAGGAGGTTAAAACTACTTTTCTTGAACATTTCAGAGCGCTACGCCTGTTTTAAATAGCTTTTTGTAGGACAGAGAGACTCTTTGTTCTACTATTAAAGATTAATTGTTTTTGTTCGCTGCATTTCTTATGCTTAAAATTGCAGTTACAATCATTTTGGAAAAGGAAAAAAAAAAAAAGATTTATGTTGTTTTCTGATATTTTTTTTTTTTTTTTCACTTTTCAAATTTAAAAGTTTACTATAAAAGTATTATTCAACATAAGCACTTCACTCATGCCAACTTTTGTTTCTACAAATAACTTGAGCATAATAAAAAAATTTCAAAGGACTAATTAAAATGTGACGTGTTTAAAAATTATAATTTTGTGAAAAATTTAATTTTATGAATGTCGTGTTGTCAAATAATAACAAACACGTATTCAAATCCGAAATAATACAGATATTATAAATGCGATCTTGTAATTTGCATTATTTGTTGCTTGTAAGTCAAAATAGGACAAATTATTTCCTTATTAGAATTTATAGCGTAATCATGTTCATGAAGAAAAAAAAAATTAACATTAATTTTTAAACATTTTACATAAAATAACTGTATTTGATTAAAAAGAGAAACGCAATCATCTTTTTAAAATGCCTTACCTTGATTGTTCGTAGTTAGCTTTGAAAATTAAGGTAAACTTGTTTAATAAACTCTTGAATATTTCATTCAGCGTAAGATTATTGATCCGAAATCAAAAATGTTTTGTGTTTTACATTAGATAAAGGTGGTTATTTTCTTTAGGACAGCTTGTTTGACATCTTGAATACATATTCTTTAATACCGGTTACTCTTTTACTAAATTCTAATTTTACAACAATGATTTGCGCATAAAGAAAATAACTAAAATTCTTTTATCTCTATCCTAAAATATTAAATTTCTGTTTTAAGCAAAATGGGCGTATCATGAATTATAATTTTATTTACAATTTCAAAAATGCAAGATTATTTTACCTATTGAACTTACAAGGTACTTATTTATAAAACTTTTCGTAAGTATTGTCATATATCATCAAATATTTTTGTAATAGAATGCTATTTATTCGACATTAGAAGAATATCAGAATCTGGTGAATTTTTTTAAATGCAGGGTTGTAAACTAAAATATATTTTCAAATATCAAATTTCCAACAATGCTTAACAATCTTTTGTAAAACGCTTTACAATTTAAGTTTCACATCTAACTTTAGTAAGAGGTAATTTTTTGTGGGCTCAATTTACGAAAACCATTTACATTTTTAATATGAGAAATTAAAAATTGAATTTATTTAATTTAAAAATTTTATTTGTTATTTTTCTCAAGCAAATACCGCTGAAGCACCCAAAATATAAGCAAACTAGCTGAATACATTCAAAGCAAAAAAAAATTCTAATTTGCTGCCCTCTGTCTTTATGGAAATGATGACATTGATATATTACACATCGAAACATTTGAAAAACTGCCATGACCTCTTTCAGTTGCTTAATCAGGATCGAAACAGTTTATTTTTTTCTATATTTTTTCTAAAAAAATATTTCTCAGTTGTGGCTAAATGGGTATACAAATACAAAATGTATTCTAATCTACGCTCAAAAATGGAAATTTAAGGTCTGCGAAAGACACTTAGCTATGTAGAGACCAAACAAATAAATAAATACATCGATTCCCTTTAGGTTCAAACTTAAGATCAGGTCTTCGTGATGATGCGAATAAACATGATGCAGTTTCAAACTTCAGTTTTGTCTTATCGAGGTACATGATTTGGGAGTGGCACTGATACCATAACTCAGAGAGTGGTTTGAGTGACACTGGTATAATTTGATCATAGAAGTTGCTTGTAGTAGAGTACGCTTACCTTGTCGGTGATTTCGATGTCACACTTGGCCTGCAGGAGTAAGCTCAGAATTTCAATGTGACCCTTGGAAGCTGCCCAGTGCACAGGAGCCCGATCCATCTACAAAATAAAGGAAACAAAGATAAAAAATTTAAGGGAAAATGTTGAGAAAAGAGATTGAAAGTTTTGATAAATGGGCTGCGACAAGCAAGTTCCAACAACAAAATGACCCTTCCACTATATGGTGTTTAGGCTGCATCGTAATGTGATGCTAAGAATAAGGTGAAACCATAAGAAAATAAAAAACATTCAAAGATAGGACTTTAGGTTAGACCAATGAATTATAACGAGAACGCTGTTACTTCAGAGGACTGAGAATTAAAACAAAAAAACTATAGATTTTTTTTTTTTTTTAATTTTCGATTTTCTAGGATATCTAGTTTGACAATCTTTATTACAATATATCTAAAATTACGATAAATAATTATAGAAAGAAAAAAAATACGGTGCTACTATGGCGATTTAAAGGAAACATAAAACTTCTTGGTAATTTTCTGAAAAACTAACGAAATAGTCATTGGTCTTATTGTAATCTCCTTCATATAAAAAAAAAGAAATTAAACAAAAGCAAAAAAAAAAAAAAAAAAAGCGCCGACCGAATGGTATAGTGGTTAGCGTGCTAACTTCTAGACGGTTGCGGGTTCGAGTCCCGTGTTAGGCATGGGTGTTTGTAAATGTATGTTGGCTTGTCTAATGACGAATCTTTTGCCGCATTATAGCCCTCGTGTTTCTGACGGAGCCAGATAATCTGAAAACAATCAATAAAAAAAAAAAAATTAAAAAAAAAAAAAAAAATATGAAGAAGTAAAATTAGTTTCGACCAGAACTTGTAAAAACGTTGAACTATGAATTGATACATATTTGAATTAAATGATGCACAGTATAATACTATTTCCTTATATATACCTACTTTAATGTTATAGGAATTTCTACAATAATAAATATGAGATTTTTCTAATAACAGGACTACTTTAAAACTAACAAATTTTATATTGTTATTATATTTTCAATACATTTAAAAACAATAATATTTTTAAATAAATTCTAGAAAAAGTTTTAAACTATAAACAAAACATTAAATTATCACAAAAGTTTTTAATAAATGATCTTCCTTTCTTAAATACATTCCTCATTACCACAGGAATGTAAAACAAAGAAGAGATTTCTGAAAATAAGTCAACACAACGTTTTTCTAAGGGCATTCATTAAATGTAGATATTTACAAAGTACAATAGTTCAATGTGAAGTTTTTACACATATTACTTTTTAAAATATAATCGACTATGCTTTTAATTAGATTTTTGTTCAACCAAGTTAAAAAAAAACTTATTTCATAAAAATAAACAGTTTCTAAGTATAGCAGTTATAAAATTGAATGTTTTAATTGTAAAACGTAGATAAGTTTTTAACTTTAAGCAGTTAAATACTAATTCCTATTAAACTTGCATGAAAAAAATCTGGGATGCATTTGCTAGTCCTTTGTTAACATTTTGTTATCTTTCGTATTTTTTTTTTTTTCTTTTTTTAATAAAATGATCCCTTAAAATAGAACTTGCATAATTTTTTCTCATTTAAAAATCTAAGGCAGCTTTCAAAATACTTTTAGCTTTCTTAAAGCTCCATTTTAATTCGTTGGAAGCAGGGGAAGTTAAGCCTCCGATATAATTAATAATCGGTTACTTGAAAACAAGCGTTTAGTTGACAGACACTTCAAAAAGGATTAATTAGCCTTCAAGAAAGCTATTTAAGGAATTAACTTAGATGAAACAGTAGAGTATTCTCGTATATCTTCTAGAACACGCGTTATTTTTTCTAATAACCAAGTGAAATGAATTTAAAGCAATGGTTACCTATGGAAAGTTTTTAATTCTTTTTCAGATTTATGAATTTTTGTAATTTTTTGCCTATGCTTTTTTGACTTGTGCGGAAATCAGGCATCTGATTTCCGTACAAACCAACAAAGCATAGGCTTAGGAAACCAAAATTTAGGGCCCCCAAAATTTTTAAAGTTTTAATTTTTAAGTTAAATTGAATCATATGCCTTTTTTTTAAATATTTTAAATTACGTTTTGAACGTAAATATATTATTATCTTAAACTGATTTAAAGCAGCAGTTGTTAAACAACAAAATTTCGAAAAAACGTGAGCTAAATATTCAAGTGAATTACATTTTAGTTGATTTTTTGTTGTGAGAATTTGGACTTAAGAAAATGGTTATCAGTAAAAATGCAGACTAAAGACGAAAGTTCTGCCATCAAACATTGTCAATAAATACTGGGGAGCCTCCTTCTTATTTTTTTTATAATGCCGAGAAAACATGATGTGCTTTGGGCCCCAAGAAATGCAAGTCAGGCCTTGTTTGTAATCATCATTTGTAAATTTGTGAGTTCCTCTATAATTCCATCTTAATTTGTAATAACTGTAGTTATTATGGTCTAGTTTTTGAAACTAATTCGAAACTTTTATTATACATATTTCGCAAATTGAATTCTATAGCTTTATTAATGTTTTGTACAATCAAACAAGGAATTTTATCTTTTATAATACATTTTAATAGTGTACATAATAAAGGTTTATATTATTTTATGTACATGTTACTCATAGTTATGAAGTATAATGCAAAACATTTTAAGAGTATTAGAGAAAAGAGTATTTACTAAATAAGTAACCTTAAAATAACCTTTTAAGTATCAAAATAATTCTACTCAGTATTTTTCCTCAAGGAAATAGTAAAAAATATATATATATTGACGACATAAGCCTCTTCAAATGAAAACTAAATGTAATACTCACTAGGATCTTTAAATATTGAAATATGATACTTCGGCACCATTTTCATATTTTGTATAGCATGTGCAGTGTATTTGCCCATTATAAAAAAAATACTTGGTATAAAGGGAATCTTAAAAAAGTTATTCAGAAGCCTCCATTTCCTTTAACTACATTTTGAATTTTTTAAAGTGAAGAAACTTCAGTTCAATTTTATTTCAAATTGAAGTTCTTTGAGTGTTATTTCTAGACAAACCTTTGAAGAAGTGTAATTTTATGTTCATTTACTTAACATACTTTACTATTGTAAGAATTTTGTTTTTAAAATGTACTTCATTGAAAGGAACCACCGAATTTAGGTGTATAATATAGATTTTTGTCGTTTATATTCTAATCGAAATATTCGCATATTTACTTTCAAACTGCAGTTATTTGATGGTTTTCAATAGCTTTTCGATTACATACATGTAAATAAAATTTTTGTTATAAATGAGTAAACAGTTTGAATACATTTCAAATATAAAGAGCAAAAATCTTTGAAATTCATAATAGTTTTTAACAGAAGGTATTTTCACTTCAAATGCTTTTTGTTATAGTTAAGAAAATCCCTTTCATTGGAGTTTTAATTCTTGTTTAAACATTTATTCAATAGTTGAGCTACTTTAATGTTTTTTGATAATTGATTCAATAAGAAATTAAAAATAATTTAGGAAATTTAAGTTACACATCCATTTTTATTGAAACGCAATAATCTATTTGTAAATGAGTTTACCTATATGTGTAAGAATCGAAAAGAAACTGTTAAGAATAATAATATTTTTTTTTAACAAATAGAAATGTATGTATAAGCTAAAAAATAGTATTGAACTTGTTATATAATATAGAACAAGAAGAAGTATCAAATTAGTAATTCCTTGTCAATTTAATAAATTTAAATTTTTGAAAGTTTTCTCTTATTGAAAGGTCTGGAATATTCATGTTACAAATTTATGAGAATTAAACTTAGAATACAAACATATGACATATAGATATCAAATATGTTCTTATTCAAAACTACGGCTTATCAATTTCATATGGAAAAATATTTTATAAACTGAAGCAATTGTGCGATAATTGATGTTTCTTTTGAACCTGTATACAATACGTTAAAATAAAAATCTCGTATGATTTGCATCAAAACAAAAATATTATATTTTTTTTCTTCTAAAACAATCCGCGCATATTGAATAGTAAATCTTTATCATAAATCCTTTGGGAAACGTTAAAAAAATACTATCTTTAGATGTGGAATGTATTTGCAACATTTTTCTGTGTAAAAATCACTATACCATCTCGCTTTTTTACGGTTTGATGCACTTACTTGTTTCAGATAAAGTTTGAGAAAAGAGTTACAGAAATCCTGCAAAGATCAATCTAACTATGCAACAGTTTTAAATACACATTCTTGTGAAATCTTTACAAATTAAAATATTCTTTATTGATTTGTAAGAATATATGTCATATATATTTTTATAAGTAATTAACAAATGATTTCTATACCTAACAGTAACACATTTTTAAATCTTAAAATTATTTTATAATAGTTTTGAAAACAATAATTAATGGGATATAGTGAGATAAAAAATTATTTTCAATAATATAACTGTATTTAACAAAACTATAACTAAGTTACAAACGAGTTTTCTATATTAAAAATAATAGTATTTTTTCAATACACCATAACCTTAGCAATCATGACCAATTTAAGTATAGTAATATTACTCACTCTTAAGAAGTAAAATATGATTGGATTGAAAACTAGGTTTTCCCATTCGTTGCACGCAAGTTGTTGTTTTGGGTATAGTGTATCACGCATGCACATGTCTTTCTATGTAACCGAAATACACTTCAAAGTCATTTTTAAGACATATATAGAGGGCCACAAAATCGTGATAAAGAGTAATTATGTGCTACAGTGTTTTGTTTTGAAACTGGAGGATTTGTTAGAAATAAAAACGATATCCGTGAAAAGTAGATGTCAGCAAAATTAGCATACTGAAAGAAAATATTGTCTGGACTCTAAATCAAAACTGTTGCAAAGTGATTCAAATCTCAAATATCTCGTCATATTTTTTCAGCCATAACTGAAAGAAATTCAAATTATTTAATTTAATTATTTAATCCAAATAATGGATTACAAACTCATAATAATGATGACAGCCATAATAATGAGGATATTTTTTTTTCTTTTCTTTTAGCCAATGAAAGTCAATTTCATTCATTTTAAAGAGGACACATTTTTACGGACATCTTCATATTGATAACCTTCAACATTATTATCTTGAATGATTCGTAGGAGCTCATAAAAGATCCCGTCTTCTGTGGATTGGTGTCAACATTTTTATGAGTTTCTAGTCCCACCCCACTACTGGGATTCAATATTGTTTAAGTTTGGTGAGATTGCTAATTTTACTGAAGTTGGGCTGACGTCATCTATTAGAAAACGTGTAGGTACTATATATTTATTAGCATTTGAAAAGAGTCTTTTTCATCTAAAGATTCTGGACCATGATCACGTAATTACGCGGATATTTGCATAGCTCTAAAAAGTAGAGCTTAAATCCCATTTCCTAAAATATCCCACCACATTCATACTTAAAACTCCTTAAAACACCACACGTAATAGTGAATGTGAACGATACCGTATTAATTCATTTAAATAATATATTTACTTATAAAACTGCCTGTGGAGCAAAAGTGATCAAAGCCTTTGACCTTAGAAATATTATATGTTAGCTAATGACCGTTTAAGAAAATGGTATTAAAAACATAAAGGTTGAAAGTCTAGAATCAATATAAACTCTAGCTAAATGCATTTTTAACGATGTGTCCCTAGCAACTTTTTAAAAATAAGAATTTAAAACGAAAGTAAGAAACCCACTTTTTATATAATCTTTAATAGACTCTTATATCAATACTTCTCTACATCCCAAAAACTTACATCAAGTTTACAGTTTATTCTGCACATCTGAAACTTATACAAAAATTGTCTATGGGATCAAACTTTTGCCGACATAGTATATAAAAAGCAAATCTTAGTTTGTACGATAATAGTTGAAGGAAATTGTTTGTGAAGATATGAGTAAGCAACGTTATTTGTAGACTTTTTGAAAAAGGGATGTTTGGGAGGAAGACCTGCGAAGTGATCGGAAAATGTTCAAGAGCAACGTTACTTAAAGTGTTTAAAATGTATCATGTTAGCTACGGAATCTGATCTGAATCAGCAATTTGGCCTTGCCATAATCTAATGAATAGTCAGGTGGATTGTATAATGGCTATAAATTTAAAATGCAATAGATAAAAGAGCAGAACATTACAGCACACATCATAGAGGATCTATTGCATCCATTCCATTAGATTCATGTCAAGAAAAACTAATGCAAATGGCCCAAAGAAGCACGAAAAAGATGTGCATGATGAATTTCTTTTAGTTTAACTTTCAATATTTAAATTTTTGCTAATGTATTTCACTATATATGGAGTTTGTTATCGAAAATAATACTTCTAACACAAGATTCCAAATGCCCTCAACCAATCGCTGACTCATTACTAGCTATAATGGTAATAACAAGTAAAAACATACATCGAAAAGTGGATTGAAAAGAAACTACATTTTATCTAATAACCAAAATATATTATTCAAAAGCAGCTAAAAACGTGCAGTTTTATTGGAAACTGGCATCAGCTAATGGGAAAAACCGGAGTTCCCTTAAGCTATAATTAAATCTAATACTTCGATACAATACTTGTATGCGGGTTTTTCTAAAGCCTAATTAGGGAAATGTTTTTAGAGATATTTCTACAATTTTTGTCACTATATTTAAACAATTGCTATGCATACGAATGATTATATGAGGTGTTGCGAATACAAAGGATGAACTCAATATCGGGCAAAAAATTTTTTGCACCATCTAAATCTAAACCCTTCACATATTCTACAAGTATGTTTCTACTTTCAATTACCCATATATTTACATAGGGTAATAAAAGTATAGCATTCGGAAAAAAAAAAAAAAAAATTGCATTTCTCCACGTTTTGGAACAGTCATGATTCCAAAAAAAAATGGTCTAGAAAGAGTGTCTGTTTGTATGTAGTCAGCATAACTCCCGATCATATTGACCTACGATGTTCGAATTTGGTGTGTGGGTTGTTGGTGGCCATGGGACCTACCATTCGTTTTTTCGTCAAAATCGCGCATGCGCATAAGGTTGAAATCATGAAAAAATCATGTTTTTCAGAAATTGCTAAAAAATGATTTTAATTAAAATCTCTGTGCTAATGCATGTTAAGGTATTCTAAATTTCCCCACCTTCGAAATTCCAATAGACATGCTGTATAAGCATAAATAGTGGAAATATGAGTGCTTTTAACAATTAGCTCTGTCTTTGAACAACACCTATCAACGATTGTTTTTTTTTAGTTTCACGCAAAATGAAAAACAACGTAATAGTTCCCGGAAAACATCCTCAATTTTGCCATCTTGGCCAGCTAAATTATTACCAAAAATATTGCCAAAACTGATTATTTTTATTTAAATGAGTGAAAGTATGAAAACGGTAAGTAACACCATACATTTTATTGCAATGGCCAATATTATAATGTAATTGAAAGTTGTGCGATGTTCCACACCCCTAGTTCATGTTGAGTTCGCCCTTCTTTCCCTCCTAAAATGCTCAGAGAATGGTACCAAGCATGGGAAAATCAATAGATGGAAAACTTTTTAAAACGAGTTTTTCTGACAACCATCTTTTGTTGAGTTCTCCCTTCGTATCCGCAACACCTCGCATGAACATACTGAAGAGAGTTTAATTTTCAAAAATTATGAAATTAAATAGTAAGCGTTAACTTAAAAGCTAGCAGCATTATTCTTGAAAGATATTTTAATTAATGTGAAATAAGTATTGCTTTTGAGAATGCACATAGTGAATGTCTAATTTAATACCATTGATCTGTAAATTTTACTGACAAATTAAACTATCTTCAGCGTTTTAAGCAATATATTGCAGTTATTTTACGTTTACAATCGATTTATTGGCTCATTTAGGAGGTTTTTATCATTAGTTACCTAACTTTTTACGTTTCTAATTTTAAATAAAAATTCAAAATATATGTATTACAAAATTAATATGCTTAGAAAATTTAATTTAAATTTATCATCAAATATGCATTTTCTAGAAAAATAACAATTTTAAGGTTTCTTACAAAATGAAAAGTTTTAAAATAATTTAAAACAAAAATAAACTTATCGGTTTCACGTATATTTCACGTAATATTTGATTCACGTATCCATTGTATAACTTTCAATACCAATGACTGCACTTATTTTAAGAATTAACTGAACATTAACAGTATTATGTCTAAAAAATGCTTTAATCTAGTTGGAACTACTCTTGTATAGTTCAAAAATATTAATTTATTTTTTTACTTTCTCTCAAAAGCTTACTACATTTTTATAAAAACTTTACATAATTTTCTAATTGCAAAAGTAGTGGTTTAACGTCAAGCTAAGAATTACAACTAAACATTTTTGAATAAAATTGTAGCTACAAAAATAACTGAATCCTTCAAAGCTATTTTAATATACAAAATGCAAAAAGCTTATATTTTTTGCGTGCACCTTTTTGTTGTTTAATTATGTTTATGTTAGTATCTAATTCGAATATTAAATAACAATCTACGTGGAACAACTCTTGTAAAGTTAAAAAATATCAATTTATTTTATACTTTCTCCTTCAAATTTTTGTAAAGATATTTTTACCGTTTTTTATCAAAAAAGCAGACATTTTACATCAAACTAAAAAATTGCAACTAAGCAATTTACATTTAATTTTTTTCTAATCAAATAACTGAATTCTACTTTAAAGCTTTTTTAATACTTAAAATGCGAAGAAATTTTTTTTTTTATTATGTTTATTAGTATATCTTATTGGAATATCAAATAAATGAAAAATAGCAGAACTAATTTAAAATAAAATAGTACCTTGCTGTAAGTTCAAAATTGTAAATTATAAATACGTTTCTACATAAAGGAAAAGTATTACTTAAATGTGTAAGGAAACATTCACGGACAAACTGCCTTCTATAAAAAAGGTTTCTGACTTATAATGTCATCTCCTCTATATAATATAAAAATAAATAATAAATATAGAAACAAATAATAACTAAAATAATAATGGAAAATAATGAAGTATTCAAAAATGAGTATTAAGTAATAAAACGATTTAAACTATGCATTCATTAGGTAAAACAAGAATCTTATTTGAATTTTATCATCAGGGGAATATACTATTACATCTGTGCTTTGAATTTAGCACAATTACAAACAACTATGCAGATTCAGCTAAAATATAAATTTCAATAATTTTTTACAACTTACTAACTAGATATGTTACTTTGTGTTTATTTTTTCACGATTAGTTTAGGTAATTATATTTAAATCAATGAGGTGCATGAAATTGAAAAATTATATGCATGTAACTTGAGACTGCATATTTTTGCATGCATATATTATTAAATATATTTTTAAATGTAACATTTATTAAAATTGGCAGGATATATACTGAAATTTTTACTTGCACCACTGAAATTTGAATAATTAGACATTCTTTATAAATTAGGTCTTGAAATTGTAATATTCGGTAATGGAAATGGAGACTCGTGAAAGATAATAAAGTTACAATTCAGGTACACACTAAAATATTAGTTTTTCTAGTAATAAAGTAATATCTCCATTTAAATCACAGAAGATTCAGAGATAAGAATTGGGATTTGCAATACTACTAAGTTTTCAGACTCTTGAAAATATTTCTATTGAAAAGAAAATGAAAACATTAATTTAAATTGTTGATACATTTTAATGTTTCTTTTAAAAAGTCAATGAAAATTCGATGTCTCCTTTATATTTATTTCAAGTTAAATGACAATTATAAAATAAAGGAAAATTGAACGCCACAAATTTTTAATTTTTTTAAATTATAATTTTGTTAAGCCAATGAAACAATTATTTAATAAACTAATTATTACATTTTAAGTATTATTTTAATAATACATTAATCTAAACTATGTACCTCTATGCATTTTGACAAATGAGGTAGGTAGTGTCCTAAAAATCTTTTCGAAATAAATACCGTATATTTTACTCATGCAAATAGACCAATTTTAAAATATTTATGAAGTAAACTTTTTTTGATGGAAACAGATTAAGTATGCAGAAAAAAATAAAATGTGAAATATATAAAAAAGTTACAGAAAATAATCCATTTATCATTCTTATATTCCAAAATTATAATCTCTAAGAATGTAGCACACTACAAAGAATATTAATTAGGATACTAATCCTAAACTGAGAATTCCTTCCGGAGTTGCTTTCTTTATAAAACGTTCCGAACTAAAACGTGCTGCTTTATGGCGAGAATATAAAAATTTGTAACCTTGCCCATTAAATATACTTTTTCTTATTCTTAAAACTTGAAACGGGTATTATTGCAACAAAGTTACTATCGCATATGAAATAATTAATTAGTTATGAGCACTTGTGAAAGATACATGGAAAATTTGAGGCTAATTTCGTAAAATTCTTTTTAATCTTATAACATTAAAAATTTAGTATTCAAAATTTAAATTGAATTAACTTTTTTCTTTCTTTTTCTTTTTTCTCCCCCTCCCCTTTTTCCTCCCCCTTTTTTCCCCTCTTTTTTTTTCTTCTTCTTTCTACTTCAAATTTTAGTATTCTATATTAGATTAGTATGTCCATTAATTCTAAGAGTAACAATATTTTAGCATAAATCTACTTGAGAAATTTTTTAAAACACCTTTTAACCAATCAGCATAATAAAAACAAAATAATGTATTTTTAAATATTTTTTACCTTCAAATTTTAGATACATTTAATCCCAATATATATTTAATCGTATTAATTAATAAGACACGAGTTCACTAACCCACAAAATTCAGTTGCATGTCAATGCTCTATGGACAGTTTTCTTATTTTAAAAGGAAACAGTTACCTGATGTCTTTTGAAAATAAATATTCCACAAAGTCACAATTGTTTTCTTTCATTGCTCAAATGTTTTTCCTTAAACTTCGTCAGTTTGAGATCTACTAGGTATCCATGTTGTAACTTTTTAAATAAAAAGCGTCTTTGTTGGATACAAATTTATGTATATTTCACGCATATAAACTTTACACAAATGTTTTCAAACAATAAGCCAATGACTGTAATGTATTGGAACCGAAAACGATTCTGTCATACAGAGTCAATATATTAGAGAACGATTTTTCATATATAGGTCATCAGAAATAACCTACGATTTGCATATTGCAATAACTAAAATATTTAATTAGTAAAAATGTAGCTGAAAAATTAAGCAGTGTTTTTAATACATGTTTCAGATCCATTAAGGGGACTTGGTACCATTCTAACTTTTTTTTTATTTAAGCCCTTAAAATTATAATTTTTACATAGTTGGAAGTATTACTAAATAAAAACTAAATTTTATTTTAAAAAAAAGTTCATATAGTGCTTTAAATTTTCAAAATTTTAAATTAAAAAAAAAATCATCAAATTCCAAATTGTACCTTCCTTTTCATTTTTCAATATTTTTTCCTGATTTAAAAAAAAAAAAAAAAAAAAAAAAAAAAAAAAAATGTTTTTAGTAATATACTCTAACTTTTTAGTTAATATTTTTTTTTAAATTTTAGATTAATAATATGTAAAATAGTTTACGAGAAAAACGATAATTACTGTACCTATAGATAAAAAAAAGCGTAAAAGACGGGTATTTTGCAACATTTAAATTTGTAAAAAAAAAAGTTTTTATTTTATTCAAAATTCATGTTTATTTTTGACAAATACAAATTAAGAATGACACAAAAAAAAAGTTCAAGTCATTTCATTCATATTTGATGAAGTTTTAGCCTTTTAAGTAAGGTGAGAATTTCAAAAATCACGAACTGAGAGAAATGCTTTGGACACATCAAAGGAGTTATTACAGCAATGCTAAATTTTCCATAAGAATATAGTTTTTTTGCAATTGCAGTGATCGGATCAGCTCAAAAACTTGCCAGAATAAGAAGAAGGCTTCAAAGATTATAAAAACGCAAAAAATAGAAAATTGATATTGTTATTATTTTTTGTGAAAAGAATGGATACCAAGTCCCCTTAAGAATTTCTTCTCTTAATGGAACGTATGCTAAAAAAAAGCTTTCGGATCAACCAAAGTTTCTTGTTGTCAGTAGTACGATATCAGGAGAAAATGATTATTTCGAATTAATTAAAAAATATAGCTATTCTATTGTAGATCACTAAATGTACTAGTTTGTTAGTTAGGTTGGTTGGTTGTTTTCAGATTATCTGTCGCCGTCAGCAACACGAGCGCTATAATGCACCAACACATTCGTCATTTGAAAAGCCAACATACATTTACAAAAGCCCATGCCTTACAGGGGACTCGAACCCGCAACTTCGCGGTCTAGAAGCTAGCACGCTAACCACCATATCGTTTGGTCGGCCTTGTTAGTTAGGATTTCTAACGAAAGAAGTGGCAACTATTATATATAAAAAAGAAGACATAATCTAACTAGCATCCAAATAGGTATATTTAAATAGCATGTAAGCATAAATGCTCAATGGTAGGAAGTTCTTTACTTACGTGCCCTTTGGCGTTGAGGTCAACTTTAGATTCGAGCACTTTCTTGGTTTGTTCGACGTCATTTTTTAAGGCTGCTTCTAGTAGCTTCAATTCGTTCTGTTGACCTGGGAACCAAAATAAGTAATCAAACATTAATATTTAAGTGCTAGTAATAAGTTGTTAATTGTGTTTGGTGTAATATAAAATGTTTTCACATAGCTTTAATAACTTGAACTATCAAGCATATTTTTTAAAGTGTGGTTATGGATATTTTTTGTAGTATGCTTATATGTTTAAGGTCTGTAATTTAATTGATGTAAATTTAACGTTCTGCTTCAATAACTAATTATAATAAAAACAATTTAAATTAGTGAAAGAAAATTTAAATTTGGATTGATTAATTGGTTACTGAAAACGTTTTCTTGAGTATCTCAAAGAGAAGCTTGTGATGTTTTTAATATTTAAATACTCAATACGCAACCGAAAATAAAACTGTGATCAATTAAAATTCAATTAATTAAAGAAAACTAATCTGTGCCATATAAAGTAAAACCAAAGATGCCCGTGACTTAGTGAATGCAATTATACTTTTAATGGGGAAATAATTGTGTATTTCTTTAAAAATTATACAATGAAAGTTCAGATACTTCTTTACTATTTCTTTCATTTTTTCTAATTTTTACCTAAAATAAAACTTCAAAACAAGCAACATGTAAATCAAAGTTAGTTAACCCTAATTTTTAAATGCATCAGTAGTCGACATGAAATATTGCACATTTGAGTTCAACCTCTTGTGTATTGCGTTGCAATGTATATATGTATATCTCAAATGTATTTTTATAATAAGGATGAAAACGTTTTACATATACATGAATAATAGTGACTATTTTTCTGAAAGTTCATTTAAGAAAGATTGGTGCAATAAAGTGTTTAGAATAGATATTTTATTTGTAACTAAACACTATTTATATCATTAGAAATCTCATATTATGCAAATAAAGAAACTTTTGAACTAATTTGTAAGATGAATACCTTTAATTAAAGCATTAAACTTGTTTTAAGAAAAAAATATCGATATTTATACTGGCTGTCATTTAATATTACAAAGTATTAAAACTTTCATAACATCAGATATTTAATGCATATCATAAATAATAAGCATATTAGAGTTCTCTTAACATATGACACATGAAAAAAAGATCTCTAAGAACTACATAAACTAAATTACCTAAGCTAAAGTAAAGTTATTTTTAGCATATGTGTGGTCCAAATTTTTTATTTTAAATTATCCTAAACATATTATAAATTAATCTAAATAAATTAATTTTAATGTAAAGTGTCAGAAATAATAAAAGTATCAAAACAAGAGCAATTAAAAAATATCTAATTCAAAAAGTTCTCTTTTAAAAAATTCAAGAAAAAGGCGAAATCGGTTAAAGTATTTTATAAGAGTAAAGTTTCTTTATTATACCTTCTATTCTTTGATAATAAGAACGCGCAGCTGGTCTTAGATAAAAACTAAACGATTTAATTACTTATTTCAAAGTATTTTCATGCTGCTAAGCAGAGGCTTTTTTTTTTTTTAATGGCATATGGCCGTTTACTGTAGCATGGCCGACCACCGAGGTTTTAACTTAATAAATCCATCATAAAACCATAGATAACCTTTCTAATTATTTATTCTCAGTTGGACAAGGTTTAACTACTAATCACTTGCTTGAATTTTTACTTTTAAATTAACTATTAACTAACGAAAAAAACATATTGTATTTTTTATTTGGTGGCTAAGTTTCATTTTTATTCTCCTTATTAATTGCTCTTTAAATATTACACTGGAGAACATAACTAATTTTCTAATGTTGAGCACAACCGTAAAAACAGTGTTTAGTGGTATGCAAAATCATACGAATATATAATGAAAGCTTAAGGGCCCAAGAAAGACGTATGATAATTCTTTCGTTTAAGCTTACATGGAAAATTAAATACTTCTTTCAAAGTTCTTTTAATTACTTTCAAGAATTTTCTTCCCCTTTTTGGCCCTTCATATTAACGAAGTTGAAATGAACTTTCACCTCATTTTTTATTTCCTCATTTTTTCATTTCCAGCTTTCTAATTATATTTAAAAGTCATCATAGAAATTTCAAATTCAAATTCTGTCTCTAATAACTTAAATAAATCATTATAAAATATCAATTCATGTATCATTTGACTAAGAGATTTTGGCAAATTTCTACCAACCAGTTTATAGCAATTTATTGCATATTACTTAAAACATAACCAGGTTTAAATACTAAATATATAAATAGCAACTTATGCCTGTTTGTACTAACTTTATAAACTACTAAATCGTATAAAATGCTTATTTTGTGAGAGATTAAGCTCGTTAATTGTTTAAAACTAATTTGGTTGAATCCCACTGATAAATTTTTAAGACAAGTAATATTTAGTTTATCTAGAACTTTACAAGCAATTTATTTTCAAGCAGAGTAATATAAATTTATTTGAAGTTATTTTAACTAAAAATAATGATTAAACTAGTTCGACAAAAAAAATTAATTCTCTAACAAAATAAATTGACTGATCAGAAATTTAAGAAATTTCATAATTGTTGCTCATGGTGCTTTTTAAAACGTTATGATAATACTTTCAGAAATTTTTTAAGCTTCCATGTAAGTAACTAAATTATATCAATAGTTTCGGTTTGATTAACAAAATATTAAATACGAGATCATTATTTTAAAATTAAAAAAAAAAAAAAAAAAAAAAAAATTGCCATTGCATTTTGTTAGTTTATTATAGGTGTGTAAATTTTATAATAAGCACGAAAAATTATAATTATTTCAATCTTTTAATGTTTTCGATAGATGTGAAAGCCATTTTACTGTCCCACTTTTTATCATGAATGTCTACAACTTTAAAACACGATTGTTCTGCATTAAGGATTTTAGGATGGTTTTTGAATAGGCCAACCTAGTTAGTGCTTAAACGTAACTTAACCATTGTATTTTAATTTATATTAACAATTACTTATGTATCTTTAATTTTAAGAAATATGTATTGGAATAATTATTTGTGATTGGAGTAAAAGTCGTGAAATTTTTGTTATTTGAGACAAAACTGAAGTTAAAGCATGTCTGAATAAAAGTCTCATTTAATAACTTTACTTCACTTAAAATAAATAAAATGGTAGACTCCTCACTTAATTAAGCACTTACCAGAACAGATACTTAAAATGACATTATAAAACTAATTTTATCATGTTCATTTTAAAATATCCTTCTAATCAAAGGAGATACAGAATATCCTTTAAAGAAAACTATTATGGAACACCCTACTAAACCTAAATAATATATAATTCATCGTTTTTTTTCAAAACATATCATTAAGCATGCTTCTTAAATTTTTTCTTCTGTTGTTTAATAAAAACAAATTTCATGTCTTCATTACAAGGTACTAAATTTTTTCACATTTGGAAAACCAAGTTATTTTTAATGAGAGAATAATTAGTCTCGCACCATATAAAGGTAGATGCATAATTTCTTTAACAATCTGTTCTTTTTTTAAATGTGAAAACTACTATTTACGATGATCTTGAACTATTGTGGTAAAGGTTTAATTAAAGATTTTTTAAACATTAAAAATTTACTATCGATACTGTTATTCAATATACTTTGAATTTGTTTATTTTTATGATTATGTAAAAGTATTTTTTAGATTATTGCCTAAATATTTAAATTTCAAAATTCTCCTTTATATTCAGATAATAAAAAATAACAGTGTTTTCGAACAAACTTTATAACTTTATAAAATAATATGATATTATTAATAAATTATATATGATATATATATATATATATATATATATATATATATATATATATATAATATGATATATTAATAAAGTTAAATCTAGTACTCTTCGTAAATGAATATAATAATTTATTGTTGGCAAACTAAATTTATGTAAAATTGTTGTTTACCATAAGTATTTTCTAATTTAAAATAAGATACTCATTTCATTAAGATATTTTTAATTGAAATACTCAGTTGTTTGCTTTTATTTAAATTTAATGCACATAAGTTTTTATATCAATTATTTCACATTGTTTTCTAGTTGAAAACTTGATAATAATCGATAACGTCACTGAGTGGATACTCAACTGAAAAAAAAGTATCGAGTTTTTTTTAACAGTAGTGAATTTATATACTTATTGACATATTTGCATCAAAACATATTTTCTAATTTTGATTTTAAGCCTACAGGAATATTTCCAAATAATTATATTATAAATTACAGTATTGGTTATAATCATGTACGCAGGTGGTTATCAAGAAATAGAAAACTCTAAATAATGACATGAATACTTTATAACAATTAAGTAGGAATGTTTTAGACACACTACTATAAGAATTCGACTCAGAATAGAATTATAATTGTCATGAGTACTGAGTAGTGTTTAAGGAGGTATTATTTCATGATCCATAAATAAATGCTTAACTTTCTACAAAGATATTAGTGTCAGATGTCGATTTTACGATATAGTCTTCAAATCTAATGAATAATATAAAAGAAGGACCCTGGGCATACAAAGAGAGATGCCTGACTTAGTTTATATGTGAATCAAACCTCATTGTGACACGTCTAACTGACTGGAAAGTAACATTATTTTGGAAAAAGTCATATTTTTCAGGAAATAAAAGCTAAATCAAAGATAGACACGGTATGGTAAAACTCAATTCCAGTTATTGAGTACTATCATAGGGCTGCCCAGTACTATAAGATGGATACTCAAACAAGAACATCTTTATGCATGTCATTTATAATGCGTCATTTTGGAATGTATGGTTGAACAGGGTGTTCTCTAAAATGACAAGTGTCTTTTTGTACAACAAAATGTGAAAGATGGAGAACAAGTGTGCCCAAATGTGAAAGATCATTCTTATTGCCACCTGTCGCTCAAACAGTATCTGTGATCGTGTTATTTTGGTAGATGACATTTTAACTTAAAATCTGTAACAGGTGTTTAGGGGAGGAATTGGCACTTAGCCATAGATATTTAGTTTGTGAAGTTTCTTTTTCGATGTGATGGTTAATATTAAAGCATGTATGAGTAAATTGGACTCTGATCTAACTTTTGCTGCAGTTGTCTTGCTTTTGAGAGTTACAGATAGCTTCGAGACAATCTGGTAACTTTCATTAAGTCTTGCTGTAAGGCCACTTTTTTTTTTTTTTTTTTTTGTTGCAGGTTTTGTATTTTCATGAATTTTGTATGAAGTAATAGTTTTCTGTTCTGAAGCCGTTCAAATTCGAATAGCCTGACAGTCAGTAGTGACAAATGCTCTTGCTACTTGATGTCCAACAACCTGGTTCTTGTAAAAAATTTTAAGCTCTGATGTTTCTAGTTACAATTGAGAGATATATATTAAAGAAATTGATAATAATTAGTGGTACTTTAATTGGGAATATGAAACTCATTAAAAACTGAAATATTAGTATTGTTGTTTTCATTATTTTGATAATAATTCTTGCGTCCACTTGTAAAGGCATAGTTAATTCCCTAAATGTGCTATTATAACTGCTTTAAAAAAATTACTCTGAGAAATGAGACAGTCAAAAAACATAGAATTAAATTGCACAGTACCCCCCCCCCCCCAAAAAAAAACAGAACGATGGCTATATCTTCGGTTCTAATTATCGTAGAATCTTACGGTTTGCACCAAAATGTTTTGCATGCGATTTTCTATATATCTGATGCAATTTCTTTTTCTTGAGGGACCGTTTACTAAGTAAAAGTAACGCTATCTTCAAAAATTTCAATACAAAACGTATATTTTATCATTTCATTCGATTCAGAATACATCATTTACTCTATATACCAAATTTCAATGCATTATGTTGAAAAACACGTCACTTATGAGCGAAAATGTTTCGATCATTTTTAGACCGATCTTCAGGGGGAATTTCCATAAAACGAAAGGTATTTTTAAGGTTCTACTTCACGGAGGGAGAAATCAAACGGTCAGTGAGGCGTTTCATGACGTTATAAAATACAAATATTCTAAAATTGCATAGAAACTACTTAGATTTATAGTGACATGTTTAAGATTAATACAAAAATAGCATGTAAACTCAAAAGTAACATAATTTATTTACAACGTATAAGATGTGCATTCTTCACACGAAATAAATAAAATATCGAAAACTGTAATTGCAGAAGTATAACTGATAATTAGAAAATTAATAAATATAAAATGCAGGCATTAGTAAACAGTATTCAGCAAAGTGTGATTATTTTACAGAAACATTTCACTGTAAACACAAATGTAACTTGATCGTTGAAATATTTATAAAATGAAAAAAATAACTTGATTCAGTAAAATTTTAAAGGATAACTTATTGAAATTGCTTAAAAAATGTGGTTTTAAATAAATGTAATTTAAAGAAGTAAATTTTTTTTAAAAAAAGGACACTGTTGAAAACCACACAAAACATATGTTCCACGATTCCAAACACCCTAAACAGATTAAAAATATACATACAAAAAATAAAACTGCTTTGTTTGTATAAAATAATATATATATATATATATATATATATATATATATATATATATATATATATATATATATATATATATATATATATATATATATATATATATATATATATATATATATATATTTTTTTTTTTTTTTTTTTTGTAATCTCAAGAAATTATGTTCCGATTCACCCCGCTGTTCCTATTCACCCTATTTTACGATAATTGAACGTTGTGCGATTTTCCACACCTCTAGTTTACCTTGAATTAATCTTTGATAGTTTTCAAAAATCGTCTACTATACGGTCCCTTAAAGTGAGCGTTTTTTACACTTTCGCTACAAAATCGAGAACTAAAAGTCAAAATGAAAAGAAAAAAATTGTGGTGGGGTTTCAGACCATGGTGAATCTAATGAAAGCAAAAAAATATATATGTTTCTATTAAAAAAAAGATTAAAATTGTTTTATTAATTAACAATTAATTATTAAAAAAGAAATTGATGCAAAAGTTGATTGCTATTTATCTTTGGCCATTTACAAACTATCTTTTAAAAAAAAAATTACTGAAATATATCAAATATTTAAGTATTTATGGCCGAAAAACCAACTTTTTTATTTAACATTAATTTATCATTTTCGTTTTATCATGTAAATTACAAACCATTCATTAGAAAATTACGAATTTTTGTATTTCGCATTCTTTTTTAATGCTGAATCCAAATATGGAATAATATTATGAGGTTGCTATTGAACTTTTTAAAGTTTGGTTCTGTTTTAATATGTAGATGACCCCTCATGATAAAAAACAAACAAACTACATACAATTATTAAAAACCTTCCACGATTTACAACGGTACCTTTTGTTTGTTATTTCAACAATTAGAATAAAAGATATAGCCATCGTTCTGATTTTTTTTTGGGGTACTGTACAAACACTTTTCATTGGCGTTATTCGTTATAGTTACGAAAATATTATTATAGTTCAATTTTTATTTAAGGTAACAATAAAAAAGCTTTGTACTTTGAAATAAATAAATTATGATTAAGAAATTGCAAAAAATTTTTTTTTTTTTTTTTTTTTAATTTTTATCTCAACATCTAATAATGATGATTTTAAAGAAAAGTAAATGCGTTATTTATTAACAAATAGCTAATTTTGATTAATATAAAAATGTGAATTATTTTCCTACTTAATTAAAAGATTCATAAAAAACTAAATATTTTTAAAAATAAATTTTTTATCGTATGTCCAGTAACAGAATGAAAGACCATTTTTAAAATGTAAATTATTGAAATACTAATTAAAACACTTTTAACAACATAACTAGTGTAACATTTATATATTCCAGATAAAAATTCGATAAAAAGTATTTTTTTTAATCAGGGTGAATTCTTTCTTTTAAATTTCTTTCAAGTAATTGTTATGCATTTCATAGAAAATAAAAATCTTTATATCACTTTTAGATTATGTAAAAACATTTTATAAACATAATCGAGTACTTATACATCATAAAAAGAACTCAAGAGTCTCAAGTTTAAACAGTCTCCATGTAAAATTCCAAAAGACGATGCTTTTAATATTTCCTTAACTCAGCCATCCATTTCATATTATAGCTTCTTGAACAAAAACTTCAGCATCGCAAAATATTGAATCGAAAATTCTCCATCGAAAACGTTAAACTCCTTCGACTCTAAAATGCGATCTGGCAGGAACTTGTTAAGGGCACGTATCACTTTAAGTATGGCCAGAATTGCCGGAAGGGTTCGACGCAAACCCAATAACTTTGGAATTTAAGGTCTTTGAGCGTTGTATATCGAGTTTATCTACAAAGTAAACGAAAATTGTCCAATAAGATAAATTGATTCTTGACGGGTAAAATATGAATAGTTATTGGTAAAATGTCAATGTCTTTTTTGGTAAGTCAGGACGTATCTTTCTATAAATACGGGATATGAATAATAAGATATTAATGGTATTGGTACTTTAAGCAGTATTTGGAAAACATATTGTGTTAATATCTTGAATGAAGGTGGGAAATAGAACTAAATACTTAAAATCTAACCTATAAATTCTTTATATTCATTGCCAACTTTTATGTGTGGTCGCATGTTATTTAAACGATTTTGAGCTCAGATCAAGTTTTCATAATAGTTGATCTCTACAAAGAAAACATCCATTCAGCGTTATTAACTAATTATTTTTGTCCCCAAATAGAATGCATATCACTGACAACGAGGTCTATCTGACAGTTTCAGATTGATTGGATGACGGAAAATGACAAGAGTAGAATTTACCACCTTAAACAAAATTGAAGTAATAAATCTGAGAAAAGATTGCTGTTTTTCAGAGTTGAAGTGAACAAACTGAGAATCTGACTATATATTTTAGTACATACATCTATCAATAAACTGCATCTGCATATAGCCATCTGGAGTTAGTACTAATAAAATTTTTTGATGAAATTCGGGTAAATACTGTTGACACAAATGTAACATAATTTCTGAAGAAAAACATTATCATTGCATCGAATTTTTCACCAGCTGATGGAAAATTGGGGAAGTAAAATTTACAGCTTGAATATTATAGGAAAAAAGATGTGAATTCAATTTTCGACCAATAAAGAAATGATCCAAAAAAATGTTTGAATATTTTTTATACAATTATTGTCCCTGAAGTCTCATTTGTGAAATTCGAAATTATTTTTTAAATTTTGTATTAATTTTCTTTTTAAATTTTGTATTAATTTTCTATTTAAATTTTTTTAATGATAATTGTCTTTTTGTTGATATAAAGTTGTATGAAACTGTGTTGTTTTCTAAATATTTCAGACTACTCCACGCAGCTTCAGATTGGTTATAACTTCCCTGTATATGTGCTTGACCATTCTTTAGAAGTTTCTGTTTAATACAAAAATATCAGTATTATAATAACCATTTGTCAGTAAGAAAAGGATAATGTTGTGTATACTTTCTTGACCAATGGACTCATATATTTAAATACATGAATTATTTCAGTAGTATTGATAATATGGTTACGTTTTTCAATTACAAGTTAATCGCTCTTTAGTTTTTATACTTAGGTATTAATGCCATACATACATTATTGAATGTAAATGATAATAGTGTAGTTCATAAAATATTTTAAGAGTCATCAAATATCACTTCAAATTTCAAATTCAGCAGGTTCAATTTTTTCAAATTTAACCTGCCATTATCTTGTTAGTGAATATATTAGCATACATTTGTAAATACACAACAGGCTAATTTGTTAAATTATGAAATAATCCGTCGATATTGAAGGATTATGCATTTATATCTAGTTCTTATTTATTGTAGAAACAATAAAATATTTTACGATTGAAATTTTTCTGTTCATAAATATTTGAAATTTTTTTTCCATAATTTACCTATTCTGATTTAAAAACTCCTCATAATTTTTTTTATAGAGAAAAGGTATAGTATTAAAAAAAGTAAATATAGTAAAAAGTAAAACATTTTAAATAACACAAATAGTGTGCCTTTATTATTTTCAAAATGAAGGTATTTAAGTATAATTAAACTAAACATACAATTTTAAAGAAATATTTTTACATTCCTCTTTTACATAAGACTTCATAAATCTTTGACCAAATACAAATTATCCAACTTTTTAGCAATTAATTTAGTTCAAATCTCTATACTCAAATAATACAATCTGCATAACTTTTCTCAAGTAAAATTTCTAATACGTTTAAGGCAAAATTCCGTTAACTTTATCTTTTAATTAAGGCATTTGAAACCCGGCATAAATTAATTGCCACTTAATTGGTGGATACAAACACGATTCTGTCACTTAATCATCGTAGCATGTGGCGCAGTGAGGTAATTCATTATTTCTAACTTTGTTAAATGCATAAGTTATGTTCAAACGCTCTATTTTGTTATATTAAAAACATTTATTCCCGTCACTTACGCTTCAGGATTTTTACTTTAATCAAACCATCAAAAATCTTAAACACGATTAATATATGATAATATTCATTCATGATCTTAAATCTGTAGTTGATAAAAGATCTTTCATAAGATATTAACCCAAAGACCTTGCAGAATAAAATTTTTAAAATTGGGGATTTGCTGTAAGCATTATATGTTGCTTTCATGTGTGCAAAAGAGAAAAAAGTGACTGCTGTTTTTCTATGTTTATGATTGGTTTTATAGTAGAGCTAATTTTTTGAAAACCATACAAATATAGAATACATGAAAGAAATAATAGAGAAACTTTTTAATATGTGACAAGTTAATGAATTTACATAGATAAAGGTTCTTATAAAAGAAATTAAGAATTGGTTTCAGCAGACAAACAGAAGAATAGTTAGGACGGTGACATATAAGGTACTTAAATATGTAAAAGATCAAGTGGACGTATAATACAGTCTATATAATTAAATAGTTTACAAATATTATGGTTATGCATGTTGATCATTTGAAATTGTATTACAAATTCTTTCGCCAAGTAATTTTCGTAAAATGATTGGGCAAGGAAAAAGACAGTTTAACGGAACAACTTTTATAAAAAGAATTTTTATAAACTTGAATAAGAGCTTTTATAAAAAGGCTTTTTATTATATCTAGGCACTTTAACTTAAATTTTTAAAAATATTTAAAAGCAAGTATTTTGCAAGCATCTTTCTAGAATATATGATAAAAAGTTTAACTGTGGTAAAAAAAACTTTAAAAAAAAAAGTGTTTTCTCATCCAACATCTTTAAAAAAAATACTTTTCAAAAGAACTTTTAAAATTTATGGACCCATAACTTAAATATTTCAATAAAATGTTTACTATTTTCATGCATTTCAAAGTAAAAATAAATGTACTTAGCATACCCATTAACACCACATACAGTTTACGCGATCTAACTTATGAAATTTTATGACTTTATTGCTGTTACCTTTTTTCTCATTGTCTTATTTATAAAAACTGTGTCTATTATTCTAGGTATAAGTTAAATTAATAAATATTAAACCTTTTTTGTGTTCCAGAAAAAATAATAATGTGGAGATCGACTGTTAATCATAAATCCAGTTACAAAATCAGTTCGTTTAAAAGCTCCTCCCTTTACTTTACAACAACTTCTTAACTTTTTTAAATGCAGCATACTATTACTTTAAGGAAAGATTTTAAGAAAATCTTAATGATTTTAATGACCAAAATGTATGCATTTTTACATAAAATCGAATACGTGGAATGATATAATAACACTCTTAACTACTCAACTAGAAGAACAAGAAATAATTAAAAACTAGCGTAATAACGAGGAGGTAATTTTTAAACGCTTTCCCCTTTGGATCTGCTTAGAGTTTACAAAAAAACATTAGAATACATTCCGGCTAAGGTAAATGCGTTCTAAAAATACCTTAATCAATACTTCAAGTTTTCCGTTACTTTTAAATATAAAACTTTAATACTTCAGTTTGTGTGGTATGTGTGTCAATATAAAAGAACGCATCTTTCATTTTAAGCAGCAACATGGCTTCATTTTATGGATAGTCCTTTCACAGAAAGTGCTCTGAAAGACGTAGTCGAAGATAAATTGAGGAATGTAGATGTCAGATAAAATTAGGATGCACGTGCGTTGTCACTCAAAAATATATATAAGAGAAGGAGTGATCTGAATGGCATTTGTGTGTATATTTTTTCGAAGAAAGGTTTTTTTTCCCCTTGAAAAGAATGTTTTAAATTTTGAGATTGGAGATCAGTTTGAAATAGATATAAGACAAAATATGCTTCCCAGAGGAAATTAAAAAATTACTTTGTTTTTCTTCAAATTTTATAAGAGAGCTAATAAAGGTAAAAATATTGTATGTTCTTCATTTTTATTGATACGCTTTGAAATTTTAGTCATGTACGTTATTGTATTGATTCATGCTAGAAAGATTACAAAATACCCATAATATCGTAATATTAACTTTAAAATCGAAAAAATGTAGTGTGTGCTTTAACTATGGGATAAAAAAGTATAAAATGGGTCTAAATTATTAGGCGCAAATTATTAAAATGCTCTTATCTATAAGTTTAAGTGCTCGTCCAAGTATTAAATATTGATAAAATTCAATTAAGTAAAAAATACCCGTCAAAAATAGCCATTTTAGATTTAATGTTTTAAGAAGTACATCCAAACATTTACTTCTTTTGAATAAGTTAAGAAAGTAAAAATTCAACTAGCTCTAGTAAAGGCTTAAAGAATAAAAGGTCTTGTTAGCCTAAATTTCTTTTAATTCGAAGCAAAATTCATAAAATTCATCGCATATAATAGAAGAGTTGTGGACTTTATGGTATGACATTTAGTTTTGTTAGTGTACTATAAAATTGAAATGATTTTCACGAGGGTGCCAAGTTTAAGAATCTACTTGTTTTTCGTTCATACATTTTCAGTGGAGAAGCTTATACACATGAAATTCCTACAGGTGTCTAAGAAGTGATTCAGTTAAAACCAAACATTTCTGGAAGAAAAAGCTGCTTAGAATTAATATTTAAAAGAAAGAAAAAAGGATTTCTTCTAACATAAGTGTTGAATATTGTAACAAAGCATACTACACATAGTTTATAAAATTTGGATAATAGTGGGATGGTCTGTACTTGTGATAAGATTGATTTTCAAATGTTTTAATTGTTTATCCAAGTCATTAGTGAGATAAAATGAGACTTAAATGTCAATAAACACTATTTCTAAATTAATATTTTATCATTATAAGCCCGAATTAGGATAGAAAAAGTAAAACTTTCAAGTTTTAATCAAATCACGTGCTCTTGATACGTCAATACAAAAGTTTACATCTCAAGGATAAACTTAAAACATGCATTCAGTGCCTTGTGTAATATTAAACATTCTATGATCAGCATAAAGTAGGGAATACGATATTATTAAATAAAAGACGATGTTTTATTTAGTAAATGAAGGGGACATTTAATCTTGGTATAGGACAACATATCCAATTGCCAATCTGAGTTCTACTTGAGGGAATAGACGATAATTTAATTAAAAAAATATTGTAATTTCATTTTCTAGCTACCAGAAAACCTGTAATTAAAAAAAATTCAAAACTTACCTGTAGAAATTTTATGAACGTAAAAAGCAAACTTTACATCACAGCACAAATATTCTTAACGACATTGACTTTAAAAGAAATGCTTAACGTAATGCCAGTATTTCATATCACAAGACTTTTACCCAAAATTTTTCTATGAATTTAAAATGCCTTATAAATAGCTACTAGTCAATACTGAACACAGCATGATTTAACTTTTATGAAGTGAAAAGTCCCTTCGAAGTAAATTTCAAATATATTTTAAAATATAAAGTAACTTTTGCAGTTTTAAACTTTCTTCATAAATTAATAAAATAAATACGACTGTACTCAATGAATTTATTATACTCTCATAGAAATAATATTGCAAGTTTCCGTTTTAAATCTCAAGTTACTCTTGACGTAAGAAAAATAAAAACATAAAAATGCTTTGACCATCACGCTATATATCGTTCAAGAGGAAAGCGAAAATGAAACTTTTCAAATAATATCTCAAAAACGATAGATGAAAGATCAAAAACCCCATAGCATCTTTTAAGACTGAAACTAGACAACATTCGAAATCAATATCGATAGAACGAAAAACCAGCATATGCATTCAAAAGAAGCACAATTTTCTGCTTATTGCTTGTTTACATCAGAGTTCTTTCCTTGATAATGAAACATGTAAATCTGAAATGAAAACGGAAGCTCATATTATTCCAGAATGTCTCCCTACAGTACACTATTCTAAGGAAAGGTTAAACTTTGTCATTTTGAGCACCAGTTACTGTCCACAGTTTCCAAAGGAACATTAAATATGCTCCGAAAGGGAAAAAAACCCCTTTTGCTCTCATTTTGGCTGAGTACCACTATCCCAAAGGAATACATGGTATAATAATTTTTTATTATTATTATTTTCCTTACATAAGCTTCGTTCTTTTGTATCAATATTATGCGATGGGAATCTGATAAATTAATATTAGTTTAAGACATCTAATAAAAAGGAATGGTAGGTTTTACCGATTTTAATAAATTTCTCTCTGAGTAAGAAAGAAATATGTATCTCTGGTGGCGTTTTGATAAAAAGAATATTTATCTGATCAATGTTACTTTAACCGAAACAGAAACAATCGTTGATGGTTAAATGAAAATACATTTTTATTTTATTTGTGTGGTCTTTTTATTAAATATGTAAAAAGAAGGGGAATGATTCGGAAATACTCGGAAACCCCAAGAGGGTTTCTCGTCTTCTTCATAAGGTCAACAGAATAATGGCAACAAAGATCAGGTTTACTGGGTAAATACGTTTGACATTTAAAGTAAGTAAAGTAGATTTTTAACATTAAAAAGTTCTTATATCTAGTTTTATGCTTTGTTATCATTCTCCATAAATATGAAATAGAGTTTAAACACATATTTTTGAAACCATCTTTTCAATCACCGAGTACATCTGTGACCTGTGACTGTCAGAATTCGAACCGATCCCTTTTGAAGAAGAAAACTACCATACCCCCCCCCTCCCCCTTTCCCTCTTCTCTTTTACAATTATATATAATAAAGACCAAACACTATTATAGCCTAAGCATTGTTTTCATAAAAGAATATAGTTGTAGATATAAGTATGGAGTTATAGATATAAACATTTTAAAGTTCTGTTTGCCCAAATTAGTTTGACTTAAGCCCCATTATCAGGTTACACAAGGGGTCAGCAGACTACGGCTCTTCTTATGGGTATTTGCATCTCACCAACTTCTAAGTAACTCACCGTAAGAACAAATTTATAAAGAATAAATGGTAATAAATTTGTGTTTTGTTTGACAAATCCATTGTAAATTTACTGCTCTTAATCTCAAACACGAGAAATAAAGAACACGCGGCAAATTAAATGAGTAGAGTGCTGCTGCTTTCAAATACCAACTTAAAATCCAAATGCCTCAGTTCCTCTTGGCATCTTCTCATTCAAAATACGTAATAATTATAATGCGCAATAGGAGTTCTCCCACAATGCATCATAGTTTCAGTTGCATCGATCTTTTGTTGACGATCGTTGTTCTTTCGTCCCCAACTGAGATAGATAAAACCCTTGGATAGCCAAACTTTTCGCGGATGCACGCGTTGTTAAAACGTTTTTTTCCTTTGCTTTTTATATACTATATTGAAAAAAACTTAACCTCGACTTTGTCCAAAATTAATCCTCTGAGCTTCAAGGGAATGGGCAAAATTGTACAATTGTTTTCGCTGCAATAATTTTTCAATCACATATATATATATATATATATATATATATATATATATATATATATATATATATATATATATATATATATATATATATATATATATATATATATATATATATATAATTATTTTTTATTTATATGTTATTATTATGTTTTAAATGAGTTTTAAACTATCATCCTAATAAAAATATTTTTTTTACAAATTTAAAAATGTTATGCATTGCTGGAAAAACTGAGGATCATAGGATGTATATATACGCTCCTAACCCTCATAGGATGAGAAAATTTGATGAGGAAAATTGTGAATTTAGGAAAAGATTGACTGAGTTATATGCGTTCATTCCAAACAGGAAATGGCCTACCAACTTGTTACATATACCATGATTTTATACTATAAAAATTGTATAAAAAGGATATAAAAATGTTTACAGTTAAAAGTTCATTAGTATTGCATGTTAATGTTGCAACTCATTAAAATTTTTGCGATTCTGATTAATGAATGTTTGGCTCTTTGAGCCAGAAAGTCTGCCGACCCCTGGGTTAAATTAAAGTTTGTGAAAGGTGACAGATATTTATAGCATTTGTTAATTATTAAGAAATGGTACATACTTTAATCGGTATTATTGAACCATGGTCAGATAAATTAGTTATGTAGAATGTAGATTTAAGTATTCTTTTTTTTTTTTTTTTTTTTTTTTTTTTTTATCTTGCACATCATTATACGGGATTATTTTGAAAACAGAATTAAAATTTATTAAAAAGCAAAATACATTTCAATTTTTAGTTTATTTAATTGTTAGAAATTCTGCCAAAATTTATAGAAAGTCTTAAAAATAATGTAATTGTATCCCTATGTGTAAAACATAAAAAAAGGTCATTACCTATTCTAAGGAAATAAAAATGTTTGCTATTAACTTGTGCATATTTCAAAATATCTCTTTTGATTTGGATGCAGATAATTAGTTATTTTAATATTTTAAAAAGTAATCATCAAAAATGCATCTAATTATGAGAACCGACACCGAACTCCTTTTCAAATGCTATTTTTCAATACAAATTTAAAAGAAACCATTTTTAAATTTATAAAAATTATGTACAGTAGGATACTCGGATGTTGCAGATTAGAATTACCAATCCAAAAAGGTTAAAAATAATTTATACTTTTTTTATATAGAGTGATTTAAAGAATGTAATTTGGACTCATAATATATATAAAGGAATTCTCCAAGTTTTACAATTTATTTATTCACGAAATATTTATAAAATATATATTATAAACATTAGATTACATTCATTACGAAAGGGAAGCTATAGCTCGTATTTTCGACTTTTATAAGTTGGTATTTGCATGAATATTACAGATATTTTTCATAGTGTTTGTTATATTTATAAGAATTTGGTGTTAGGGGTATATATGCAGAGAAAGTAGTTTTTTTTAAAAAAAGTCTCTAGCTGTGTTACGCTAATTCTGAAATTGTATTGATAAGCGGTCATCGGTTGAAAAAGTAGGACTTTCATGCTAAACTACAATAAAATTTCATTTTACTGTTTAGCTATTTTATTTTTTTAAACAAAAAGACATAATATTAAACAATAACAATGTTATTTAGAATCTAATGAAAATGCAACTCCAAATATTTTTTTTTTTTGGCAATTCTATCCAGTCCAAAATTAAATTTTGTAGCCGATGTAAGTCTGCTTTTATAAATGTTACTTTAAATTTATAATGTAGAGAGAAATAGACAAATGTCACACAAAGATCTTCTTCAAGCTGTATAACAAAAAGTATGTTGGTAAACATCTAGTGCGGTTAATCTTGCCAGTTTGATTGAATCAACAGTAAGTCTGTTGAGACCACCAATAGGCTTAAAGCGCGAGGAAGCTGACAAAAGTTTGAAACAACTTCCTTCTTTATTGAAAAGAAGAGATTTCGAAAGGCTTTAGAACCACTATTTTCTTACACTACAGTTTGTTTGTGACATCTATATTAAAACTCACCTGGAGATCATGTTTTCAGACTGTTTTGAGTGGATAAATAAATACATCAAATACTTTATATAGCAGAAATTCTGTGATGTCAAATTTAATGAAGTGAAAAACAATTTACAAGATGTCTACAATGCAATTGTGTTTAAGGAAATTGGTTCTAGAGACTTGATTTTAAAAAAGTGACATTGAAACTGTCTATCATATTAATTATTAATTAATATTGTTATTAAAAATCAACAATTCCCAATAAACATTTGCCGTAACTTTATTTTTGATGCCTTTTGTGGCATAAGCACATAAGAAAAGCACAAAAAATTCATCGCCTTTTCTTGTTCATAGGACACCAACAAAATACAACCTTGATTAAAAAGGGTAAGACGATAGGACTTTATTTTTTCTGTATTATAATTACATTTTTCTATTAGTAGCAGGCATCTTAGGGTAAATCAGCATCGGAAATATACACTTTTTCGCTCAAAGCTGACATTGAAATTATATTTAGTTTCAATAAAAAGCAAAATTCAAATCGAATAATTATTCAAACATTCCATAGAAGGTTTTTAATCAGTTTCCATTATGTTCTAAAAGAATATCAAATTTTCACTTTTACAATAGTCTGATAAGAAATCCATCTGCTTCAAGGTAATTTGAATACCGTAAGAAATAGAAGAGAAAATTAAATTAAACTTTTCTTGAACGTTTTATTGAAATAAAGGACTTCAAACATGCATCGGTAAAAAACAATCAATTCACTCTCTGATGCAAACCTGGAATCGACTAACCTCTAGGAGGGGAATTCTCTTTAAGAAATTAGAATTTTCCTATTTTTCTGCTTTTAAAGATTTTATTTTGACTTTGATATTCTTACTAACACTCTAATATTTCCATTGTTATATTAAAATTTTCTTATAATTTTTAGAACATACATGATAACAATTTTATTATTTAAATAGGTAGCAATTAAATTTTATAGAATAATGAATAAAAAAAACTTTTATAATTTTATTATTTCGCATTGATATTGAAACTTTTTTATAAAAGGATATTAAAATTTAGCAAGTAATATCTTAAAACCTTTAAGATAAATTATTTCATCTTCATATCCAAAAACGAAAATATTAATATTTTACATTTTAAAATAACTCTCTGATAATATAACCCATAGAAACTAAGTTTTTAATATAAATCCTTTACACGCATCGCCTATTTTTATATTTGAAGAATTCTCTGGCTGACGCTCGGGACATTTTGTTTCCTTTTTTCTTCTCGTAAACAGATAAGAATTATAAAATTTAGATGAATCTGATAGTTATGTTTTCATTTTATATCATATTACTTGATGACAAAGTTATATGGAAAAATAATTATTTTTAACTAGGTCAAATATGCATTTTTATATCGTTTGAAGCACGGGACACGGACCTAGTAAAATAGTTATTTTTCCATATTACTTTGTCACCAAATAAAGATATATAAAACCAAATCATAATTGCTAGATTAATAACAATTTTAGAATTCTAATTTGTTTATGAGTAGAAAAAAGAGCTAAGATGTCTCGTGCTTACGGCAGATAATTTCCCATTCATTAATAAAGTGCCATTTCTATTTCCAGCGTGTGTGACATCTAATTTTAAATATTAAAAACATTTCTATCAGCAAAATATCCGGTAAACTACTTTTCAAAGTGTATTCATTTAAAATGAATGCAAATTTATGCACTCACATTCAAATATTTATTATTTATTCTGACTAAGACAATTTATTTTATTATTTATTTATTAAAACATTTTTGGCAACAACAAAGAGTTTCTTCAATGGTCGGTTAAATTCTATTTTAGCGTGATTGGATGGTGGCAAGTTGGTGTATTAGTATTCCGTAAAAGCAACCTTTAGTGGCAGTTACAACTCCAAAACTTGATAGAATGAATTTTCATTGACATCGAATCTATCTACCAAATTTCAGCCTGATTGAAAAACGGCAAGAAGGTTAATTAGGCCTCCACAGATTTGCCCGCAATCGACAAACATACCCACAAAATCAAAGCCAATATAACAGATTTAAAAAGATGTAATCACTATATTGCAATATTACGTTATGCGTATTCAGTTCATAAAACAAAATTATTTCATAACTATTACTAATTCATAAAAATGTGTTTCTAAATGTATACGAAAATCTCATTTTCAAAAGCTCAAAATTGCTACTAGAAAATGTTATTTATTACATGGATGTATTAGTTGCGGTTCTCAATAGATATCCCTGTGATAATATAACGTGTTCTTTCATTTGCTGCTCTACGATCGTAACAATGGCAATATTTTAGAATGGTTTCATGTAACTTTTATTGTGTTATTTTCAGAATGTCTCATTTAATCAATAAATTTAGATCTTTTATGGCACGCCCGAAGTTTAGAGTAGACAGTTTAAAGCAATAGAATATATATTTTTATAGACCTGAATGCATTAAATACAAGTTGAAGTGATGTAATATCTAAAATAATGCAGTTTGTTTTACGGTAGAGAGGAAAAACTACTATTAACATATTATGTTTCAAATGTGTATTTAATACTAAATTATGAATAATCTTGACGTTTCGATCATTAATGTATTTTGTTGCTGAAACAATTTTTTTAAAAAGAGTTTTCTTATCATTTAACTTTATATTTCAATTGGTCATAAATAAATACATTTGGTCATAAACAACTTACGGAACCAATGAGATTTATGAATATATAGTAAAGCGTTTGAAGTTTCCTTCGATTTAGAAAAAGAAAACATGTCTGGTATGTAAAAGAAAAAACGCGCGCCTACATAGCTTGATCCAAAATGAAGTCTTGGATAAATGGTTTCACAATTTTAGCTTATAATCCACACTAGTACAATGAGAGGCAAAGGTTCTGTTCGGCCATCTGAGATAATCATTATCAGAAAAAAGTAAAAATATTATAGGCATGTGCTATATATCAAGAAGGTTTTTTTAAAGCGAGTCTCCTTTCCAAAATTCAACTAAAAAAATACCACAGAGAATATCGGAAATGTATATAGAAAATCAATTTTTATTTCTTTAAACCTAAACTATTAGGGTATCTTATATCTGCTTTTAATCCACGTGAATATCTTAGACCAAATAATAGAATTACAAAAAACTTAATCGCAAGTTCCAACCGGAAGTGCATTAATGTTTGACCGGAAGAGTGATTTCTAAGTAATACTATGATAAAATTTTATTTGTTTTACAGTCATATTTTTGTTGCAATATTTATTTGCTTTTCCATTTAAAATATTTCATATAAAAATCGTCACTCTTACGTATTATCCTGTATACCATTAGTGACAAAAGTTCAGGCTGCTTGGTCTCTTAATTGGTCCGGTTCAGCTCAGACCAGCGTTGTGGCTTTTCCGTGAAATGCCTGCATTAGACCCTGCATTAGACCAAAATTACCATTTCGACGAAATAAAAGTATTCATTTGGTGAACTTTTTATCTCACCAACGGTCGATGGGATAGTACATATTTAAAAAAAGAAATTAATACTGGCAGGGTGATTATTACGGTATGTCACTAACCTTAACATAAAGTGGTTCCAAACAATAAATGTTGACACATTTTACAGTATAGCTGGATTTAATGTCTAGCTATGCTTGGTATCTAGGTCTAATGTACCCGAAAGAGGTATTTTGTTGATAGTAAAGAAGCCATTTTTTTACAAAGCAATTAGGTAGAGTGGCAGCGTGGTAACACTGGAAATAAGCCTTTCCATTTACAGTTAGTTAAACTACGTTGCTCGCAGGAATACGTAGTTTAAATCTCATTATATCTTAATCGTTTCTTATGAGAAAACTCACTTTTAATGTTCACGTCTACGCATACATCCTGAAGAATTGCGACATTTGAATAAATTTGCCTATTTTTTAAAGGAAAATGCAAACAATTATTTAACAAGTTAGGAATTGCAACTGAACCCTTTACTTTGAGTGCTAAATGAATACAGAAAAAACCAAAAAAAAAAACCACTAATACATATTATATTTATTTTAATGTATCCTTTCTTTATAAAGTTTATTTTGAAATAAATAATTTATTTCTTTATTAAATTTTCTTCGAAGAAGATACAGCCGCTCAATTAAGAAAGATAAAACAATTTTTTATGTTTCTAGCATTGAACAATAAAATTGTCTTGAAATAACCTACATTCCTAAAATTGTCTAGAAAACGTTTGCATTCAAGTAATAGGTGTGATGGTTTTGGTTTTGATGAAAGTAAACAGTTTATTGTTCAGGGTGGCCACAAAATTCGGGAAAAAAGTTCCCTGATAATTCCCTGATTTCCTTGACAGATTTCTAAAAAATTCCCTGATTTTAGAACAAACTTTTTTTTTCAAATTTCCCCAATTTTCTTAGGTTTTCCAGATGTCTAGACACCCTGATCAAATAGAACATGTATGCTAAAGGGAAAATATGAAATTAAAAAAAAAAAAAATAGTTTTGCTTGTAATGAAAAGTTAAAATTATTACGTAACATTAAACTTCTAATGGCTTACCACTACAAATCTTCATGTAAATAGCGCCAAAATGTGGATGAACGTGCCTTAAACAATAAAACATTTCCCTGATTTTTATGAAATTTTAGAAAGTTCCCTGACATTTCCCTGATTTTTTCCAGAATCAGAAAACTCCCTGACATTTCCCTGATTTCCAGGTTTTCCCGGTTCTGTAGCCACTCTGTTGTGGTATGCATATGTTAACGCATGAATTTTTTTTTTACATAATGTATCAGTGTTTAATTGAGTGAATTCTTAACTTTTCAATTAATATGTATATTTGTATATTCTATTTTTAAATACTATTCATCACACAGCCGTTGTGTAATATACTCAATTTAAATATTGCAGCGTTGGTTCTGAAAAATAAATGTTATTTGAAAATGTACATCATTATTCCAATATCGCACTGATGTCTGTATTCATTCTAGGAATTGGCAATATGGATGAGCTCATATTAACTCCACGTGGTTTGATATGAAAGATTACATTACACTATATTTATATCTTATAAGTACTACCTATTTTTATTTAATAAATATGAAACTCATATAATAAAACAACATTTTATAATTTTCAGAACAAATATATCATGCCGATATTTAACTCACACACTTAATTTAACAAGAATAATAAAGAGCCGGGGGAAAAACCCTAATACCACACAAGCAATATATAATGTAATATTACTCACGTATCATATAGTTCCTGAAACCATTTCTTCCATGCATGCTTCAATATGCCAACTTGCAAACATATCAATCCTTTCCGAACTCCAATAAGGCCGAAGCGAACGAAGGAACACTAAACATCCAACCACTCTCTCCGGGCACCTCTTGCGGAATGGTTGCACAAACCCGGAATAGCTCACGTGACAGCTCGGCGGCGGAACCGGAAGGAAGTTTGCCCGGAATCACTCAAAAACTGCCCTCTTAAATTCGAAGCACGGAAACACAGGCGAAAAAAGGTTGATTCAATAAAACAGGCGTAGAATGTATTGAACGCAATGGATTATTAAATGACTTTAAAATGAGTTCTATTTTTTTTATCACTGAAAAATAATCGTTTGCTCTTTTCCCTTCTAGAATTTATTTGATTTATTTCAAAAAATTTGAGTTGGGTTGAGCTATCTGACTGTTCTTCGCAGACGAGTGTATATAAAATTGTGAAAGATTAAAAAGACATCTAAATTAAACCCAATTTTGTTTGTTTATAGGAACTTATAATTTTATGATTTCCTTCTTAATTTGTTAAAATTACTTTCAGAAAGATAAGCCAAGAAAAGTGTGTCGAGTGCTGTTGAACTGTTGAATAGTTATACTCAAAAAATTATTTTTAAAGAAAAATATCAAATCGTGAAAATAATTAACAAAAGTGGAATGGATTCAAAGGATTTTTTAAAGGTAAATGTTTTTATTTCTAAAAGAATTTACTGTTTTTATGAAATAACTTATTTGAGTGCTTTTACAAAAATGCATAAAAACTTTGCGATGAATGATTTATTTTTCAATCTCAATTTATTTTTCTTGCTTAAAGGCATGTCTTCTCAATGCTCTTTCATAAGTCCTTCAGTAGCATCTGTTAGTGACATTTAGATAAGTAATTCACAAAGAGCTGCTTTTTATTTGCGTTCTAACGTATAGATGACATTTTCAGAAAAAGTTATTGCGTTTATCCTGGAAAGAGTTTTCTTTCTGACTGTTTAAATTTAGTACGAGTTATGGTCTTCACTTCAAACGTTCAGCATTATTCAGAAATTAATCCTTAGATATTAAAATGGAATTATTTTCATTCGCATGAAGCATCACAAGAAATATGAGGATATAAAATCTTAAAATCTTTTTAAGCTAAACCATTAAAAAGTTTTTACTTTTAATTTAGTTTAGATGGTCTTTTTCGTGAATGGAATAAATTTTAGCTTTAATTAAAAATCACGGATACATTTTAAATCTCGTTGTTTAATATTTATATAAGCCACAAATCAAATTTAATGTTTTTTCAATTATATCTGAAGTTTAATGATATTTTATGTTTAATTCAATATAGTATCTCTCTCACCATTTTTCATTTATTTTTTAAATAACTAAAAATAATCATAAAATTATAATTGTATAATTGTTGATAACAACAATAAAAAAAAATTACGATTTTAAGAGGAATAACTTCAAAACAATATTCTTTAGTTATTCGCATAATATATTTTTCTCATAAAAACATAGAATAACTAAAAAAAAATAATTCACGAATTTTTTTTTTCTAAAAAGAAATTTTATAAGTAAGCAAACTTTAACCTAATCTATCGTTTTTTGTCAATGTAAATCTATCGATTGCATGAATCATGGATTAAACCTAAAATCCTTTTATAAAGAAAAAAAAAAAATGCCTAAACATTTTCATTTCTAGAAAATCTATTCATTCTTGAAACTACTACAGGTATATTTTTTTATACCAATCGGCCACTGTTTCAAAAAGTGGAGTTGGCATTGGTAAAGTGGAATAGGCATTCAGCGCCACCTGCCGATTCTGGGGTTTTATGCCATTGCAGCTGCCGTATAAGTGAACTTGTGATGAGAACGTGATCGAGTATAGCCGTGGTTGGATAGATAGGAATGGAATTTTAAATACACCGGTAACAAAAATTAGCTACTATATTGAAATATGATAAATTTTTTTTGTAAAATCTGAATAAACGAATTAGCACAAGTGAATTAGTTAGACAGCATCAGCTCTTCGTTGGCCTCATGAAAAAGAACCCTGTGATCCTATTTTGGATAGTGCAGTCCATATGTTCACTTTTGAAGAATGCAGGGGTTTTTCAAAGACAAACTGATGTGTTTTCACTACCCCATATTCAACAGTTTTATTTACAAATCCATCCGAATAAAAATAGACCTCATTATTAAACTATATGCAGCTCTTATCAATTTTATAAAACCATATATTTAAAATTCCATATCTGTCTAACCAACACACATCTTGTCACTTCTTTCTGTATCTCCCTCTTTAATGTTATATAATTTCAAAGTAATGGATTCTTTTCTGAAGTACCTTGTATCTATGTAATTAAGAACTATTTCTTATTTAGCATGCAAGAATATTCAGAATCATAGCATGCTTCTACCGTAAATTTTCAAATTAGTTTTTGCAACTTTAGCTTAACCTGTACGATTTTCCTAAGAAATATCAAAAATAAGATATTTGAAACCATTCCTATGTACATAAATTTATAATGTCCACATTATCGAAGATTTTTATTAGAAAGCAAACATTGTAAGGAGAGCAAACTGAAAACCAAAAAAATCTAATATTGTAAGGGGTTTGGCATAAGGAGACGCATATGCTTTTTCTGGAAAAACAAATAAACGTTCTCGAAATTTTCGGTGGAGTAAACACTTCAATCCAAATCCTTTCCCATCTGCAGTGACAGACAAGTGGGGAGTTTCCCTATGCGGAAAATGCTTGGTAAATGCCAGAAACAAAGTAGGGCAAAATTGTTTAAATTTGACGCATTATAGAAGAAGATATGGTGCAATGTAGTGGTGAAAGCACAAGACAATCGAATTGTATTAGATGAAATAGAGAGTGAAGAGTTGGTTATTTTATAATCTGTTGTTTGGAACTGTGTAGAGGTAAAGTAAACAAGAAATCTTCTAGAGAAAATAATAAAAAATAGCAACACGGTAACATCAGTAGTTGTTTTTTAGATGTTAATTTAAATTATGTCTGCATATTACATCACCGCACTACTTATTCTATTATAAACTTACTAAATATTTACAAGGAATGCACAACTGATATAAGAGGAAGTTTGAAAAAATTATTTTGAAAACAATTGTAAAACGGTATTGTATCAAATTAATATATTCTTAAATACAATAAATACTTCATGTTTGTTATTCTTTGTGTTTCTTTAAAAATCTAAAAAAAAAAAAAAGAAAAAAAATTAAAAAAAAAAGAAGAAAAAAAAGACTCATTTCATTTAAAGATAATCAGTCTACTGCTCAACTCTAAATTACTATACGTTGCAATCTATGATTGATGCTACTAATACAATTTAAATAACGAACTTTAATATTACTTCCTTTGAAATGTTTTTCGAAATTTTAAAATAAACTCTCAAAGAGGTGGTGTCAGTTACATCTAAATATTTACAAAATAATCATAATGAATCTATAATCCAATGAATGAAACAATATTAATGTAATTATTTTAATAAAAATGTTTAATATAACATGATAATGTAAGTAATATCATATTTTTTTAAACGATAGCTTTAGAAAGTTAGTTTTTCATTAGCTTTTAACTAATAATTTTGATCAAAGTAAATATAATTATAATAAATTCCATTAAATATAAATTACATTAAATAATAATAATAAGAATAAAACATCTTGCATTTTAACAGGATTTTACAATCTAAAAGTAATTATGATTATTATTGAACTTAATTTATATAAAATAGAAAATCAATCACAAGATTTATATTAGCAAACACCGACTACTTTTTAGTGCTACTCAAACATGAAGTCTTTTCTCTATTTCCATAAATTTTAAGTAAGCAATCTAATAGTCATTCCAGAAAACAATTTCAAGTTGAAAATAAAACAATTTTTTACAAAAGCATGAATCATGCAAATTTTCATTAAAAAACGTAAGATAAGATTCATCAATGTCTAAAACCTATGCAGCTTAAAAAACTACATTTTGGATTTTTAAAAGCTACGCACTTTCGTAAACATCGTAAAATTGTTGACCACTATAAAATAAATCTCCACACTTTGAGTAACTTTTTTTGTCTTTTTGTCGTTTTTTATTGTTTTAAACCTAAGAAGTGATAAAAATCTTTCTAACCTTTGTTTAGAAAACCTATACATTATAAATGATGTAGAAAAAGTGTGTACCTTAACAATAAATGAGAAATAAAAAAATAAAAAATTCTAGATCATAAACGCAAACCATTTTAGGATATAAATTTCAAGTTTAAAAAGATCAGACTCAAAGCACGTTTTACAAATACGGTAAATAAAATAACAAAATACAGCGTTTTTATATAGGTTACGTTGGCCTTAATGAAAATATATAATTCTAATTTCTATAGGGAGCTAATCGTAAAAGTTAAAAAAAATTCTTACTATCAAAATTGAATAACACCTTCAATCTCTTACTATGGATTATTCGAAAGTGATATGATCAAAAACATAGATGAAAAAAATCTATTAAAAGTCTTTTAAAAAATTTATTTATGTTTCTTGTTCATTTGTTAAGCAAATATAAGACTATTTTCAGTTATTTTGCTTCAGAATTTTTTTACGAACAATTTAAATCTCTTTTTTGGAATTAACATGTTTCGGCACAGCATGTGATAATTTTTTTTAAGGTTTATCTAAGTACCGTAATAGTTTTCTAGAAAGGTAAATCAAGAATTCAAAAGAAAAATTTCTAAGATACACGTGCTAAAATTTAAACAATTCATAATAAAATTATCCAACACTCATGTTTTCCTTTCTTAAATGACACAACGTTACAGGCTGTTGACTTGTTAAGCATTAGTTAACCCTCTTTGGCAAGAGGAGAATACATCAAATTAAAAGATATATAATTTTAAAAATACATCCCATGAATAGCTTTTAATAGTCTTTCTTACAAAGACTTAGAACTTTTTGTATTTCACTATTTTTTAAATATCTTTGACATATAATAAAATAATATTCATCTGAATATATTTCAAACACTGCTATTTATATAATATACAAGAATATTGAGTTTATCTATAACAGTTCATCATAAAATAAATAAAGACTTGGGTTAGAGTTTATTTGAAATTGATATTACCCAGCAGGATTCAAATAGGGCACTGCTGAATTTGGATGATTATTATTACATTAGAATTATGATAAATGCTTTGTGCTTGCATTAAAACATGATTATTATGATTTATTATGAAACAGATTAACCTTGGAGAATGCAAGCTAAATATACAATTCTAATAATTTGGTGCCTAGTATTTCATATATTAGTTAATTGTGTTCTATTATATTTGATTCTAAATATATTTGACGTCTATTTGTAATTGCATAGGTTACTAATGAGAAGTATAATTTGAAGAATATACCAACACAAATAATTATTTTAAACTATGCATTAAAGTATAAATAAATAATTTTTCATACTTGTAAATATAAGAATTTAATAATTATAGATCATAAAAGTAATTTCCAGAACGTACTAACCAACCAAATAATTATTTTTTACTAATATTTGAAGATAAAACTGTATTGATATCCTATAATTAAATTAAAAATAGCTACATATTTTTTTTGTACAGAATCAGTGATTAAAACCAATTGAAGTTTAAAATTATCCTATAGTTCATTTTTGAACAGTTAAGGTATACCAATAAATTAGGAATTGCAAAATTTGACTAAAGTATGAATTTTTTCTTCTTCTTTCAAGATATTCCCGAATTCATTACCTTTTAAATGATACCATTTTCTTTCTGAGACTCGAATTACTTTTTAAATTACAGTGGGTTTTGTGTAGTCATTAATAAATTTAATAATACTTTCATTAATAAGTGTAGTAAAATTTAAACGCGTTTTCTGAAGAATTACATTTTGGTGTTATACGACTTTACTTCAATGGTTATAACTTCATTATAAATGGTCTGATTTACAAAATTCTATTTTTTTTTTTTTTTTTGTAGATAATAGTTGTGAATAAAATTTCATCTCATTGTACAGTTAGTAATTTTAAATGATGCTATAAAACTGGAAACACAATTTATAGCTATAAAAAATCTTAAAACTACCATTCTATTTGTACAAGTTATTAAAAACTAAATTTAGATAATTTTTTAGCATTGCTTTTACTTTATAACTTTAACTCTTTTACAAGAAATATTGAAATTCAATAAGAAGACATTGTTGCTTACCAAATTAGTCGCTTTCTTGGTGCCCTTGTGTAAATATTCTTTCGAAATATGTAAATATATTCGGTAAATATAAACTGAATGTATTATGAATATTTAAAAAAGTTATGGAAAATTAAACATGAGTCAATTTATCAGAATTCATTTTCTATCTTAGTGCAACCAATGGCCTTTCAATCCTAAAAGCATTTTGAAATTTATTAAAATGCTTACATATTTTTTTAAAGATTTAAAGCCATGTTAAAATCCATTATTCCAGGGATATATTTTGTTATAGAGTCCACTTTCATGCATTATGCACTTTAAACTACATTATAAATTTATTTTAATTATTGATTATTTAGAATTTTAATTGTATTTGGTTAAAGAAAGTCTGAAAGTAACAAAATTAATTCTTTACAAATCAAGTTCAATGTTTGTATTGATTACTTTCAAATGATGCTCACTTTCACAACAATACACATAAGAACTATATTTAAGTTCATAAGGAATATATAACCATTTAGAAGCAATGAATTTAAAAATAATTTGCAAAAACTAAAAAAAAAAATCACTAAAGTTTGCAATTCCACAGTTCAAGGCATCAAAAGAATATTGCTATAGAGTTTATATTTTAGCTAATAGAAATAGTAAATCAGTGTAAAATAAATTAAAAATATTCTAAACATGAGATAAAAAATTATAAAAAGATAGTTTTTTTGTTGTTTTTTGAAAATTTATTTAAAAAGTTTTAGAACTAAATTTTTATACTGCACGTTAAGGTTAAAATGTCAGTCACAAAAATGCTTCTGAGATCGAATGTTGAAAGCTATCATTACATTTTGATGTATTGACAGAAAAAAGTAGCTTAAATATGAATGTACTGTATTAAATTTGGAAAAGTAAATTCGTGTCTATGATGAAAATTTTATGCAATTTACCATGATACAATATTTTAAAAATTTAATGAAATATTTTGTAGAAAAAAAAGCTATCCTGCATAACTTGCATCCAGAAAATATATTAAATATAGTCAATTTGATTAATGTCTTTAGTTTCCCTCACAAGTAGTAATCTTTTTTTAATGCGTTCTGTTTTGGACAAGTTAGAAAAAAAAATCAATCAGCTAATTTGTTTTGCATTAATTCTTTACCTCATGAATACATTTATAAAAGTCAATTTTCTGTTAAATGGGTTGTTTAAAGTTTAAAATTCTGTAACTTTTATTATAAATTATCCTGAAACTTCCGATTGGCGATTCATATCCTTCTTAACATAATATGTACCTAAAGAAATAAAACAAATTGAATTACTTAATACTTCATGAAATACGAAACATTTTATTTTACCTGTTAAATGAAAACCATTGACATAGCATGTTAATGCTTAAATGGTATCCCACATATTTATAATTAAAACTAAAATTTTTCTCTTCCAAGTTAGTGCTATTTTTTCTGTTTATCATTTGATCTAAACCATGAAGTTTTTTTTTTATGAAAATAAAACATCTTTAAAATGAAATGTGGATTTGAAATCGAAAACTTTTCTTCACTTATTCAATCTAAAATCGTACAACTATTGGTTTGAAGGTTTTCTTGGATAGAAATCAAATGGATTACCTGAGAATATATCGATTATAATCCATTGCTAATGGACAAACTGTGTTAAGGGTTGCTTGAAGGAAATATCGATACATTGCAGAAAAGTTTCATTCAATTAAAACTTATCATCGATTGATGTAGTACATGGCATATAGAATTGGAATATCATTATTTGAAATGATTTAAAAGTAATCAAAAAACTTATTTTACTACTTAGTAAGACAAATATTACGAATGTAACTTCTGTATATTTTCTATTTCATTTTCTTTATGAGGATTAAAAATAAAAATAAAACATTATTCATCACAGTACCAGAGTATTATAAAAGTCTCTCTTAATACGTTCAGACAATCGTTCATTTTAATTTCAGAATAATCTTAAGTAGTAATTGAGTACACTTCAAAAGCTGATTTTTAAATTTTTAAAAAAAAGAAGAAAAAAAAAGAAAAAGGAAAAAAAAAAAAGAAAAAAAAAAAAGAAAAAAAAAAAAGGAAAAAAAGAAAAAAAAAAGAAGCCAACATAAATAATGTTAAAATGGAAAGTACTTTTTTTTTTAATTATTAAGATGTTTTCTAAGCGAATATTGTCTTTGTTTTTTTATAATCCAGCTTAATATCCAATATATTTATTTTTAAAGTTCAAACGACAACTTTTAAGACATCATAATTTAACAAAGCTTTACCAAGAATACTTTCCCGATTTATTTTGTTTAAATGGAAATAATATATGCTTCTTAAGTTTAAAAGTCGGTATCATTCAGAGTATACATTCTCTCAAAATAAAATAATCAGTTATCGTCTGCATTTAATTCAAATAAAAAGAGTTGAGATAAAAAGAAAACCTTAAAACTGTTCACTTAAATTTCTTTTATTGGAGGACTACGAGTACAGACAGACGTTAAATATTTTAAAATTCCATGGTCCATGGCAACTAAGAAGAAAGAAATATATGTCTGTACAGAGAGTAAAGTTTGACATATTTCCTTAAGCTTTACGTAGTTGACATATTTTTTCGAACTTTAAGTACTCTAAACATAATGTTTGAGTAGAAGATTGATGGATATTTAATATTTTTGGAGACTATGGTGAAAAAGTACACCTAGAATACTCATAAATTCTATTTATCATTCTTTTTATGGTATAAAAATAGGAATACTTTTCGGTACTAAAAACAGAATAATATTTAACTTAACATTTTATTAAATAGTTTTCTACGTGTGTTTATAATATTTATTGTGTAAACTGAACATGACTTAAGAAAATAGAAGTTTAGTAAATAAATTGTTAAAAAATATTACTGAAGCAAGTACAATACATTTATAAATGATTTTGAAAAAATATTACCTAAACCTATAAGTTATATTTAAAATGCCTTGCATTCAAAATAATGATTTAATATTTTACTAGACAGTGATTGGGTACTTACACGACGATATTTTTTTTAATTTTACAAATTACAATGAAATTGGTTGTAGTCCCTTCCAATTATTGTAGTAATAATAATTATAGGTCAATTGTCAGTCTCTTACTAAAATATCTATGATTTAGACAGTGATCCGCTCTTTTCTAACAAAGTACATATTTATTTTAACTTTATTGATTAATAAATACATTTTCTATTTCATTCGAAAATACTAACTTTTAATTAATAAACTATTAAGTCTTAAAAATCAAAGAAATTATTATATTTCTCTACTGTATAATTTATTAATCATTTTATATTTCTTGAACCATTTTTTTTCCCACTTCATTGCAACCCCAAGAAAACATTTAAAATAATTTGGAGAATGGCAACGTAATTATTTTCTGTCAATGGTTATAGTAAAGCTGCAATATGTATTTTACACAATAACCTAACTTGGACTATAAGTATTAAATTTCAAACTATTACCAGAATAATTTTGAAAATAATTTTGAAAATAAGTGTTAATATTATTGTTCCTTCTATAACTAAGGTGAGTAAACCCTTTTCGATTATGTATTCTCTGACTAATTTGCTTCTTCACCAATTGAGATTGGTGATTCAGGAAAGGATTTTTCATCACTAGTGTTTGGTACTTGGACGCAACGTCAAAGGGTTATTCAAAATGATGAAAATATATTGAAAAATGAGTTATTTTTGTTAGTAATAAGGATCATACTTAGCTTTTAAAACTGTATAATTTCTTCTTGGAATAGTAATTTTTATAATTGAGTTTAAAATAGGCCAAAACAATATCCCAAGTAGAATAATCTCCAATTTTTTGAGAAATGACGAAATGGATGCAGTGATAAATGTATGCTAGTTTTCTCCACACCTTTTTTTTTATTTTATTTTTTTTATTTTACTTACAACTCATATTTGAGCATAGGGTAATAAAAAATTGCATTTGTAAAAACAAAAAATTTCTGCACGTTTCGGAATGTCTTGAGTTCAAAAAAGTGGCCAAGAAAATGGTTTGTGTGTGTTTATGGTCAGAAAATCTCCCGAATGGATTGATCGATGCTGTTTAACTTTAGTATACGGGTCTTATCAAAAACCGTTTCTAACAACTTTAATCAAAACCACCATCGTAATGTCTTTTAATGCATTCTGAACATTCATACCCCCGATTTTGTCATAAAAATTCGAAAAGGGTGTAAAAAGTTGAAAATGAACGTATTTAACATAGATTTGTCTTATCTTGAGCATTGCACATCAATGACTGTTTCTCCTTCTTTTCATTTACCGTAAATCAGTAATGTTATAATTATCTCCAAAAATAGAGCCGAACTCCTAAAATTAGCTTATGCCTTAAATTTATATTGTGTAACTGAAAGTTGTAAGAGTTGGCTTAACGGAGCACACTGCACACTTTTCTATTAAAACGCATTGCGTTATAAATAATCTAATGTAATCTAAGTTCTGAAATAAATTTGAGATTTTGGAATAGAAGAAGCTAGATGAATATTTTGATTATATTGTTTCCTTATAATATACGAGTTGCAAAAGAGTTTTACATATGTATATTAGGCTCATCAGTCAACTTTATGCAGTAGTCTTCCTATTTTTAAGTAACCATTTTCAGTAATGTTATTCAGTGTGTCAGGGAAATCGAATTTTTCCACAATTTTTTCTCGCATAAAATAATTTTTTATTGGATGTATAAGTTTGCTTCCACCGTTGAAATTTTTTTTTAAATTCGGGCTTCATTGTAAAAAACTGGTTATACATATATGATTCAAGGTATTATTCATCGCTGGACACTTCTTTCTCCCATCTCACGCAGCATACGAATCCCGGGTTGAAAAAAAAATAGACATCTTTGGAAGCGATCCACGAATCGATCCAATTTTTTACTTCTTCATAAGACCGGGAGTGTTAGTCAGCCAGGCCATATGCCAATGATCAAAACAAGTGATAATCAGAGGGAGCAATGTCTGGAGAATACGGCGGGTGGGGTAGGACATCCCATATCAACGTTTTAAAATATGTCTTGATCACTTTCGTCACATGGCGTCGAGCATTATCATGGTGCAAAATCACTTTATCGTGTCTCTTCTTGTATTGCGGCCTTTGTCTTTCAATGCGCAGCTCAATTTCATAAGTTCAACGTCAGGTATAGTTATTCAGAGATATGAGCACGGGATTCTGTGAATGGCAACAAAATGCCACTCACGGTTACGGTTATAGTTAAAGAAAAAAGAAATTTTCGAATGGCAACACATACTTTTTGCTGTCGCCAAATGCTCAGCGTATGCGATAACACTAGAGAACGTTACAACGATACGTGTATCACAAAAAACTGAAGCGTAATGCACGCACAAAAAACAGCTTTGCGAACGGCCAACAAAAACACGATCGGGACACACGGAGGAAATTTGCATGTGACAGAGGCAAGACACTAATCGCTGAACGCCACTCATCAGATATTCAGCGTAGAAAACCGAGATTAAAATTGCCTGTGATGGCACTTAAGTGAAATTTGGCCTCTGTCATATGCACATTTCCTCCGTGCATAACGTGTCCGTTTTTTATGATGCACGTACCGATCCAACGCTCCTTAGGGTTTTCGCATGCGCTGGGCATTTTGTGACAGCTAAAAGTAGGTGTTGCAATTGCACATTTCGAGTTTATGTTACTATAACCATAACCGTGAGCGCCATTTTGTTTCCATTCACAGAATCTCGTGCTCATACCTCTGAATAACTATACCTGAAATCTCATCTCGATCCGTTGAACGGAAAGGAAGCTAAAGGTCCATACATCGGCAAAGTTTATTTATGACCACCGTATAAAACTTTACAATTTTTGAATGATGAATAACTCTTTTAAGAGATATTGCCTCCATTATTTGCACAATTCCAACAATCACCCTAATTAGTTTGGTTTTCTAAGAGAAACAATACAACTGTACAGTTCTTATGTTGCAATGAATACATATCTCAAATATTTTTTTTCTACACATGCATCACGTAAAACATTAAAAACAACTTCTCTCATGAACTATATACAATATACAGATAAAGAAAAGAAAATATAGCAAATTTATTTACCGACTTATATGAAGATAATTTTGCTCATAAAACAAAGCAGATGTGACAACCGAAATAAAGTAACTATGAATCATATTTCTCAGAAAAGTTATTTTTTCATTTGTATAATGCGTTCAATGATTGATAGTAAAAGGAAAATGTATTAAGATAATTTGCGTATGGATGTTATTCGGGTTTATTCTAAGTAAATATAACTCATTACGAGAGTAGATTGTTTAACATTTTTACTAAGCAGTGTTTATTTATAATGAAATGTTATTTAATAGTTTTATTTTAACAATAGTTTTAACGAGAAATTAAGTGTATGAATTTTGCCTTTTTTTTTTTTTTTTTTTTTTTGATAAGTTTAAGTACATCAAGTCATTCATCCAATTCCTTTTCAATAAACGTAATAGACATATTATTTGCTTATGTTTCATTTATAAATATGAAACAATGTAAAATTCATCGCTAGTATTATTTTTTTTCTTTCTTTCAATTACCCATATTTATACACAGAATAATAGTCCGAGAATAATAGACTGCAATTTTTGGACCCCATCGAACATAATTCTGAATTTTTTATAGAAATTGGAGAAAAGTTAGTAGATTTCGAATCCACTGGTCTGCCGTGGCAAAAATGGCCGAAACTGATCAAAAATCGACTTGGAATGAGTTGAACTAAAATCCGATTGCCAAATATGTCATAACTTGCCAAAAAGAGAACAAACTTTTTCGTCTGGCAACATACAGCAATTTGATTTTCAATGAGAAAAAGCGCAAACGATTTCTGATCTCTGGCTCGGAAAACTTGTATCTTTTAAAAGTAAGCCAAATTAGCGACATCAGTTACGTCATCAGTGACGTAATGTTTATTGCAAATTTGGCTCATTTGTAAAAGATGCAAGTAAGCCATTGCCACACATCCAAATCATCTGCAACTTTCTTAATTGAAAATTAATCTTAATTCTTAACTAAGCCAATCCCCACCTCCGAAATTCCCTTTAAAAGGCTTTAATGGCGTAAAAAATTGAAAAACGAATGCCTTCAACATAGAGTACTCTTTCCTTGAGCTTACCTCATCAACGATTGTTTTTTCTTCTCTGCTCAGTTTCTCTTATTACTAATTTTTACATCATCCTTATTTATAAGTAGACCGCCAAAATCATAAATTTAGCAGATTTTTTTTTTTTTTTTTTTTAATTTTTTTTTTATAAAGATTCTTACAAAAATTATCGCAAAAAAATAACTCCAAACTGGCCATTTTTACTAAATGAATGAGGAAAATATAAATTATGTAGATGCCACAAATCCAGGTTTATATTATAGTGTAATTGAAAGTTGTGCGATGTTCCACAACCCTAGTTTTTTTGTAACTTCTGTATAATTTTACATAATGAAAGAGGGTAAATTTTTTTAAGAAACACAATTAATATTCACTGACGTTAAGAAATAGATACGTAGAAATCAGTTTATAGGAAATTGTAGATTCTTCTAACAACGAAGCAAATATTACCTTAGTTTTTTTACTTATCCAACCGTAAAAGGTCATTAATTAACTTTTATCACTATAAATAGTTTTCATAAGTATCTGTCTAATTTAAAATAGTGAATGTCGATGTAAATAAACATTGAACACTTGAGTGAGTTAATGATGTATAAATAATAAGAACAGAAAAATCTCTCTAGGATTACATCAATACGAAATTAAGAAGTTTCTTTTAATCCGAACATGTTCTTAATGTTTATTAAATTATGTACATAACTACTTATCTTAACAGATAAGCAAAAATACTTTTTCAATTGCCAACTTCATTTAAATCGATGGATATACATTGACAAAAAAGAGAATTTGCAGACTTTATTCCCTTAGCAACATGGATTTAAATCATATCTTTATTGGTTTCTCCCTTTGAAGCATCTCTTAAAATACGAATGCGAACTTGTTATGCTAATTTAAATCAATATGGTATAGAAGATATGCGTTTGACAAGTTTATCGCTAGACAATCGGACGATTTCCATACTCTCTTTCATATTTAAAACTACCGCAGAAAAGTGAGTAAATGTACTATTACGTAATTATAGGATCATATGCAATATTATTTTGGAGGCATAAACTTTTAATGGAAAATATCACCCGTCAGAGGTAGTACCAAACTAAAGTAGTTTAGTAAGATTTTAAATTAACTAGGGCATTCATTCCATTTAAAACAAATAGGGGTGTGGAACATCGCACAACTTTCAGTTACACTATGATACTGATGTGGATTTGTGTTATTTTAATCGTTGATGAGGTTATGCTCAAGAAAAAAGAACTCTGTGTAAAAGGCATTTTTTTTCTCTTCTTTTTTTTTTCTTCTTCGACTTTTTAAGCCATTAAAGTATTTTTACGAGAATTTCGGAGGTGGGACTGTTTGGAACACCAACCCACAGACGGTTCAGGGAATGAGCGAAATTCTACAGTTGTTTTGCCTGCAATAATTTTTAAATTATATTACTAATTTAAATATATAATTCTTTTAAATTATTTTTTATTCATTTGTTTCAGATACAAACAATCATCCTAATAAAAATACTTAAAAAGTATTTTATTTTAAATTTTATTTATAAATTTAAAAATGTAGTATATTGCTGGAAAAACTGAGGATAAAATTACGCATATATAGAGGAGAAGAAAAAAAAACGATCGTTGATGAAGTATGCTCAAGGAAAGAGAACTCTGTGTTGAAGGCATTCGTTTTTCAACTTTTTGCGCCTTTGAAGCACTTTTAGGTGAATTTCGGAGGTGGGGATGGTTCGATCACCTTAAGAGGCATTAGCTCAGTGATTTTTCTCAAAATCATTAGAGCCGTTTTTTAGCAATTACTAAAAAACATGATTTTTTCAAAGGCAGCTACCTTATGCGTACACGCTATTTTGACGAAAACCTTAATGGTAGGTCCCTGTGCCCTCACCAACCCGCACAACAAATTTGAACATCGTAGGTCAATTTGTTCGGAATTATACTGAGCACAGACACACAAACAGAAATTTTTCTGGATCACTTTTTGAAATCAGGATGTTAACGTGGAGAAATGCAATTTTTTTTTTTTTTTTTTTTTTTACCAAATACTATACTTTTCTGTATAAATATATAAATATGGGGAATTGAAAGTAAAAACTGATAATTTACTTTTTATCTCAGATACTTACAAAACTTGATGAAACATCAATGAACTCTATCAAACTTCAAGAAATACTTCAGTGCGTAAAACATCAGATACAGCTATAACTTAGACTCGGGTAAATCAAAGCAGAACTCCTTCCAATTTGACTCGAAACCTCAAATTCACCCAAGTACCATTTCTGGTGGTTTTTATATCCTCGCATGTGAACTTTTCCGAAAAATACAGTGAACTATCTGGCGATCAGGACACGTTGAAAACCATCTGGAAACTTCTCGTTTTACTCGGGTGTTGTCATTTCTTCCAATCCTTCATTATCGTTATTAACAAATAAATTTCAGAAAAAAGAACTTAAAAAAGAAATATGTACACTATGTACAATTATATACAGGAAAATTGCGCAACTATTTATTCATGTACATCTCTCACCAATAGCAACCTAGTCAACAGTAACTCAAGACGACAAAACGGCTGCAGACAATTGACTATTCCTTACAATAAGCGAGCCACTTGCTTCCTTCATAATAAAGGCTACACCCATTGCTAATATTATTCCATATTTCAAACTGAATGAAGTCGTATTGTTGTATTCAACGGACATTTTCCACATTTTTACTTTCAATTACCCATATGTAATACATTAGTGCAATGAAGGTATAATATTCGGCCAGAGAAAAAAAATCGATTTTTTTTTCTCCAAGAAATAGTTAATTAATAATAGTTAATTAATAATCTTGGATGTTCCACGTTTTGGAACATCCTGATCTCAAAAAAGTGATCTAGAAAAAATGTGTGTATGTGTGTACGTAGTCAGCATAACTCCCGAACAAACTTATCTACGATGTTCAAATTTGGAGTAAGGGTTGATGATGGCACAAGGACCTACCATTAAAGTTTTAGCCAAAACAGCACATGCGCATATGGAAGCTGCCAATGAAAAAATCATGTTTTTCAACGATTGCTATGAAACGGCTCAACGATTTTGCTCAAAATCACTGTGGTAATGCCTCTTAAGGTGTTCTAAACATCCCCACCACCGAAATTTCCGTAAAAAGGTTTTAATGGGATAAAAAGTTAGAAAACGAATGCTTTCAACACAGAGTTCTCTTTCCATGAGCATAGCTCATCAACGATCGTTTCTTCAACTCTCCGCAGTTTCACTTATAAGAAAAAATAATATAAGAATTATCGAAATAAATATAGTCAAAATCTCCCTTTCGGCGATTTTTTTTTTTTTTTTACGCACATAAGAATTACCTGAAAAAATATCACCAAATTGGTCATTTTCACTTTCAATTACCATACTGTTACGAATTTTTGTATATTTGTAAATATTTCGTAGTGTTAATTTTGTAAATAGGAAAGTTTATGCACATTTTGCATAAGGCAGTGCAATAGTTCGTCTTAAGTTGGCTTCCCTGCAATATGGGTCTTGATGCTTGATAACGAGTTTTACAGAGATAACGCTGGGAAGCGAGTTTTACAAGGAGCAGGGCATTTAACATTATGGTAATTGGAATTTCGCCAAATTGGCTAAACAGAGCCAGATTGGCGACGGTTTTGGCTACATTTTCGGTCCCCATGTACATGTATAGGACTTTTCGACTACGATCTGGAAAGTTCTCCAAATGTCTATCTCTGGAAGATTCCCGAAAGTTCGTCTCCCCTATATAAGACCGGCCGTGAGTGGAGTTGGTTAGTTAGTCAGTAATTGACTGAGTTGGGTTAGTCAGTTGTTGACTTGAAGTAGTTGACTGAGTTGAGTCCATTAGCTGACTGGAATTACTGAGTTGAGATACTGAGTCTCAGTGAGCATTCAGAGTAGTCCTAAAGTGAACTGTATTGCATTGTCTTTTGCGGTAATTTAGCAGTCGTGTGTCAAGTTTAACTGCTGTTTGTGCTCTATTGTTGCGTATAGAGCTGTATTGAGTCTACTAGAACGAGAAGTTCTGGAGTTGTAAATGAATCTGTAAAGAGTTAAATTGGAATAAATTACTGCAAGTTTTGATCTGCTTTGGCTTCAAATCTTTCGAACCCATCCACCCAACAATATGTACACATAGGGTTGTAAAAGTATAGCACTCGGTCAAAAAACAAAAAGTTCATTTTTTTTTTCTTTTTTCATTTCTCCACGTTTTGGAACATTCTGATTTCAAAAAAGTGATCTAGAAAAAATTTCTGTCTGTAAGTATGTGTGTCTGTGTGTATGTGGTCAGCATAACTCCCGAACAACTTGACCTAGGATGTTCAATTTTGGTGTGTGGGTTATTGATGACCATGAGACCAACCAATAAGGTTTTTGTCAAGTCCCATGGCCACCACTAACCCTCATCCCAAATTTGAACATCGTAGGTCAATTTGTTCTGGAGTTATGCTGACCACGTACACACAGACACACATACACATAGAAATTTTTTTCTGTATAACTTCTTTGAAATCAGAATGTTCCAAAACATGGAGAAATGCAAAATAAATGGAATTTTTTTTTTTGACCGAATGCTATACTTTCATTACCCTATGTATACATAAGGATAATTGAAAGTAAAAATATACATTTAAACGATAACAAATAAAAATATTGTCGTAAGCATTTAATTTCTAAAACTATAATATTTATAATATGCTGAGAAACTTACGTTACTGGACACTTTAAATGAAAAGAAATAGCTGCAAATTAAAGGAATAATCTTTGATAATCGAATTTTATGGCTTGAGAAAAGAAATTCTGAAACAGGTTAAAGTTACCTTCAAGGGAATTATAATATTCTATTATTCATTTTCTGTGGTATTTTATATTTTTCATATTGGTAATGCCTAACTTCAGCATCCCTTAAAATGGTGCCAAGTTTCAAAGGTTCATGAAAAAGATAAACATGGAGACAAGTTTCCCAGAAATGACTAAATGCTTCATGGCTGACTTATTTTATCTTTGAAAACTCAGTCCCATTACTTTACCGTATTAAATTCCAGAAAAGTTATAATCAGCAAAATAAAGCTGAGTAAACATTTTAATTACGATTGAAGCCAATTAATCTAAGAAACGAAATAAAATTAAGTAAACTATGCTACCCATATTTTTTCGCTTTAATTCTGCACATGAGGGGTTTGAAGTATATTTTTTAAAAAGGATGATAAATCTAGCTACATTAAAGGAATAAATAATAATTCTTCCAATTAATTTTTGTTTCTACTTAATAAAAAAAAAAAAAAAAAATAGAAATTTAAATGTTTCTATTTTATTTACGAATGGAAGAAATAATTGTAGAAATTTGATTTAAAATGGAGATAAAACGCCTTAGGATAATCCATTTAATAAGACTGTAATTAGTAGTTATGTAGATAATAAGTTAATCATTTTGGAAACATATGTATAAAATCAAATGCAGCGAAATTAATTTTACAAAATGAAATAAGCTGCAAAATGCGTTTATTTTAGTCAACTTATTTATTAATACAAAATATATACCAATATTTTACATTCTACTTTAAATTTCGTATTTTATCTTTGAGAAGAAATATAGATAAAATGATATTAAAGATCAGTCTCGGGAAGTTTCTAAACTCATATTTGGCTGAGAAACTTTCATTTCGTCCATTTCCGTGTAAGTAATATCTTTTTCACGAAAAGTACACTCGATAAGAAAAATATTATACATTCTAGCTGCAACGAACAAATTTATTTATTTGTGCTGCTGAATAATCTTTTTTAATGTCCATATTTCCTTCAAATGCTGATGTTGAAAAATTCTGAAGTTATTTTAGATATGCAGATTCAGATTCATGGAACTTTATTCACAACCACTACTAAAGGAAACGTAAAAAAAGCCTTTTTTTGCAAGCTGTTCGAGTGTAATTTTCAGTCTTCTTTCTCAAAATTCATCTCATCTCTCGGTAAAATTTTCGCATGATTTCCAATCTTTAAAGATATAAAGCAATATTATTAAAATGTAAATTTTTTTAAGTCCATTTTTCATTGGTTACGAGATGCAGTTAACGAAATATTAGGCTAGTTATAAGATATACTTGATTAATTTGAGGTATATTTATTTAGATAAGCTGTAATTGTTTTTAAAGAGAATTTACTAGGCTCAAACTTTTTAGAAAAAATAGATTGATTCCTTCAAAGACAAATCGAAGGTTTATTTTATTCAAAAAATTAACCACTAGGGGCTCCCTAAATTGACACTAGTGGCGTCACAAACAATAATTCATTTGTGGAAAAACATGACTCGACGAGAGAACGAAGGAGATAGATTGGATAAGGATTTGAGGAAAGATGGTGGAGGATTCGGCGGAAGAAATCTCAAAGATGCCTGAACTTGTATTTTATGTTACTTAAAACAAATATTAATTCATTAGGTTTTGTATCGCGAATTGTACTATGTCAAATGAACGGAAGAAGTATCTCTTTGTGATATGGTGATCATTTAAAAACTTGTTATGTCTTCTCTGTGGAACAATAAAGAAATGTTTTTGTCTAAAGAACTTAATAAAGATGTTACAATAGGCTGTACTTTATTACAATTACATTTTACAAATTTGTGAGGGATGTATTTCAAAAGTGTACCCTCTAAAGATATTGAAATTTGTCCTCCGTGCCTCATTTAAATCTAAAGCCTTATTAGTCTCTTAGAAAAAGAATTTGAAGTTTTTTATGGTAGATTTATAATGATCTTCTTGATTAATTGATAGAATAAATCTCACCTCTTTCATTGAAATTAATGTTATACAATTTAAATATTGAAAACCTTATTTAGCTTTTATTACACATTATACAAGTCAGAAATAAATACATAGCAAATCACTTATTTCCAACTGTTTTTCTGCTATAACACTTGATTTATCACTAGTTGGTCAATCTAATAACATTGCCACTGAAGAGAAATTCAAACTGCTTAAATGATAACGTTATTGAAGTATAACCCTCTCCCCTCCTCTCTAGCACTCTCTCTCTCACGTAAATCTCGTTCAATCTCGCGTAAAATTGGGATTATGTTCATAAATACAGCTCTGGCAGCACTTGAAAGTCAGCACATCAAAATACACTCACACCAATAGCGAACAGAATTCAGACGTAGCCATTCTCACTCTATTTCAAATCAATACTTATACGCGTACATCGTTACGGCTACAAAAAACATACACTGAAAGAGACGAGAAAGAAATAAGCCCACGATCTCCAGTCATGATACTTGGGGCTGATTGAGGCAATTACAGACGGTATCGTATTGTTGGATCTCATTGTTACAGATGATGCTTCTACTTAATGACCGTTGCTATGCTTCTAAGGAAACTGTTTGCTTTGTTATCTTGGATCTTGAGACGCTTTTCTGGTCAAAACATCCAATTTCAGTGGCATTAGACACTGAAGATAGTGAAATGTTACAGTTGGTATAAATGATTGAGAGTTTGTTGTGGATAACTTTTATCTTATTTTGGTGTGTAACAAAGCAAAAAATAGTACTATCGGTTTTTCTAAAGAAGTATTTCCAAAAGATCACACTAAATGTTTACAAAACTATCAAGAATAGTAATAGATACACTGACAAATATCTTTATCAGTTCTGCACCAGCACAAACTAAAGTCATACTTTCATTCTAAAAACACATTTTTCTTTTTTACATTTGTATCACATTGAGTATCATGATAAATTAAAATGTATTTGATTAAAATCAGGATCCTTAATCTATCATTCTGAAACATGTGATTTATCATTTTACATTTAAATAACCATTAACAAATAAATTCAACAAATTTACAGCAAGAAGAATCGTAAAGTTTCAACAGTAAAAATGATGCTACAATTTTATTTTTGTTTAGTATACTTTGCACTGATCCGGATGTTTATTTCTGACACTATGAAATGCTTATCACTCTCAAATACATCTTGTAATTTTAAATATAGCTAAGATTACGAGATCGAAACATTATCACGCATAACTCACCCTCTCCAAACCACCTATGAATGAACATTAAGGCTACGCCCTATTAATAAGCACTAGCCTCTATCATCGTGCACACACGCATTTGGTGATGCCAGGACCGAACCTATGATCTACTAATTATTAACTCGGTACCTTTAACCACCTAGACACTGGGACGGTATAGCACTTTGTAAAGAAATGCATTGTATAAATATCTATTAATATAAAAATTTATATTTAAAAAATGTGTATCACGTGCCTTTCTCACTTCACTCTTTCATTTGTATGAACCTAAGTTTAAAGGATTTATTTATGTGTTTTCTAAAATAATATTTTAGAGATATTCTTACTGTTGTAAAAATTATCGAAGAGTATATTCATGCACCCTGCAGATCAGTTTGATACTAAAAAAAAAAAAAAAAAAAAAAAAAAATTTTTTTTTTACATATTTGTGTTCGATACTAAAACACTAGTCTTTAAATTTTATAGGAGCTTTTATATTTTAGTAGAACATAAATTAATATCTCGTATAATAAAACGATATAAACTGGTAAGTGTATGGTAATAAATTTAAAACTGAATCTATGGGTATTCAAATTATCCCCAAAATATCTTAACGTGGTTTATTTCTTCTATTATCAGAGATAGGACATCTGTGTAAATGGCAAAAATGGAAAAATTAAGGCAAAAATTCAGAAAAAGAAAGTCGTAATTTATTTTTTAAAGTTAAATTATTATTTTTTACTTTTTACATCTCCTACAGTGGTAAAAGGTTAATAACAAAGTGTTTCTGAGACGAAATGACAATTAAAAAAAAAAAAAAAAAAAAAAAAATCTTTAAAATCAACCGAAATATAACGCATACCGAAACATGACCCATACAATTTTAATTTTCAGATGTAAAATATGTTATGGATTATGTATTATTTGAATATAAGAAAGCATATTTGAAAGCAAGATTTTTATTCAAAAGAATACTTTAATTTAACGTATAAAACCAGCTAATACAGATAAGATTTTACAGCAGTGTATCAGCAATATGTGAATTCAATTTTCTAAACAAAGATTTGAAATCGTCATGTATCATTTTCGAAACACACTGGTGGTTATGAACTAATTCAAAAAGTTAAAAACGATGAGAAAAAAGTCTAAAAGCCAAAATTCCTTTTGGTTTACCCAAATAAACAATAAAACACTAGTTTTAGAAAAGCAACATAATGTTTAATAAAACCAAAATAAATTCACTTTAAACCTCAAGAAACGTCAAGGAAATAGGATATGAAACTAGTTTTCCCAGATGTTTAAAATGACAACACATATCCATCTAGCCACTAGATGCTTTGTTGTAGGAAACTTTGAATTGTTATTTGCTATCTTTGAACATTTTAAAAACGTTTTCGAGCTAGCAATAAATCGTCCTTTTTGAGTCACGCAAAGGAAGCGGTTTTGTTTTACGTTGCGTGGCTGCAATGCGTCATTGAGTATTTACTAAAAACCATAAAAGTATTTACATCCAAACTCACCTATTTATATGCAGGTAAATATAATCTGGAACACGTATTCCTCGACATCTGCTTCCTTACCTCTTTTGAGAAATGCTTCTTATTTTAAAAATATATATTACTAATTTTAGTAATGAAATTTAACTTCAACTCAAAAATGTTCTATTACATTAGAGATTCCGTATATATTAGTAATGTAATTTTTAAATTGTATATTGTTTGGGTTTACCAATACTCAAATTATTATAGCAAGTGTGTCCCAAAAATGCCTGACACGTTTGAAAAATTAATTTAAAAAGATATGAAAAAAAAATAAATAGAAAAGTATTGTTTGCTGCAATTTACTTGGTAAACTAGAGAAATTACCTATTAATTTTCATAAATAGTTACAAAGTTCACTGATAGATGGCACTATTGATTGAAAACTTTAAAAAAAAGTCTAAACATTTTGCACAAACTACAAAACGATATTTTCAAATAACCACCATTTTAAACAACATCACGAGGCAAATTAAACATTGTTTTGTACTTTTTGCAACACGTTCAGGCCGTTTATTTTTATTTTTTCATACAATAGCGTCATCTGTTGGTCAACTTTGTAACTATTTTTAAAAATTAACGGATAAAATTCCGTAGTTGCGCAAGTAGAATGCAGCTAACGGTGCATTTCTATCGTCTTTTTTTCATTCATTTCTCAAATGTGTCAGTCCGTTTGGGGACAATAGAAAATTAGTTAGATTCTTTTATGAAGGTGGACATCGTTAAATAAAATATCTGGACTATTGATAGTAGTTAAAATATCAAATGATACATATCTTCTCTGGTGTACCTCATCAACGCAAAGAAAAACGCAAAACAAACTATCCTTCATAATCGACGTCGTGTAGACTTTAAATTTTAAGTAACAGAGAGCGAAACTTAAAATTAAATCACATTATTCTGGCATTTTGCTCACCTAATTAAGACTGGACACAAATGATTTAAATGTACAATGTGTTTATCTTTTATTGAAATTGAAGGTAACAATTATGCAATGTTTGAGAAATATGACCAAGTTACACGCGCACATAATTATAATTGCCATAGGCGCCCTCAGAAATATTTGCAGGGAGGGGGGGGGGAGGGGTGCTAGACTACATTTTCATCAAAATCTTTAATTTTTTAGAAATTTTAATTAATTGTTATGCATTTTAAATTATACTCTTTGAGAATAGTTTAAAAAAAATCATGGTTTATATTTTTGAAAGCGCAACCCTGTTAAAAAGAAAATAGTAAAAATATTAAAAAAATATATTATTAACGATTTTTTATCATCCAACTAGATCACACTACATTCAAGAGACAGTGTTTAGAACAGAGGAACACGAAGATGCAAAAATACAGAAGAGTAACATTATATTTCATCCGAATATTGGAAATAAATAAATAAATAAATAAAAAAATAGAAAAAAAAAATGAAATACAAAGGCAGTATTAGATATGTTTAATTGAATTCTAAAAATAGATTTCAAGATAGTATGTCTGATGACAAGCAAAGCTTTAAAAAGCAAAATATATTTCCTAGAATTTTGAGAACTATACAGGAAATGATTATACAATAAAAGAAAAAAATACTTCTACTTAGCCTCCAATAATCCTAGACAATAGGCGCCAGTATCTATAAAAAACGACATAGAAAAGAAACAAAAGACTAGAATAATAGAAAAACAAATACTTATTGTAACATAAAAACCCAAACGGCATATGTGCTTTTCTTTTTAACTTGGAATTTACACCTTTTCTCTCATAAATTTTTTTAATTTTCAAGAGCTTGGGGGTGCAAGTGCACCTCCTTGCATCCTCTTGGGAGCACCCATGATAATTGGTTTATTGCGATTATAAACAATCAAAACATATTTTTTCTCATTTGCATCGATCAATATATGAGATGGGAAGAGGAAATAGTGCAATATGTAATAAAATGGGGAAGTACAATACTCGCAGTAGTGTATTTTATTTTTCTTTGTTTAATAGATAAACTAAATTAAATTTTTATTGCGAAACACAATTGAACAAAATTATATAGTTATAAATTATAACGTGCATCTTAAAATATATTCCTTTGAATTTTAAGGCGTCTTGCTTATACATTGAGTTTAAAATAATTTTCTTTTTTTAAAAAAATCAAAACGAAATTCTGTGTTTTGTTTATCCTACAGTATTCAGTATTATCATTTTGTATTTTTAAACCATTATATTATTTACCTATACTTAATAAACTATCACTATATATTATAATAATATTATTGATACATTACATAAATTCTTGGGAAAATGACATTGTTTTGAATTGTTTAACAATTAGTGTTTAAATGTTGCCTATATTTAGTATTCCATTATTTTTTCCATTTTTCTGTTATGAAACAACAAGATTAAATTCGGCATAGATAACCTTCATAATTTAGACTAAACTACAGAAAAATTTAGATCACACTCCACTAATATTCAATTAAGTTAACCCCATGTTGCATTGAAATGAATCTTAATTTCCCCGATAAGCTCCCATGGCCTATTACATTATTTACCCATATCAAACATTATTGCCCTTAGGGAAATATAATTTACATTAACATCCGTTATTCTTAACGACTATTTTATGTATTGCCCTTATTTGAATATTAAAACACTTTACTCACAGACAATTTACCTAGATTTTGATAATCCCCTTCTAAGAATATATCTAATAAATTTCACAGTTCTCCTCCAAAGACCTATTACAAATCTGAGGATGTATGTAATCCTTTATAAATTCTTCTTTCATTATGATCGTTCATGATTGTGATTTTTGTATTTGTATAACTATATATCTGTAACTTGTTTTAAGTGAATTGCTGTGAAGCTTAAATCGACAGACTAAATCATTCTAAATAGATTAGTACCTAAACGGGCAAAAAATAGTTTATCTACCACTTTATTTATTTATTTATTTTAAGAAAGTAGACAACGAAATTTAGTTTCAAAATGTTGATCAGATATGATTTGGGTTTGATACAAATACCTTACCCAGTCTATTAAAAATTTCACTTTTAAAACTTTTAATTTAGCCACTTTATCTAAAAATCAATAAGATCTGTTACATAGTTTCTATACAGCAATAAACATATGTGTAATGCAGTTACAATGTAAATAATGTTAAAACTATAACAAATTAAAAGCGAGATTTACATGGCAATTTCTCACTTATTAAAAGTGTTGTATATTAACAAAAAACACCCAAGTTTATCGCTATAGAGTCATTACGTACGAAAGTATAATATTTCGAATTTAAAAAACAAATTAACATGTATTTTTTTCAGATAAATATTAATAAGTGCAACATCTAAAATACGAAGAAAAATACTTGTTACCGCCCCTAATCTAAGATTTTATAAAGAACATCTTAAGTTTCCTTACGTATTCCACAACATTTTTTTTTCTGAATTTAATACAGAGAATTGTTGAAAACGTAGTTACTGTTCGAGAAATTTGTGATGTACTACTTACGGATAAAGCAGTTTGGAATAAGTTAATTAAAGATTGAGTAGGCGAAACATTTTTGTGACTTTTTTAACGGTCCAACAAATACTTTCACGTCAAGTGAATAATTGACAAATTAAATAAGTATAATAAATTAGCTTAGAAGCGTTTCTGTCGTCAAGCCACTCTTTTCTTATTAAGAAAATCCCAACATCTGGAATAGTCTTGGTTCCATTCCCCTTCGAGGAAAAAATACTCACCTCTTTTGTTCATTCCTAAAGAGTCTAAAAATATTCATTTATCAGGGTTAACTTTATTTGTGCACTCACATTCAAATATCTTTTATTTATTCTGATTAAAACAATTTTATTATATATTTATTTAAAAAAATCTGGCAACAGGAAAGAGTTTCTTCAATGGTCGGTTAAATACTATTTTAACATGATTGGATGATGGCAAGTCGATTTATTAGTATTCTATTAAAGCTACCTTTGAGTTATAATAACAGCCCTAAAATTTGATATATTGCATTGTCATCGACAACGAATCTATCTGCCAAGTTTCAGCCCGGAAGGGGGATAATTAGGCCTTCGCAGATTTGCCCTGCCACCGACAAACATATCCATAAATGTTCGCTACGAAATTTTAACATGCGCAATATTTAATCTAGCTGTGAGGCCTCGTGTTGCGGAAATCTGTCATTCGTGTAGAGGTCCCAGTTTTTGGAGCTTCGCTTGCAGGAAGGTTCATCGCAACGCAAAATTGAGCTCTCTTCGTTCGCTGAAAAGTTCATTGACACATAAACACAGGCTTACTTCACTCATTGAAAGGTTCATTGCTATGTAAGCATAAGCTCGCTTCACTCACTAAAATCTAATTGCTACGTAAAGTCTTAACATTGGAAGCCTCTCCCTTGTTGAGAAAAAAAATCCCTATCAATACAATAATACAACACCCCTTTAAGATTATTTTAACACGTGTTTGTGGAAAACAAAATTAGAGGCTAAAACTAGTTATGTTGAAACTTTCAGAGCTCTAGGCCTATTAAAAGTCGCTTTTTGTGAAAAAGCTAATTAAAAAACAAATTAAAAGTTTAACATTCTTTTTGTCAGTCCAATTAGAAGGCCAAAACTACCTGTGTTGAAAATTTCAGAACTGTAGCCTAATTACAAATCCTTTTGTAAAATATTTGTTAATTAATTAAAAATATTTAAAAAAAAAATAAAATTTAAAAATTCTGTTTTCCAAAAATCCAATTAGAAGGCCACAACTACTTATGTTGAAAATTTCAAAGCTGGAGCCCTATTTGAAATAGTTTTGTAAAATAAATATTAATTAAAAAAATTAATTAATAACGAACTAAACAAAACTTTAAAATTCAGTTTTCTAAAGTCCAATTAGAAGGCCAAAACTACTTATGTTGAAAATTTTAGAGCTGCATTCCTATTAGAAATCGTTTTGTAAAATATTAGTTAATTAATTAATTAAAAATAAAAATAAAATTTTAACATTTTGTTTTACATGTATTCAATAAGAAGGCCAAAACTACTTATCCTGAAAATTTCAGAGCTGTACTCCAATTTTAAGTAAGTGAGCCACAGACAGAAACGCACACAGCATGTTTTATTATTATAGATTTTTCAACGATATTTTTTTTTCTCTTTATAAAAAAAGAAAAATTGACGTATGGTGTACCAATTTTAAACCCAAGATTTTGTTTTCCGGCGAATTGTTTATTTACAATTACACAATGTATTTATTATTTGCATGGAAATCGAAGACATTTTTTTTTGCTACTCTGTGAGAGGGAACTTACTAGGAAACTCTTCTTTTTTTTTTATAAAGGATGCGTCTACTCAATTAGGCAATGGTCAATTAACTTTCTCCATAATACTTTAAACTATAATAAAAATGTATTACCTACTTAAAAAAGTAGTTCTGCACTATAAACTTAAATGCTAAAAAAGTTCAATTGGCTACACTATGATGGATATATGGTATACAATTATCACCTTATCTACCAGACTATAGCCGTGCCGTGCCAAGTTCTGCTTTCCAAATAAAGTTTTATTACAAATACATCATTCTCAATAATAGAATACATCTAACTCTGATAAACTTTTTTAAAAATAAAGTAATCCCTTTAAGCAGTCAAAATGGACAGGCTGCGAACGCGCCCATCACATGTGATATTTATTTAGATAGAAATTACTTTGCCATTTAACATGAATCTCAAAAAACATTGGACTAAGTATACATCGACAACTTAGTAAAAATACTTTCAATGCCCAGCCCCAAAAAACACTCAGAATAGTGAAAAATAGTAAAACGTTCTGATGCATAAAAATTGAAGTACTCGTTGTACTCCCTACATGCACTCGAAGTACATGTTGCATGTACACCCTACAGTAAACATACTCTATGTTGCAGTATGCCTTTAAAAGGTTTCGATGTCCAGAATCGTGGTAGTCTGCCGCCGCAAAAGTTCAATGCTAAAGCGGCAGATATGTAAGTGTGCATGTACATTTTGACCGAGTTTAGGCCCATTTTCGGCCCCTCGCAACTTAGTTTCTAGAGCGTAGATTTCCCCCCCATTGTGTAGTACCAGGTGAATAGACGACAAATTACATAGCTGTTAACATTAAACAGGGGAACATGCCCAAAAATTCCTTTGAAAATAGCTGAAGTAACCTTAATTTTGTTCTTTTTTTTCTTATTCTGTTTGAGACAAAAACTTAAGCCAGCGCCACAATAAAAACTATTTGATGAATTCTGGACATTCTTTTTTTTTCTTTCTAATCCACTCAGCTTGATTAAAGGAAGTGCCTTCAGTCAGAATTAATGCGTACGAGGGTCTTTACCTCCCAAAAATGATCGCGGAAGTTGGGAATTTCAGACACGGTGTTGAATGATTAAAACTGGCCAACGCTTTTCGGATAATCATCTTTTGCCTAATTTGAAGAAGGGACTTTTATACTTTAAGTTGAACTATTAAAACCGAGCAATAAGAAAAAAGAAAATTTTCTTATTTTTTAATTAAATTGCATAATTATCAACGCTCCGAAAACACGTGTTTCAACTTAGTTAGAAAACCACTATCATTTTAAAATAGAGTTTTAACTCATTAAAGTGATTGGTTGGTGTCAAACCGTGTACCTTTAGATTACTAGTTTTCTAGCTTAACGATTACACTATCAAAAACTGCGTAAATCTCTCTCTCATAATAATAAGTCTTGTATTTCAAACAAGGGGAAAGTTGTTCTGAAAAACATTTTTTATATTTATTTGTATTAAAGACTGGTATTTCGCTTATTTATAAAGAACAGGTATTTTTGACTTTGTTTGTCAGTTTAGTATATATTTGCTTGTCTTTGTACTCAAGTTTAAAATTATAGGTACACAATTTTAATTGTGAACACTTTTTCTTGTTGTGATAAAGAGGATTTCAATTTGAAAGAAACGAAAGGGATTTGGATTACAAATTTAAATCCCTCTATAATATTTAATCATGATATTTATTTTTGCTCTCTATACAAAGAGTCGTATGTGAATTTAACTATGTTGTCACGCCATTTTGCGCACACAGCGACGATATGATTATTAGGGCGTATCGAAAAAAATCGAAATTTATCAAATCTCTTAGCGGTAGTGCGGAAAATTTGTGGATACTCATCAGTAATAAGTGTGTGAAATTTTAAAACTCTGGGTTAATACCTTATGTCGCCTCAATGGCCCCAAAGTTCCAAAAATTGGGCTAAAAGTGTTTAAAATTCAAAAATTCCTGAAAATTCCCATATTTTATTTAACGATTGGAGGTAGTAGTTAAATGTTAGTATTGTTTAACAACAACAACTATAATTTAAAAAAAATATATAGGTTAATATCTTCTGTCACCTCAGTGAACCGGAAATTCCAAAAATTAGAATAAAAAGGAATACAATTCAATATTTAATCAGCAGTCACAGATTTCGTTGATCGTTTTGAAGAAGCGCATAAAAAAAATACTTTTTTCAACAACAAAAAGTATGTAAGAATTATTGGTTAATATCTTCTACCACACTGGGTTTGGCGTACTGCCAGAAAAGTAAAGTGGAACACTCCTATTTTCACCCCAAGAAACAAATCGGAGCGACCAATAAATCATGTGATTCTTTTCATTTGTTTAGTATTTAGTCTAACTCTAGAATATTTTCTTTCAATTAGTTTCGATCTTCATATCAAAATATTTGCAGCAATGTAGTCGTTTCTTTTTAAGGAATTTTTTTTTACTCGTAGCTTAGTGTCGTAGTCATTTGTTAGTAAAATATATTGGTAAATATTAGAAATGCAAGAATTATCGCATTCAAAGTTTTCAAGTCGACAAATGCTACAATGCCCTATTTTTGGAACACCGAAGGATTTTTCCCGCATGCTGCCAACACATGAAGACGTCATAAGATGTTGCTCTCATGAGAGATGGCGTATTGGTAATGAAACTGATGGAAATAAAGAACCAAGCTTCTCTGTTGCTGCAGAAACTGTTGCTTTGAAAATTGAAAGTTTATACGTCGATTCATCCATTCCTTCTGTTTTACATAAGCGTGTTTGTGATATGATACACGCTTACCATAAAAAATATCGTTCAATCATGAAAAATATAAAACGTGTGGGAAGAAGCAAGACTGCTCTTGAAAATGTTGAGAACTTTAAAAAGGAAGCAAAGAAACTATTCGACATATCTTCCTGTAAATGCGCTATTTTTAAGGAGTGTATCTGTCCAAAAGAGAGTAAAGTTCCGCCAAATGAGCAGGCGTTCTTCAAAGACCAAAGAACTGAAAGAAAAATGTTCATTGGAAGTGTTGATGTACCCGAAACAAAACGACTTCAGAAACGTCAAATGCGAGTACAACAAAATGCTGTGCAAAGTAAAAAAAAGGCGTCTCCTGCTTCTGTTTCAAGCTTTACTCTGGAAAATGAAGATATGATCTAGGTGGAAGCGGAGGTGGATATCAAAGACGCGCCCTACACATCGTTTCTTCAGCAGGATTCAAGGAGTCTTCAGATGCGTGTAAAATTGGACAATACAATTATTGTCAGTCAAAGATACGGTGTTTCTAACAGAGTCACGGTTGCTATTGCATCGAGTGTTATGAAAGATTTGGGTTTGATGTTTAATATCTTAATCGAATTTCAGTCTCGTCACAGACAAAAACAAAGTATGGAGGGAAAAATCAAGAGTTTACAAGCAAATGGTATCAAAATTAAATGAAAATCGTTCCAATCTATCTGGCCTTTATTTTGATGGCCGGCATGACAAAACTTTAACATCAGAAACTCTCGAGGGAAAGCAGTTCCAAAGAACAATTGTAGAAGCGCGTTACTGTATTGTATCGGAGCCTGGTTTTTCATACGTGGGGCATGTTACACCTGAAAGTGGATGTAGTCTTCATGTATCGAACATCATTTACGAATACGTAACAAGTACTTTTTTGGATGATTTTAGCAAGCTCACAGTTGTCGGGTGTGAAGGCACTGTGGTGATCACAGGAATTTTTACTGGTGTAATTCGCAGGTTTGAAATGAAACTTCAGAGACCACTCCAATAGATTGTCAGCTTACTTCATTTTAATGAGTTGCCATTACGACACTTATTCCAGTCAATAGACGGCAAGTCTTCTGGCCCTTCATCTTACACTGGAGACATTGGACGAAAACTTAAAGGATGTGAAAAACTTTCAGTCGTTGCTTTTAATAATATTAAATGCGAGTTGCCACACATTGATAGTAGATTACTCAGTTCAGATCAGAAATACTTATTCGACATTTGCACTGCCATTATTTCTGGCATTTATAGTTTAGATCTAGCTAACCGAGAACCAGGAACGTTGAATTTGACCCAGTGGCTAACAACTGCAAATCGAATACTGAGGTTATATATATATACATTAGACCCATCAAATGAGCTACTAACTTTAGTTGAATTCATTCTAAGAGTCTACGCACCCTCATGGTTCCGAATTAAGATTAATCACTCCATAAAAGACGGTCCTAGACATCTGTAGCATTTCATAAGCTCATCTCGGTACTTGCCTAAGAAGTATTGTGACGTAATCGATCCAGTTATTTATCAAGAAGCTTATTTTGCAGCTCCAGAAAACATGCTTTTGGCCATGTTAACTGATGAAAGATGTCATATCAGAATCATTGCAGCTCGAAGAATAATAAAGGCAAGAGAAATTAGCCGAGGTGTGCTCAGATTCGTTATTCCTGAAATCAATTTTGAAGCTGAAGACTACATTGATCTCATTGACTGGAAAATTTGTTTTGTAACATCGCCGCCAGTTCTCCAAGAGATAAGTTCTCAAGAACTTTTGAAAATGACAGAGGACGGTATGCCGAAGGACTGCTGGCACTTCATACAATTTCCTTCACATACACAAGCAGTCAAGCGAATTGTGAAACTTGTCACGGCAGCCTCCGAGAAAGCAGTTGGGCCTGAAAACAGGGATAAATTCATAAGAGCTACTCTAGAATCCAGAAAACACATGTCGAAATTCGAGACAAAAAAGGATTACAAGTAGTAATGCTATCGTCAATTGTATAGTTGAAAGTCAATACAATTTCTGATCCGTTTAAAATGAGGTAAGTGTGACGTGTATTTTTTATTTATTTTTTTGAAATTTATTCTTTTATTTTCCAAAATTTGGTGTTGCTGAGGTAGCAGAAGATATTAACCTATAATTATAAAAAAAATTAAAGTTGTTGTTGTCAATAATAGTAACTAATAAGCACCATCCTTAAACTTACAGCGAAATCTGGAATTTTTTATGAATTTTTGAATTTTAATCACTTTTAGATCAAAATTTCGGAACTTGCGAGCTATTGAGGCGACAGAAGATATTAACCCAGAGTTTTAAAATTTCACACGTATTAGTGATGGGTTTCCGCACATTTTCCGCACTACCGCTAAAAGATTTGAAAAATTTCGATTTTTTCGATACGCCCTAATGATTATTCAAGCAAAGGAATCCATCGAAAGTACCTTATTCAATTTGAACATAACGAACGCAAAAAGGAATTGATATGCATCAAAAATCAACTAAACATTGTAAAAGAAAACTGCCAAGTAAAATGGTCAGACAGAAAAATTTATGAAATCTAATGCTGCCAAACTGCCGCGTTTAGTTTCTTTGGGGTACTTGTTAGAGGTCGGAAATATCGATCAAAATAAATATCGATACTATATTGTTGCATAGAAAAAAAATATCCATGTATCGATACATGTTTTTTTTTTATTTTCAATTTTGTCAGAAACGGAAGTTTTTCGGGGCAAATTTATACTTGTAATGAATTCATGCCAAAATTGTTTTAATAAATAAATTATAAAAATTGTTTTTATAAATAAATTATATTATCAATCAGAATAAATAAAATACATTTGCATGTCAATACATCAATTCACATTTATTTTCAAAGAAGAAATTTCGAAAAGTAGTTTACCGCATATTTTGCTGATAGAGATGTTTTTAATATTTAAAATTAGATGCCAATTCCAGGCACAAGTTGGCAACAGAAACGGCGCAATGTTAATGGCTACTAATAAATGATCTTATCTTTACATTACATAATGTTTTCTTTTTGGTTAGGGTTTCATTTCAATTGTCTCTCAGCCAAGTCCAAACTTAAGTTTTGAAGTTTTTGAAAAGTGAATAAAAAAATCGAAAAAACACATGAAACTACAAAACGATCATAAAAAACTAAAAATGTTTGAAAATGTCGATATATAGAGGACTTGTACAGTACCAAAAAAAAAAAAAAAAAAATCAGAACGATGGCTATATCTTCGGTTCTAATTATCGTAGAATCTTACGGTTTGCACCAAAATGTTTTGCTTACGATTTTCTATATATCTGATGCATTTTTTTTAAGGGACCGTTTACTAAGTAAATGTAACGCTATCTTCAAAAATTTCAATACGAACCCTTATTTTTTATCATTTCATTCGATATAGAATACATCATTTACTCTTTATATCAAATTTCACTGCATTATGTTGAAAAAACACTTCACTTATGAGCGAAAATGTTTCGACCATTTTTGGACCTATCTTCAGGGAGAATTTCCATAAAACGAAAGGTATTTTTAAGGTTCTACTTCACAGCGGGAGAAATCGAACTGTCAGTGCGGCGTTTCACGACGTTAAAAAATACAAATATTAGTCTAAAATTGCATAGAAACTACTTGAATTTATAGTGACATGTTTAAGATTAATAAAAAATTAGCAGATAAAAGCAAAAGTAACATAATTTATTTACAACAGTAAAGATGTGCATTCTTCACACGAAATTTATAAAATATCGAAAACTGTAATTGCAGAAGTAACTTATACTACTGATAATTTGAAAATTAAGAAATATAAAATGTAGGCATTAGTAAACAGTATTAAGCAAAGCGTGATTGTTTATTTTACGGAAACATTTCACTGTAAACACAAATGTGACATGATCGTTGAAATTGTTTATAAAATGAAAAATCACATAATTCAGTAAAATTTTTAAAAGATAACTTATTGAAATTGCTTAAAAATGTTGTTTTAAATAAAGGGAATTTAATGAAAGTATTTAAAAAAAAAAAAAAAAGAACACTGTTAAAAACCACACAAAACATGTTCCACGATTTCAAACACGTTAGACAGATTAAAAAAATATATATAAAAAATAAAACTGCTTTGTTTGTATAAAATAATATTTCTTTTTGTAATTTCAAGAAATTCTGTTCCTATTCACCCCATTTTATGATAATTGAACGTTGTGCAATTTTCCACACCTCTAGTTTACCTTGGATTAATCTTTGATAGTTTTCATAAGTCGTCTACTATACGGTCCCTTAAAGTAAGCGTTTTTTAAATTTTCGCTAAAAAATCGAGAACTAAAAGTCCAAATGGAAAGAAAAAAATTGTGGGGGGGGGGGTAATTAATAATTAATTATTAAAAAAGAAATTGATGCAAACGTTTATTACTATTTATGTTTGGCCATTTACTAACTATCTTTTGAAAAAAAAAATACTGAAATATATTAATTATTTAAGTATTTATGGCCGAAAAACCAACTTTTTTATTTAACATTAATTTATCATTTTCTTTTTATCATTTAAATTACAAACCATTCATTAGAAAATTACGAATTTTTGTATTTCGACATTTTTTTGGATGCTGAATCCAAATATGGGATAATATTATGAGGTTGCTATTGAACTTTTTAAAGTTTGGTTCTGTTTTAATATGTAGATGACCCCTCATGATAAAATAGACTACATGTAATTATTAAAAATCTTCCACGATTTACAACGGTACCTTTTGTTTGTTATTTCAACAATTAGAGCACAAGATATAGCCATCGTTCTGATTTTTTTTTTTTTTGGTACCGTACCAATATTTCTTTAAAATACCGATACAAATATCGTCGTATCGATATATCACTGACCTCTAGTACTTGCGCACAATGAACTAAATATGGATTATTGGGGGAAATTCCAATAGGCATTCAGTACTTGGCAGGATAGAGTTTATAAAAATAATTTCAATTTAGGGCAATTGTACAAGGTAGCACAAGCATATGCAATATGCTTGGAATATGCCGAAATAACCCCTAGCACAATAAATTCTGATTGCCTCTAGGGATTCTTCCTAATAACTCCAATATAGTTCATTTAGTACAAGTACCTCCAAAGGAACTTAACTTACTTGGTGGCAAACATTAGATATCATTACTTTTTCTGACTGAGTATTTTACTTGTTTTTTTGTTTTTTTTAGGACGTCTAGTTGATTTTTGGGAGACCCTAAATATGCGGAAATTGTTTGTTTTCTCGTTTACCATATCTCCAAACATTCAGTTTTAAAAGCGTATAACAATATTACTTGAAAAAAGTTTTTTAGCGGCTACTATAGATACTCAGTAGATTAATAAATATTATATACTCGTATCAATAGATGGATTCTATATCTGTAAAAAGAGTGAATTCCGGTTCTAAAAACAATCGTGTTAGTTTTTTGTAGACGAAAACTGTTCAGCCTTAAATTTCAGAAGTATTTTATCAATTTAGAATTCCACTTGAAAGTTAATCATATTGAGTGATATCTTTCAAAGCGCAGTTCTTCTGTAAAAACTTACACGATTTACTCGGTAAAGAATAGAAACCAAGATAGTTTAAGATTCTTGTCTCTACGTGCCACTTAAAAAAATGTTCACACAATTTTTTAAATATTGTTTTTTTAGTACGTGATTCTTTTTGCGAAGAACAAAATCCGTTTTGCAGGCTGTATATGAATTTGAAACGTTTATAGGAATGGAGTGTTTTTCTTCCAATCCAAAATGCATTGCATTTCGAGTAAAAATCTATTGTGTTTTAGCTCTTTTGGTATTGCTTAAATACGGTTTATATTTGTTTACGTTAGCTACTTAAATTGTCCGTTAATTGATATTAAATATGCAGAATTATTAAAGGAAAATTGTAGTTTTATTTGCTTAAAATATATCAATCACTTGGAAATCAAATGTGAAATATACTTTCAAATTAAAATCATATTAAGAAACCTAACCAAAGTACAGGGTGTCTATAAAATGTTGGACATTTTTTTCCCATGTTGAATAGTTCACAAAATAATGAAAAAAAAAAAAAAAAAAAAAGAGAGAAGAAAAAAAAAAAAAAAGGAAGAAGAAGCAGTACCAAATGAAAATATACGAGTTATTCTATGTAGAAAGGTCATATAAGTTTGTTTATGTCTTCATTATATTATTTTATGAATTATTCAACATCAAAATGAGTCCAACATATTAAAGACACCCAGTATAAAAAATATTCATTGCATAATTTATCATTTTCCCGAGCCCTATAAATTAATGAATATGTACTGTTTGTATATATTAGAATGTCCTTGATTATGTTTTTTATTTACAGACGGTTAAGTTTTATCGCGTTCCTTATGACTTTTTGCATACTTGGTCTTTGAACAAGTGGAAGTTATATATGAGTTTTCGAAAAACCACCCTCATTCCTCCTTTCCATCTCCCAATGGAGTACATTAACAACTTAAGTTATTCTTCACCAATTTGAGTCGGGTTTGTTTCTATATGACTAATCCAGATTATCGGGAACACAGTCTCCTTCCAACGTTTTGTAAGTAAACTGTTAAAAATTGAAGATAAAGTGTGACAGGAAATATCATTTAGTCCGAACAACTTAGGATATTTCAGCGAGTGTAAGATAATTTCGAGTGCAGATTTTCCGCTTGTCAAGAAAAATACCGATTGGGAAAAAATATTCCATCAACAGATTGATACAGATTTTTTAAACAATTTTGAATTTTATTCTGTTAAAGTAGTTATTGAATTAAGTACTTGGTAAGTTTATGTTAGTGCGAACTGTTTGAGAGAGGTTATTTTTCACGCTAAGTATTCACGTTTTTATGAAAATAAAATAAATTCGTAGATATTAAATACTAGTTGAAAATAATTAATAGTTTAAAAAACTAAAAAACACACTTTAATAGAAAAATGAACTAAAAAGTAGAAAATAATTTTAAGTAAGTTTGAAATAAGAATAGAGTGATTAACAAGAGATATTTATTTTATCGTAAAAAAGTGTGGGGTGCTTTTTAAGATATTTTCATAATGGCTCTACTTTTACCAATATCTTTCATTAAATATTTACAACAAGTGACATCAAGCACCCCACATAAATATTTCTTATTAATCACTCTATTCTTATTTCAAACTTATTTAAAATTATTTTCTACTTTTTAGTTCACTTTTCTATTAAAGCGTGTTTTTTAGTTTTTTAAACTATTAATTATTTTCTACTTTTTAGTTTGGTTTTCTATTAAAGCGTGTTTTTTAGTTTTTTTTTAACTATTAATTATTTTTTCTGTAAACTATAAAAAAAATTTAGTTAATTTTTTTAGTTAAGTGTACAAAACTCTCCAGTTGTTCCTGCCAATAGTCACATGCTTGTCTCAAATTTAAGTCATGTGCATTCCTTAGTACACGCCGTATTACTTAGCACAAAACACTACCGTGTCTCTGAATATGAAAAATCACTAATCCTTAAGATCCTGATAAGGATAATGCAACTAAAAAAACACGCTTTGTATAACCATCGTGCCCACAACAAATCTTTCAAATGTCTGCCTTATCAATTGTCGATGATAGGTTCTGTAATTACTGGGATTGTAACGGGTAACGGCACACCAGGGTTCGATTCCGGAGAAGGTTGGTTGGTTGGAATTTAACGGCGCAAGAGCAACACGAGCTAATCCTTGTGATAAAATGACAAACTTATTGAATTAGTGTTTTGTCATCGGTCTTTGACAAGTGAGCAAAGTTTGAATCAAATCTGATCACTCAAAGTAGGGCAAAATCGAGCCCAAAAGAGTCGGTTACAAGCAAACATATAGGTGAAACTAATAAAAGCGTGTTAAAAAAAGGTTTTAGTTTATGAATATTTTTATTTTGAAACATACTTCATCAAATTACTTTTGTTACATTCTTAAAATAATTTTTTTAAATAATGTCTTTTTAAAAGTGCATTATAAAGGTTTAATATAGACTCGTTTGTGAGTTTATTATATTGATGGATTGAAGAATCCATCTGTGTTATAGAGAGTAACCACTTAATAGAATACTTTTAATAAGTTTTAACTTCAATATCCTCATAATATTATTAAGATAGTTAAGAGATTCAAAATGAGGCTTAGAAGTCAACATTCTTGAAAATACTGCGAAATTATTTGACCTGTTTATTTATTGTAAATGAAAATACGAAATTATTTTTTGAAATTTTTGACGCGTTTATTTGTTGTAAATGAAAATTCGAAACTATTTTTTTAAAAAACTTTATTAATAAATCTGTACTTATTTAAAATATCTTACGTACATATATTTATTCATTTCAATGCATATAAAACATTCGTCTCTCAAAATTCCTTTCATATGTCATTGTTGACAAAACTGATTTTTCTTCGGTCGCCAACAAAGAAAGATATCTATCTTTTCAGACTGAGTCGTAAGCCTTTTTGATTTCAATAGAAGCACTTTACAAATGTGTCACTTTTCTATATATATATCTGCAAAATGCTTTCGTAGATGCTTTTTTCCTTTTTTTTTTAAACAACATTACACGTCAAATTTTCTTCGAAAATACTTAAGGAAGAAAAAATGGTATTCTGAAACATAATTACTCTTACTTTTAACTGTTTGTAAATTGGTTTTTAAACTACATTTAAACGGAGATTTGGTTTGTTTTGTAAAAACTATGCTTTCTGTTTATTTCAAATGGCAACGAATAGCAACAAAATTAAGAGTATATTTTAGAAAACACTGTATTTGTCCAGGCACAGTGTAATTTTGTATAATTTTATCGCATTTCCATACGAAATAAACTCTTTAAAATATTTCATAAAAATAAAACTTAATGAATAATTAACCCAGTAAATAAATAATATTTAAATTATTCCCTCAAAATTGTATTGTGAACAGGATATGAGTTTTAATTGAAGGTAAATTTCAAAATATTATTTCAGTTTTAAAATTTTAAATTCACCTAACTTAAGCGATTTAATAACTTATTCACTTGGAAACTACTAAAATCCATGTATTACTATGTATTATTCAGGATTTTCATATTTTGAGGATTTTTTGTATGTATTTCATGAATGCTATAGGTGCGATAAGAAAAGATGATAACACTATTGAAAATTGAGAAATGCAACTGATCGGTAGCCTATTATAGATGATGCTCGGAGAACGACGTAATTTTTATTTTGCTTGAGTTTGGAATGGATTTTCAAAATGGATGGAATCAGTTTCACAGGAGCTCCTTTTGTGAATTGAATATTTTATAAATATATAATGTAAATCTCTTTTTAACATTCATTAAAGTAAAGTGCGTTTTAATTGACCTTTTAGCAATTACTTTTATTCTCTCGACAACTTAACACTTCGTTTCTCCGGAACCACACAGTATAGATGAGGAATTAAAGTATTCGATTAGAAGCTACTTATGTTTTCTTTTTATTTATTTATTTATTTATTCTGCATTTCACTATGCAACAATTTATGACGTATAACCATTTAATCAAATTTTCATTTCTGCTCAAAACTCTGAATCTGAATGCGATGAAGTTTTACAAAAAATAAATTGTTCATTATTCACCCATTGTATATGTTCCACCACTATATGAAACGTTTCCTACTATAGTTGAAAAAATTAAAATGATTTTTTTGTATATTTCTGGAATCATTAAGTGGCAGTTTTCAGCATTGCTCTGAAATATAAACTGAAATCTATAATAATAAAACAAGCTGTATGTCTGTCTATAGAAACCTACTTAAAATTGGAGTAGAGCTCTGAAATTTTCAGCATAAGTAGTTTTGGCCTTCTAATTGTATACATGTCAAACAGAATGTTAACATTTTAATTAGTTCTTTTTTAATTAATCTTTTTAATTCATTTTTTATTTTTTACAAAGTAACTTCAAACAGAGATACAGCTCTAAAAATTTCAACGTACGTAATTTTAGCCTTCTAATTGGACTTTTTGAAATCAGAATGTTGAAATTTTAATGAGTTATTTTTTAATTAATTTTTTAATAAATTAATATATATTTTACAAAACGATTTATAAATAAGACTAAGGCTCAAAAATTTTTAACATAAGTAATTTTGGCCTTCTAATTGGACTTTTGAAAACAAAATTTCAATTTTTTATTTAATTCTCTTTTAATAATTTTTTTTAATTAATTAATAAATATATTACAAAACTATTTCTAATTAGGCTACAGTTCTGAAATTTTCAATAAAAGTAGTTTTGGCCTTTTAATTGGACTTTTGACAAAAAATATGTTAAAATTTTAATTCGTTTTTAAATTAATATTTTCACAAAGTGACTTCTAATAGGCCTAGAGCTCTGAAAGTTTCTAAATAAGTAGTTTTGGCCTTCTAATTTTGCTTTCCACAAACACGTGTGAAAATAATCTTAAAGGGGTATCGTATTATTCTATTAACTGTGATTTTTTGTTTCTCTATTAAGGCTTTACGTAGCAATTAGACTTTAGTGAGCGAAGCGAGTCTATGTTCGGATAGCAATGAACCTTTCAACGAGTGAAGTAAGCCTGTGTTTATGTGTCCATGAACTTTTCAGCGAACAAAGCGAGCTCGATTTTGCGTAGCGATGAGCCTTCCTGCGAGCGAAGCGCCAAAGACTGGGTCCTATACACGAATGACAGATTTCCGCAACGCTAGGCATCACAGATAACTAAAATATTGTACATGTTAAAATTTCGTAGCAAAGCACGGGTATTCAGCTAGTAATTGATATAACATTTATTTGATATAACATTTATTTGATACCTTTTCTTATGTTGAGCAGAAAAATGTAATTTAATATTGATTTGTAATATTTTCAATAAGAGTTTTTATCATAAATTTTAAGTACATTTAAATGTAATATATTTTAATATTATAGCTAAATTTTGTATAATTTTACATTAATACATTAAAAATATATTAATTTTTAATGTATTTTCATTGTACCCAAAATTATTACATTTATTAGTATATAACTTCATTTCTTTTCCCTTCCAATATAAAAAAACAACAACTTGTGTTTCGGAAAAATGTATTTAATATGAGATCGATCATATATAACGCTAATTAAATATTAAGTACAGGAAAGGAATTGCTAAAAGCCGACTTATTCTTTTCTTGCCTGAAAATAGAAGAAAAAAAATCAAATGACAGAAACTAAAGAAGAAACTGTGAAGCGGAAACTGCCCATATTTTAGAGATAAAGATGATAGGACGTGTTTAAATGTGTAATTAATTCTAATGATACTTAATGTTTGAATTATTCTAATATGAATGAAATAAGTACAAAATTTGTAAATTATTAGTTTGTTACTTTATTTAAAAAAGAACTTTCGTTTTCTGCATTCTCCAAACAAGAATTTTAAATATTTATTTGTTTGTTTGTGCATGTATTTATTTATTTATTTATTTATTTTATTTATTTATTTATTTATTTATTTATTTATTTATTTATTTATTTATTTATTTATTTATTTATTTATTTATTTATTTATTTATTTATTTATTTATTTATTTATTTATTTATTTATTTATTTATTTATTTATTTATTTATTTATTTATTTATTTATTGTACTTCATGCAATGCTTATAATGTTTTATTATAAGACATAATTTTGAGTTGGCTTTGACTACATTTGCGACATCCTTACCACCAATCACAATAAACCTTTAAAAACAATTTATAATTCTCGTATTCTATTACCCAATGGTAATGCTCATTTCATTTCCCGTGCTCATAGCAGTTGACTTTCACAGCGCCATGCTTAAGCTCCATTACAGCTTTTTTTTATTATTATTATTATTATTATAATTACAGTAAAATTTACCAATATTCCTCATTCTCTGTTTTATTTTGAGTTCGCTCTATTGTATAGTAACAAAAACATGCTTGTGACCAGTCTCGATACACCATTTAAAGTATATTCGAATTTCAAACTCCATTAGTAAATCCGAATACACATTTCAATTTCGCGCGAGCATAACAGTTGACTGTGATGAAGCCATGTATAAACTTCAGCAGGTTTCAAAAATCCAAGCTTAAAAAAATCTCAACAATTAGGGTTTAAAGATTTTTTTTAATATTCTTTAAGAAAATGTGGGGAAACCTGGTAACACTCAACTTAACAAAGCCAACTATTTACTAATGTTTAGTTATCAGTAGCATATGATTGTAGCTTCAAATTAAATGCACATGTTGATTCACTACCTCAACCCTCCTTCTCAATATATGAAACTTTAGGGGGAGTTGGATAAATACTCAGGTAGCCCAGCGGAATTGGTCAATGTCGGAAGCAGGAGTTCTGAGAAGATTAGCCAGTCCATACTCAATCTCAAGTACCATTCCAAAATAAATAAATAAATAAATAAATAAATAAATAAATAAATAAATAAATAAATAAATAAATAAATAAATAAATAAATAAATAAATAAATAAATAAATAAATAAATAAATAAATAAATAAATAAATAAATAAATAAATAAATAAATAAATAAATAAATAAATAAATAAATAAATAAAAATAAAAAATAAATAAATAAATAAAAATAATAAATAAATAAATAAATAAATAAATAAACATGTCAAAATCATCACAAAACATATTTTTTACCCCTTCGTCCTTTCTCATAAATATATATTTCGATTTTAATACTACGCATTAAAGTTTTAAAACTTCCAGTATATTTACCCAGCACTGGGTGAGATTGGCCAAGAACCTTAGCAACGGCCAATATACAAAGGTTCACATCGGGATTGGCCAGCGTATTTGTGCTTCTGGGATAAAAGGTAGATATAAACTAATGGGATGTACTTTGTATTATTGGATAAAATAATGCATTCAAGTTCTATATTTTGATGTGTTTCGGTATTGAGCAGTGAAGAATGCAGAATGTATTGTGTATAAAATGTTTTATGATTGTAGTGGTAATATTTTTTATGTCATGTATTTAAGCCCATCCTTTTTTAAATATTCTATCAAATTGCTGACGTATGTTTTAAAACTAAGAAACCCGATTAAAAATAAAAAATTCTTTTCTATTTCACTTTTGGTTCATAACAGTAACAAGTAGTGCTTTAAATAAGTATTTATTAATTTTTAGTTATCAGTACCATAATACCATTAAGCAATACTTTCATTTTAAGGGCACATGTTGACTCGACACCTGAACAACCATTGTAAATAAATGAAACTTTAGAAACTGTTGAATAAATACCAGATGGACACAAATTGGGTGGACAGTCTGGTTCCAATAAAGCTGTATCATTTTATATAACTGCGTATAATAATACATTTTTATTTTGTATACGTACTGCCGTGTTAGAAAAAATGACTTGGATTTTTTTTTAATATCCTTAGTTATGTAATGTTGTATAACTCTATTGCGACCCTGTTATTAATTAGTGTCCACCCTACATATTGCAAGACAAAAATGTTGAAAAAAATATTAAATTAAACTATAATTGATATATATTGAAAGACAAAAATGTTGAAAAAAAATATATTAAATTGAACTATAATATTGTTGTTAATTGAATGAAAAGACCATATGATTTTGCCTTATAAATTACACACATCGCAAAATTCATTCAAATAAAATTCTGTATGTAGCCATGTGAATGAAAAATAATAAAATTAATATAAACTTCTTGATTGTAAAGTTTATTTGAATTTTTTTTCAAACAATAACGAATTAAACTGACTGCGGGATTATTATTAATTAATTTCCTTAATAAAAATAATCAAGCAACTATTATAAAAAATTAATGCTCAATTAAAAAACGTTAATAATTCGTTAAGAATCAACAGAATTATCGTTTTTGGTTCATAGAATGTCTTGTAGCTCAGTAAGAAAAGAATTCTGCGAAAAACTTGACATTCCCCAACGCCTTGCAGTGAATTACATGTTACCCCAAAACAATTTTCCGTATTTCTTTTCATTATTTCAGTTCAGTTTGCCATGTACACTGCGCTCTTGCTAGATTCTGCAGTTGTCGTCTATAATTAAGTTTTTCCTCTAAAGCGACGAAGAGTATTTTTTTTTTTTTTTTTTTTTTTTGTTCTGGCTTTTCTCATAATTAATAGTCATTTGCTGCTCGGAAATTTTTACGGTGTTTTCGCTTCCAAAGAAATTTATCTCTGTTAAGATCCTACTATATCTTAAGAGCTTTTAAGGTCACAGCGTCAGAACAGAATATATTTTATTCATAAATATATTTTACTAAATAAAAGGTAGAAGTATTATTTTTATACTTCAAAAAATTTCAAATAAAAATTATGATACTGTTTTAAAAAAAATGACATGAAATCTAAGAATAATTTTATAAGTGTCATTTCTAATTGTATATCTTTCTTAAGTTCAATTTTGAAAATTTGATTTTGACTGTTATATTTTGAAATAAGGCAAAATAATTCAAAGTTATTTTTATTTAAACTGATGAATGGATTGCCTGAAATTTATTTTTAAAACTTCAATTTCAAGAACTACAAAATACTTAAGACTTTGGTATTTTCCTTCAATTAATAATTTTCATTTCTAATTTTTTCTTTAAGCACTAAATTTACCCAGTTACAGTTACAATTCTTTTATTTAATACAAATATTTAATCACTCCACATTTCTAACAAACAACTTGATTTATAGAGATAAATCTATATATTAACTTAAACTTCAAACGTTTGGGCTTTTTTTTTAAAAACTATATATTTTTTTTTTTAAATTGTTAAAACTAGTTCCAGATCTAGTATTGTTACTAAAATATTACTCCTATATTTCTATTAAAAATATAAAAATAATGAATAGTTTTTAAATATTTTCTAATAATCTAATCTAAATATAACAATAACCAAAATTCTAAAATATACCAATAGCTTGAATTGACATTTCTTTCAAAAATATTTATATCTAACTTTTGATAAGCCATGCTATTTCATAAATATGAATATTCATTTTCACAGATAAATATGCTGGTCCTTAAGAAAGGTAATAATAATTATTGTTTCATACTGAATTTACTAACAACTAACTAAATAAAGAACTGAAATAGCGTGAAAGAGAATTTATGGAGGATATATTGGTTGCATTTAACTAGAGTGAAGTTTTCTCAATAAAGAAAACCTAGAAAATCTATGACAATTATATAGGGTCAAGCTTATTGATGAATGTATGCAATGACCTTATGAAAACATAGTTCAATAAACACTTTGGATGGCACTTTTTCATATCCAATCAGAGCGTTCTGACGAATGTTTTTATAAATGGATCTTTATTTCCAACTTAATTCGATCCATGTATAACAACAAAGAATCTAAAACCATCTGGAGTTCTTTTATTTGTGCATATTGAATAATTGGCAGCCCTTCTAGATCTACAAAATTTATCGAAAAGGAAATGTTCTAAAAATTTCACTTACCGATAAAAAAAGTTAACCTACAATTTTTTCCAAAAATAATGCAACAAGATGAATAACCAAGAAGTGAAATGGAGATACATCCCCTTAAAAATTTTTCTCCTTCTTTAATTGTTATAAAACTTTATATATTATATACTCTTTACTTATGCTTATATTATTTACATACGTAAAATAGTAAATTAACTAAGTCATTTAACATATGCAGAAAGTACTGATTACTAATATATGTCACATCTATTTTCTTGACATGATTCCACATTATTCTGACACTCTACTAACTTCAAAAAAGTTCTGGCAGAACCCCTTGGAAGCATCATTGGTTACAGTCTTTGAAAGCTTATAAAACAATATTTTATTCCAAAGAATATTAATGTCAAGCTACATCACCACGAAATATAAAGATAGCATATTAATATTTGTAATGGATGACAAAGTTCCTTTTAAAAAAAAGTTAAAAATACTCTAGTTTCTCCATCACAAAGAATTCGACACGTGCAAATCCGCCAGTCCTAATCCATCTCAAGCAAACTTCGTCGCCCAGAAGAATGAAAATAAAATGAAATCCTTCTGTTGGTTCGTAGGTTCATCCCAAGGATTCGCAAACTAATCCTTCCTCGCGAAATGTGTTTGCGTCTTGGATTACTTGGCGAAAGATCAGATCTATTGCTATTCTTTTGCTTGCTTTTAAGAAAACTGATATAAATGGGTTTTCTATTCAACTTTCATTTGTTCTTTTCTATTCCTTGTGTTGTGGATTCCACCAGAGATTGTGGAACTGTTATGTGTCATGCAATAAGGTACCATACGACTAAGTACAAAAGTAAGAGAAAATGAGTAATAATATATGACCTAAACCATTCATTTTTATTAATGATGACTACTATACATAAACATAAGTTTTGTTTAAGATAAATAGTTACGTTTTGGTTTATTACTAAATAATGTGTGAGATAAACAAAACTAGATATCTTTTAAAATATCAAAGATATCTTCTTGACTAATTTTAGTTATTTCTACGTCGTTGAACTTAACGAATACTTAATTTTTAAGTTAAACACTTGTATACTACGATGTAAAAGTTAAGACAATGAAGTAATTCGTCTTTAAAATTTAGAATTATGATAGTACAAGTACAAAAGCCTATAAGTATATTCAAAAACGCTTTTAAAATACTATAATCAAAACAAAGTTGTTTGATTTGCTACAATAATAAGTTTTTTGGTTAAAAATAGAAATGTGATTATTGCAAAAGTATAGACACAATTACGACTTTCTGTGAATTTTTGTTTGCATACGCAAATTTAAAAGAAGCTCGTTCCCTAAATTTCGACTGTTATTAATCGACATAAAACTTCTATTTATCGAGTTTTATCTAATGGATGCAGATATGACAGGCCGCGTGTGCCTAATGAGCCCGTTAATTGTCAGATCCAAAGTCTGTCGAGTTCCAACAAATTACTGTTCGTGAATTTAAAAGTCATTAGGACTTTCAGTATTTTTAACTATAAGTAAATGATTCATAAACGAATTTTGAAAACAGGAATAATGGTTTATTACAAAATTAAAAATATGCCAGCTCTGAAGCCACATCATAAGTCACAGAGAATGTTGTGGTCTCGAAATCATATGTCACATGGATCAAAATGGCAGTCAGTGGTATTTAGAGATGAAAAATGTAATCTGGTTAGTGTAGATGGCTGGACATCGTACTGACATGATTTGCATAAATAACCTCGTCATTTCTTTAGTGCCAGAAAAGAGGGTGGCTCGGTGATGGTTTAAACTGCTTTTTTCTACAATGGACAAGTGTCTCTGCACTCGACCAGTGGTCACCAAACATCTCAGCATTACACTAAGACATTGGAGGATCACTTGCTGCCATTTGCTGAGCTTCAAGAAGGAATTTCATGAAAATTTCCTCAAGACGGTGCTTCAATCCACATTGTAGACAATACAAATACCTGATTTAGTTCTCAGAATTCAAAAGTTCTCGACTTGCCAATATCCCAGATCATATCTCAGTAGACAATATTTAGGGCATCATGAGTCACAAAGTTTACAGCAATTTTAGATAAAAACATTCTATAAATGAGTCCAAGACATGCATAGAGGATACATAGAGCTAAATAGAGCCCTAAACCATGAAAAATGTAGTTTAAACTATCTAAACACATACTTATGAACTAATGAATAAGAATGGAACACCAATTAAATTTTAAATCCTGTTTATTTTAATTTCATTTTATTTTTGCGTACATTTTTGAGACAATGTTAATTTGTTTAACTACGAATTAATAACTTGCAATATACAAAATTAGGTTTTATAGTTAAAAATATTAAAAAATATGCATTTCATATTACACTGAAACTATATTACGAAAATTGATTGAATTTATTTTGAAATCTGTGTGATTTTGTTCATTGTTTAAATTTTTACATCACGGTGTATAAAAAAATTCTAATTGTATTGTAAATATTTGGAGATAATTGCAAAGGCTTCGATTTGAAATAATAAAAAAAAAAAATCTATTGAAGTAGTTTTACTAAATGTTGATAAAGTTGAGTTTTTAAAAATTCCTTTTTGTATTTTGGTTTAAAAGAATAAAAGTATAAGATAACTCAAATTATTAAATATTTATAAATTCTATTAAATTTTTATAATTCATTTCTAATTAATACGTATTTTAGAGAGCAATAATATAAGGAACTATAACAAATCAAAGTTTATAAAAAAAGAGATAATTTATGAAAAAATTTAAACTAATTTTATGATTTAGTGCTTTTCTTTGCTTTCTCCCTCTCTCTCTTTTAATAAATTCCAATCAAAGCATAACTATTAAAGGCTAAGAAATTCTTTGTAGTTTAGGATATGTGTAGCTATAACCTGAAATCAGATATTTAGTTTCATTTGTTAAAAATCGAATATTTTTTTATTTATTAGTTATAGCTTTAAGATGTCATTACCAAATTATTATTAACGTCTAGATTGTAAAAAATCATGTGATTATCAATCCTTATTTACTATTTACTCATGAAACTATGATACTGGAAATTGAATAAGTATTGGGATATAGGCTAACACTTAATTTTATTAATTATATTTATTCAATTACATTCACGGGAAATCCAATTCTTAGCAACCACAACTTGTATTTTTTTTTTGTATGTAATTCCATTACAAAGAATCGACATTTCAATACGGAAATCTTTGAAATAAAATTACCAATATTTTTTTTTTTAAATAAAACTCATAAAATATTTAGTAAAATTAATAAAATTTTATGAAACAAAACTTCCAAACAAACCACGAATGAATGAAATGAGATTATTGAGAAAAAAAAAGAAGAAAAAAAAAAGGACTGAATTAGAAGAAAATGTCTTAAGAAAAATTGGCAAGTAAATCGCCTTAATTAAATTGGTATTAATGATTACACTTTTTAGATTGTACGCTATAACGTTATGAGTAGATTATTTAAAGATTTTGTACACTCTATGGAAATAGCTATTGTAGCAATTATTAAGTGGGTCATATTATGACTTATGATCCTATTCTTATTCTTCTATCTTAATAGTCCGAGAGGCGAGTGCAAATTTAGGTGTCCCATCGAACATCATTCTCATAATTTTACAGAATGTGGAGAAAAGTGAGCAGATTACGAATCCACTAATCTATCGTGGAGAAAATGGCCAAAACTGGTCAAAATTCGACTTCGAATGAGTTGAACTAATTACAAATGCCAAATGTGCCATAACTTACCAAAAAATACTCGTTCTTTTTTATTTGTTAAACCACCCCTCTTTAATTTTCAACTAAGAAGGTTGCAGACGATTCAATATTTGGCAACGTCTTACTTTCATCTTTTAAAAGTGAGCCAAGTTGGCAATATATATTACGTCGCTGATATTGCCAATTTGGCTTACTTTAAAAAAAAAGTACAGCCGAGCCAAAGATCGGAAATCATTTGCGCAGTTTCTCAATGAAAATCAAAGTACGGTGGGTTATCAGACGAAAAAACGTGTTCACTTTTAAGTTATGACATAATTAGATATCGTATTTAGCTCAACTCATTCAAAGTCGATTTTTAACCAGTTTCGGCCATTTTTTTTCCACAGCATACCAGTGAATTCGTAATCTACTATTTTTTCTTCACATTCTATAAAAATTTAGCATGATGTTCAATTAGGTACCTAAATTTGCAGTCCCCTCTCAGGCTAACAGCAAAACGGCAGTATTTTTTAATTTTATAATTCACAAATGACCTCTAATTATACATTCTTTATTTATACTGCCAACATATTCCTAGAAAAACGTACGAGTATAAAGCCGGATTTACACGCTGCCAGTCAGACCTCCAGTTCGGATCGCCAGTTCTGTGACGTCAGCTAAGCAACCGTTGCGCCGTCTATCGATGATCACGGGAGAGCGCACGTGATTGGTTGATCGGAGTCGCCGGCGCCAGAAAATAGAAAATGCTTGGTTTACTGGAACCAGTAGCCTGGTGACTTCACTGGCTGGTAGGCCTGGGCAATGTTAACATTTCTGCATCGTGATATATCGGGAACCAAACATCCCGATGTCACGATACATCGCGATGCTAACTATGTGTATATTTTTTTTTACCAAACAGTACAAAACAACGTTTTCATAACACGCTATATACCAAACGGTATAGTGGTTAGCGTGCTAGCTTCTAGACCGCGAGGTTGCGGGTTCGAGTCCCGTGTAGGCATGGGTGTTTGTAAATGTATGTTGGCTTGTCTAATGACGAAAGTTTCGGCTCATTATAGCCCTCGTGTTGCTGATGGCGCCAGATAATCTGAATACAACCAACCATAACACGCTATATAGCTGAAAGTTATGCTTTCTTAGCTTTGTAAAATTTTATTAAATTCATGTATAGAAGTTTATTTTAAATAACATGAGCAGCGACCGAATTATTTTCAAGGAGATACAAAACACCCAAGGGGGTATAAGCCGGTTATTATTATTATTATTATTATAATTACTATTTTAATCAGGATATTTCATTTTCATCTAAATGAAATTTTACTTTGTTATTTTCCAGGGAGGAAAAGTTTGGGGGGATGAAGGGCAAGTGCATTTCCTAGCTGTGCACATGTTACTTTAGTTATTGGATATTCTTAATTATTAAATCAAAAACATACTTTATAATGAATATTTTATTACTTACAATGTACAATATAACTCTTAAACAATAAAAAAAATTAATGCATAACATTTAAAATTCTAATGATCTTTATTTTTTGCAAAAAAAATCTGCATTTCCTCATTTTTAAGAAGCAATGTTGGATTGAGTAATTAATCTTATGGAAATAAACTTTATTCAAATTGTACAAACTGGAAAAAAATTACAAAACATTTATTTACTTACGAGACCGAAGAGAAAATCCTTCAACGTAAATGGGAAAAAAATCGTTTATAAGTATTTAAGCAATCAAACTATAGAAACAACTGTGATTAGTCCATGCACTACTTCACATTGATTTTGGCAGATATAACAAACAGCTCATAGTAATAAATAACCGGATTGTCTTAACTGGGTAAGAACTAGACAGAAATTACCGCGCCAGAATACCGCAATCCCCTTGCGTTAATAAATAAAGCAAAATAAATTAATAGCAAAATAAAAAAAATCTTGAAGTTAATATAAAAGATTTAAAAATACAAAAGTGTAATATTTTATTTCTTTCAAGTTAGAGAAATAATGAAAAAAAAAAAAAATTAAAAATTAAGCACAAAAAGTGTAGGAAATGCTCAGTAGAATTCCAAAAATAGATATCAAGGTCTTACATCTGATGACTATTAAAGTAAAATCAAAACGTTTTCCAAGAGTTGAGAGAACAACATAAATAATGTTCAAACAATAAAAGATATACTTATTTTATGGAATCTCCAATATTACTAGACTACTGGCGCCACCTCGCAATTTCAATTCTCATCGCACATACGTAAGGTGGATACGATTACCACGAAGTTGTTTTTTTTCTTCTGATGAAGTATCGGGCATGGGCAAAGGCAAATGGAAATCGTCTCAAACGGCCCGATGTCGACGGTTTCACTATGTTTCTATACAATATTGGGAACATCGCGCATATGCAGGGCAGGGTGGATAGGCTTATCACGATGTGAGCTTGCTGATGAAGTACCGCGCAAAAGCAAATGAAACTCGTTTCAAACGGCACGGTATCGACGGTTTCAATACGTTTCTGTAGTATCTTAGGAACACCGAGCCTGAATCGGGGCTCTGTTCTTCGTCCTTGAAGTGCTAGGCAAGTATCGTTAAAAAAATCGTGATGTATCGGTTTTTAGAAAATAATGACACCGGTTTGACGATGTTGATTTCACAACGGTTTTTGCCGATGTATCGATGCATCTCCCAAGCTTACTGGCTGGCGATCTAAACTGGAACCTCGACTGGTAGCGTGTAAATCCGGCATTAGTTTAGCATTGGCATTCTAATTCAATATCCAAAACTTACGTTGCCATATTATTTTCTATTTACTTACTCCCATCTCGTTTCTTAATTAATAAATGCGGATATTCTGCCTCTTTTAGTCTGGACGGTAGAATTGTGTTTACAAAAGATCAAAAACATAAATTACAAATCCCTATCGTCTCAATAATTAGTTTTGAACTTTTAATTCCATCTCAAAAGAATTAGCCACCTTCTCAAAGAACCCTCAGCAAACAAAGAACATTCTTGAAACAGAGAATACACACACAATCGGTCTCTCGACCGACTCTCAACTTCAGCGACAAATCATTACCACAAACGGAAGCAGAATAACAAACGGAAGAATGAAGTGTCTGTTTCGGAATGAATCGATTTTCAATGCGGTCTCTGAAACACTCCACATGATTAATTGAACCTAAATGAAATGCGACGGATACTACCGAACAGCGGGTGTGCTTTCCAAACTGTTTGTGAGAAATAATTGATTAATCTAGCCGGAAAAGAAAACCATAGTAGGTGTGGCCTAACATCTAAGTTTAAAGTAGTGTAATGTTAGGCTAGATTTCTAAAAGAGGTTCTGTTTGCAAATTCCAATAAAAAAAAACCCCTACAAGAACATTCTTGGTGGAAAATTTCTAACATTTATATTTAGAATTTGTTTGACTAATAAATTACAATATCTATATAAAGAGTTAATCTGTATTGATAACTTGGTGTTAAAGGGCTGAAAATTATAGCTTAAATAAAAGAAATTTAAAATTACATTCAATGGATTTATGCACAATGTTAATTTGATAAGTGTTTTATAGTCAGCTAAAACTTAACTACAATAATACCTTTTAAAATAAATTTCAAATTCTATTAACCTATCACAAACTCGCATTAATTTTTCTCGTCAGATATTCAGAAGAATAATGGCCTATGAGATCATCAAACATTAAATACATGTATCTTATGCTTTTTGAAATTAAATAAAAAAATTAGTAAGAAAGGGGCAATAATATTCTGAATGAATTTCAATAATTTATAGCATAGAAAATAGCCCTATATTTTAGCTATGTTTTACTGCAAAAAGGTGATCGCTTGTAATAATTAACAAATCTTAGAATGTGTTATTGTCAGTCAAGGGATCCTTATAAAAGTTCTTTTCACACCTTTCTATTTACTTCTTTCCAAATATTTGCCAAAACAATATGAATATAAAAAAGATGGTTTTATCGTGGGCATTTAATAAATGCCTCAAATTTATTAATATTTGTTTCAGTAGTGAACATGGGAAAATGTAGCGGTTACAATTTAAAGCACAATAAACAGGGGTGTGGAACGTAGCACAACTTTCAATTACAGGCCAGTATGGCGATATCATTTTTTGCGATAATTCTTGTATGGGTCTTTAAAAAAAAAAAAAAAAAAAAAAAAAAAAAAAACACTTCTCCAAAATTGTGATTTTGGCATTGTACTTTTCAATAATCCTTATAGTGTATCCTTTATTATAAGTGAAACTGTGGGGAGAAGGAAAAAAAAAAGCTATCGTTGATGAGGTATGCTCAAGGAAAGAGAACTATGTGTTGTAGGCATTCGTTTTTCAACTTTTTGCGCCTTTGAAGCACTTTTAGGTGAATTTCGGAGGTGGGGATGGTTCAATCACCTTAAGAGGCATTAGCTCAGCGATTTTTATCAAAATCGTTGGAGCCGTTTTTTAGCAATCATTGAATCAGCTACCTTATGCGCATGCGCGATTTTGATGAAAACCTTAATGGTAGGTCCCATAGCCACCAGCAACCGGCATACCAAATTTGAATATTGTAGGTCAATTTGTTCGGGAGTTATGCTGACCACAGACACACATACTTTTTTTCTAAACTACTTTTTTGAAATCAGGGTATTCCAAAACGTGGAGAAATACAAAAAGAAATCGAAGTTTTTTTTGGACCGAATACTATACTTTCATCACCCTATGTACAATACAAATGGGTAATTGAAAGTAAAAACAAAATTGGAAGTTGGGTTTATATTGTATCCTCATTGAAATAAATCTGTGTAAAATTAAATATACAATGTTAAGTAGATGAAGATAACAACGATAGAAAGGTAATATTTTATGGGCTATTTTATTCCTTGTTTAACAAGACACGCGAATGCCTTAATGAAAAATACGTAAAACGTTCACGTAGTCAAAGAACTTTCTATGATTAATTAAACCTTAATGTAACAGGAAATTCATATTCAAAGCTGACTACATTTTAAGAATAGGGTTTTTAACTGGTTTTAATGCACATACAAACCTATTTTGAATTATAATATCGTGAAATGATGAAGATGCTTTACTGTTTCTCTAAATGCAGTGAAAGTTTTCAGTAATTAAATATTGACACATTGTACATGCTTGAACGTGACTTGGTATCTGCATCCAAAATCGGGGGAAAAAACTAATAGAAAATGTTTTTGAAAAAGGTCATTTTTTTAGTAAAAAAAATGGCATTTTAGTGACAGATCCTAGAACTTGATAAAATGCATTGTCATGGATGACAAGTTAATCTGTCACTTTTTAGCTTGATTGGATGGTACATACTGCTACAAAGAAATACGTAAATAAAATTAAAATCAATATAAAAGATTTAAAAATGGAACTCATTCAGCAAAAAAACAACAGACTCTACTTATCAAATTAAAAATCTCAAATTCTGGAAAAAATCTTTACAAAATACTGTTTACAAAATTTTTAAGTATGAAACTTTTTAAAACTATTTTTTTTTTTTCGGCTTTCGAAACAAAAATATTGATAAATGTTGATACAACTTATATACAATATTGATACAACTTTATGTTGGTTTTGAAATCCATTAAATTTTTTAAGATTTTCATGCATATAATTTCACTTCAGCACGTGGGATTGGATTCTTAGGCAAATAAACAAAATTCAGTCAATACCAAATAAGTGGAGCTGTAGAAGTTATTAATGTGTTTAAACAACCACGTTAGGATATGCTGTGTTATTTGACAGGTAAAGGTAGTGATATACTTTGCAACCTTATAATATTAAAGGATTTACAAATTTCCAGAAGAAAAAAAATTTGATACTTTGTTAAGTATGCAATAAATTATTCAAATTTCGTAAAACTCGATTCGGAGGTTTAAAAGTTAAAAAAAAAAGTCCTAAGGACAAACAGAGAGAAAGCTAACACAGAGATAATATTTTTAAAAACTGTTGATTATTTTTGAGTGAAATGTAAATCATGTATAATCAAATAATTTTAACATTTTATTCCCATGCACATACCTTCTTATAATTTATTAGATTGTATAAAGTAAAATTTAGAAAAAATATTGAATATCTAAAAATAAATATTGTTGAAAATACTATATTTCAAACAAGTTTACAATATAAAATACACATTTACTAGAAGTCAATGATGCAACAAATGTCTTTAGTTTTTTTAATTGCACACAAGCCAAATAGTGAAAATTACTTATTTACTTACATTTTAAAAATAATTTATTTTCAAACTTTTTTCCTGGTTAATTTTGATTCTATCAATTAAACAATTTCCCGATATTTCTATTAAAAATTCTAAAAATTTAATACATGTATTAAATCTCTCGTATTTTGCACAGAAAAATTAAATTAAATCAAAGTAATCCCATTTAATCAATTCGATTTCACGAAATAATTTTATTTGTTTTTAATTTGTACTGTTAAAGTTGTTTCTCTTAACGCAGAAAAAGTAAATATTTGGTTCTTTAATGAAATATTTGTGAAAGGCAATGTAACGTGGTTTGTCTTTACAGAAATACCTAAAAAAATTTATTTTGTCTATTTTTTTTTAAATTCGAAGTTCATTTATTTAAATAAATTTTTATTTTTATTACTAAAATAGAAAAAATAACTAAATTTAGTTAAAATGTTCAATTTTGTCAAATGACTCAGGGAGAATATTTGAAAATATTAATTTAATTTTTAATTTATTGAAAAAGTACATGAATATAAATATACTTTTATGCATCATCAGATATTTTTTAGATGTGTATTGATATTTTATCTCAAGGATACTTGAATTTTATAAGCAGAAGATCTCTATAAGCTTAAAGAAGGATTTTATAATTTCAGATTTGGACATCACACAAAAATAGTTAAGTTATCCCCTAATTTTAAATCGTAATAAAGTTACTTCCTTACTTAATTTATGAATTTCAAAATTTCAACACTTGCGCATAATTGTAAACATTTAAGTTTTTTTCTCGTGTCATTAGAAGAATAGCTCTTTAAAAAAAATCTTCATTTTCGAAAGCATCAAACATTATTATATTATGATTTAGAATTTCAGTTTATCCAAGGAAATCAAAGAATATAAACTTTCAGTTCCTCCAAATAGTACATAAATTCAATATTGATTAACAATAAAAATATTTTTTATTTAAAAATAAAATTATAAACTTTCTATATTAAAACATCTAAATATTATGTTATATTATATTCCCAGTAGGGAAAGGAAATATTTTTTTATCTACAATAGATGGCTCTGTTAAATATAATTCTAATATGTTTTACTTAAAGCAACGTTTTACTTAAAAATAAAGTTGCGAATTTTCATAAATATTTATTATTTTAAGTATGCAAACATTTGGTTTCAGTATTTTAAAGCAGTCAATATCTAGAGATAAATATGTACTCAAATGAATTTATTAAAATTAGTAAATGTATTATTTTCTAGGGGAAAACAGACGGTGCCCCATTCATACCATGTTTACTTTATCCTTTCTATCCCTTTTATGATATAGACAATGTATATTTAACAATTAAAAATCATTATTTGTTCAAAGCAAAATATTTTTATAGTGAATTAATATTTTATAAGTGTTGCTTGATATATTTTGTGTAAGTGTTAACACAGAGTTCAAGATTTATGGAATAATATTAATGATAAAATTTATTAGATTGATATTGTAATATACATAATTCTTTGGTCAGCGACTTTTTTCTTACAATATACAAAATATTTAAAATATTTCATAAATCTCTTGACATAAACTTTCACTTAAAAAAAAAAAAAAATTAAAATAATGGGATATATTGCCAAATTCTCTTAACGTTAAAAAAAATGCCTGTTTTTAATACATTCTAATAATTTAAGTACCACTGGAATAAATTAAACAAAAATATCCACTCTTAACAACTGACATCAGCGCACCCCATTACACAACATTGATTTTTAGTTCCTATCTCCGAAAAACACGTTTCCATTCAACCTCAATAACCTCCTACACCTCGTGTTTACAAAGTTACCCACAACCGGAATCTGTACTACGGAGAACAATGAGCAACACACATGGTCAGAAGAACTTAGCTGACAGCATGGCGGACTTCTACGAGTGCAATCGAAACCAACTTCAGACAGATTTACCTTTCTGGGACTGGTTGGGCCGGGTCGGAGCCGGGTCTGGGTCCAGGTTCCGGGCCGAGGAGACCGAGGATCGTTTGGAACGGCGATCCGGAGAGGCGGTGTATCGTCTGTCGTCCATTTTGGCATTTTCCTTACCCCCTTTTCTCAACCCCTCAGTGGCATCGATCTGGAAGAAGAGTGCCTTGTGCGCATGCGTGGCGGGAAACATCTGTGCTTTTTTCCATTGAGTGGTGGTGGTGGAGGAAAAGTGTGTGGGGGAGGGGAATTTGTTCAGTAATTGGCATGAAACTAATTGCCTTGTAACGCGGGGCTGGGTGGCCGGGTAATTATTTGGAGAGCCGAGGTGCATGAGTTTGGCATTTTGTTTGGGCACCGGGGGAAAATTTATTAAACCAAAGTGAATCGTGATTGGTATTTTCATTGCGCAAGAGTTATATGAGGACTATACCACTGCCATAACTCAAAAGCCATTTTATCCATAATTATAAAAATGCATATTTTTACTCTTTGTGATTTCACCTTAAAAATGTAATTTAAAGCCCTCAATCAAATACCATTAAATCAATCTGACGATAAAGTAAGCATCATAAGGTTTGAAAATATGCTTTTAGGACAAACTTTAGGATAGATAATCTCTTGTAGTAGTCCAAATTTCTTTGAAAAAATGCCTTCCGGGAGACCGGACTCAATTTCTAGAGACAGGATTTCAGCCTACAATGCGACAAGTCTCGTGAAGGAGCTTCACTTTATACTCTATAGTCTCTGTTTCCAAATCAAGCATACAAGATGTTTTTTTATAATAGTTAGTCATGTGTCAATTTTCGGGTTGTTATGTGATTTTTTTTTTTTCAAATGATTTTTCAGTTACAGTATAGTATAAACTTTGTAACGTTTTTACGCCAAAAATCATTGATACAACAAACTTTTTAGAAGGCCTACCAAGGTAAAACTGTCCCTCATTTTTATGAAATGGAGAAACTCCTGAAAAGCTCCAGGTAGCACAGCGGTATTGACCAATGTCAGAAACATTGTTTCTTAGAAGATTGCCCAATCCATGTTGAGACTCGAGCATCGTTGCTAAATACATGATTTAAAAAAAAAAAAAAAAAAAAAAAAAAACCTGTCAAATTATCACAAAACATGTTTTTATCTCTCCGTCTTTTCTTATAAAAATAGAATTCAGTTTTAAAACTCTGCATCAACTTGTCAAAACTTACAGCATATATTATCCGGTACTGCGCGAGATTGGCTAAGATCTGTAGCAACGGTCTGACTACAACGGTCCACGTCGAAATTGGCCAGTGTTGAGTTATATTGGCCATCGTATTTGTGCTACTAGATGCCCTACTAGGCAAATATAGTCGGGGAGATACTATGTGCGATTCTTCTGTTTTTGAAGCATAAGTTATGTTAAATGCAAAAGAAATTAAAAAATAATAAAAAAATCTAAAAATAGAATTACTTCATTATGTAATTAAATGTATTGTATATTAAATGTACAATGGCAATACAAGAGCAATACTACTCCTAAATAAAGAAACAATAACTTAAAAAGATCAGTGGAGAACTTAATAGTAGATCCTTAGTAGACCTTTAAAGTAATTTTTGAAAGATCTCAGAGGTGACTCTCGAATATGGATAAACCCGGAAAACTTCCTTCAGGTAACAGAACAAGGGAGCATCTATATGTCTTTAATATACATTACTTCTACTACTTCTTTAAAACAGATTGTATGCATAATAAGCATAAGTAACGAGTTCTCTACCGGACACGATCTTGCATGGAATAACACTTGAAAGTAATTGATAATATATTTTTTTCAAATAGTTTCCCGCACTGAGAAATTTTTATGTTTAGCCATTTATGGTAAAAAAGGATAATTCATTGGGAAATATAAGTTCATGGATTGATATTGATATTGTTCATGATATTGCAGTATGTGATAAATTTTTACTGAGTCTAATTTAACAAGTTGTTCTGGAAATGAACAAATAATTGAATGCTTCACGATTAACATCTCAATACTATCACTAAATGTAAGAAAATTTCTGTTTAAAGCACAGAATACTGTTGGACTGTGTTGAAAAATAAGCTCTCTTTTGTAATACAGCCTATTGCTATTTTTAAAAGAATTATATCGACAAATTTAGGTATATAATATAAATTATGAGACAATGGAGCAATGGTATTTGTAGGAGAAAAAACAGTAAAAATGTTCTCCATCAATTATAAAAACTTATATGAAAGAAGTTTACAGGTTTTGTGATGTGTGTTGTTGATGAGCCGTTCTGTAAATGTGTCTTTTTGTCTAGGATTTACTTATGACGGGTATGCCAACATCCACATTGAAGCTCAGTAGTAAAAACCATGGAAGTAGAAACGAGCATTTGAGCGAGTGATCGAAAACGATGGATGAAGTTTCCCGGACAGAATACTGTTGGACAGCTTTGAAAAAAATTCATATTACTTAACGAATGCAAGGCTTTAATTTAAGTTTACAGTTAAAATTGCAAATTACATTTTATAATGTTACAAATGGGAAAACAAAACAAAACAAACAAAACAAAAAGAATTGAAATTTAATATTTTTCTTTTAAGCTATAGTAAACCCGACTGATATATATATATATATATATATATATATATATATATATATATATATATATATAGCATTTATCACATGCAATCAGTGCAATTTTCAACCGGTAAAATTTAAAAAAATTGTTTTTAGTTAACTTTTGTAGACAATAAATATTTGGTTAGTAAGAAACTGTATTGTAGGAAATAGTTGATATTTATTCGATTGTTATTTTTATTTATTTAATTTTTTGTAAGTATTAGATTGTTTTCTTTAAAAATGTTAGTTTTTTAATTGAAGATATCATAGAAAACGAGTTCCCATGCGAAATTTCAACTAGAAGTTATAAAATTTGCATTTCGTTAAGCCTAAATAAGACATTCTACATACATGTGTCATATATCAATTTAAAGGGATCAGTAAGATTACTTATATTTCATAATAATTAAATTTAAATGGAAGTTACAACCGAAAGGGCATTAGACATAGACCGGTAGGCAGTGTAATTCTATAGTAACTCAATTACAAGTTTACTTTCATCTAGGGACTATATAAAGATAAAGGATTAGAACTTCGATGTTGATAACAAGATTTCAAGTCAAGTTTGTCACCAAAAGCAACAACTTTTCATTATTTTAGTTTACACAAAAAAAAAAAAAACTTAGAGGGTTTTATTATCGTATACCATCAAACTTTAACAGTTTTTTTTTTTTTTTTTCAGCCATTAGTATCACCAAATTGTACATTGTTGTTATATGTATATCCAGGACCCGATTTAGAATTTTTTTTTACTGTAGGTGCAACATTCAGAGAGGGGCCCCCAATAGAAAATATTTATTTCCTTACGTCACAATATTATCAGATCAAGCTAAATTCGTTAAGACTAACTTTTTACAATTAAAACTCATAGTTTACTTTCACACAATTTTTTTGTTATAATTAGTATGATCTTGATTTCCTCAAAACTCTTGAATTAATCAAGACCCCCCCCCCCCATGAACACTGATTTTAAAGCACATTTTCCTGTATTTTAAATTTACATTTTACCACAGGGGTCCACAAATTATATAATAATAAAGATTACTTAATTTTATAACAATAATTGTATATAATACAAAGTAACCTTACCACGATCTCACCAAAAAGGAGGGCCAAAAAAATTTTAAAAAAATCCACGGAAGAGCCTGCAAACCAACCAATCACAAAGACTCTTTATTTCATAATATAAGAAGTTGTATATGGTTGGTTGGTGAACATCTCTTTACAAGAGGCGAGAGAAGGAGAACAGTGGCGTAAAGCCCTTGTCTCCGTGTACATATGAAGAAGTTGTATATGATTGGCTGAACAGGAAAGATTTGCTTAATTAGGTTTCATTAGGTTAATCTATCTAACTTAACTCTCTGTGACTATAAAAAATATGGAATTTGCGGATGCGTAATTAAATTTTTTTTATTATTTTTGTTCAGTACTTCCCATAACTTCCCATAAGACCATTACATTTAAAATTTTAAGAAAACTTTCAAAATTTGGGGGCCTCTTGGCCCGGGCCTAGTGGGCCTAATGGTAAATCAGGCCCTGTGTATATCATGCACAACAAAAGAACGCGTACAGGTGTGACCTTTTAATGATAGCAAGTATCACAATTCAATCCAATACAGTGATTTTTTTTTTTTTTTCATTCTTAAAATGTTTGAATAATTTACAGTTCTCTGATCAAAGATTGTGATAGTAAAATAGTTCAAAGGTTATCAATGATGTTATTAGATAATATTACATTTTATTGATATGTGAATATATATATTTGCCATTTATAGTAATTTACGATTTTGTCTAGTAATTTGTTTTTATGTGAATTTTGGATTAGCATTTAGTTAATTTTTTATATGAATACATTTTCACTGAAATATTTAAATGCCACTCGGGATAATTATTAATATAGTGTCTTGACTAGCTATTAGTTTTGTTGCCAAGTAGGGGTTTGCAAAGTAAATATAAAATATATCATAATAATATTATATCAGGAGTATAATATTTGTCAATATGTCGTAAAGAAAATAAATTCCCCACGGTGTTTGTAATTAGTATTATTAAATACCAAAACTACTTAAAATTTTAAATATTATTATTATTATTTTTTCTTTCCAATTCCAATGTTTTTGAAAGGGTGGTAAATTGAGTATCCTTTTCGACCACACATTTCAGCTAGAAAAATCTATGTAAGTTGCAGCAACTAAATATAATAAATGAAAATGACCAAATGTATTTCAACTAACCTTATTTCGTAACAAAATTCTTTTTACCTTATGTAATTTTCACCAGGAGAAACCGCTATATAAAATTACAATTTAATTTTGAATTAAAATTCAGTAGTTATTGCAAAGGAAACCAAGATGAAACTAATCACCATATTTTAATGACATGTCACCTTACATTACATTTTTAAGTTTTCGAACATGGGTTCAGATATCCATTTAAACGATTTAATTAAACAAGGACTTAGTATTGAAATTTGTGAATAGAAATTCAGCAGAAAATCTTTTTGTTCTTCCTTTTACCTAATATTGTTTGAATAATTGATAGGCATTAATTTAAAGATAGATTTTTAACATATTTTACCAAGCATTCAGTGTACGGTAACTCTGTAATAGCATTAAATATTTATGAAGGAAAACTTAATACATAACAAAAAAGGAAATTTATTTTTAATCTTATGGTTCAATATTTTAATGTCTAGGGTACATTATGGAGGGTGTCTTATGTCTAGGGTACACACCATTATAATTTACTGCCAATTTAAAATTCAGTATCACGGGAAATTTATTTGTTTTCTGATTAGAAAAGCTTACTTTAATTGCAAATATCATAAAGTTTATTATAATAAAATCTGAATGTTATTATGATCTTTTACGTAAACTAGATTAATGCATCAAATCCTTAATAATAATGAGAAAACTTTCTGGCAAACTTAGATTACATTATTGAGACAAAAAAAATAACATATATATAATAAAACTTTCTGTCCAAAATAAATATATACTCAATTTGGCTGACATTGTCAATAAAAGGAAGCTTTTAAAAGAGGTTCATATTAAAAGATTGTTAAATAACAACTTCTAATGATTTTTTCAAGGAAAAATTACATAATTGATATCTTTTAAATACTTAGTAGTTGCTTTCAAGACATTAGAATTTGTTAATTAGCGACAGAAATGCCCAGCATGAATTTGTGGTAATTTTATGACTGAAGTTTCTCTCAAGCCTGTTTTACGTTAACCAAATTTCTGTCAATTTGAGAAGAAAAAAAGAAGGAAAAAAAACCGCAAATGCCACTAAGTTAGACGTTTTAGCAATAAATTTCACAGCAACAATTTAAACAATCTTCCAATCAAGTTTTAATTACTTTTCTTTTAGAACTTTATGGAAGCTTGGTGTTGGTGTAAAGCTTAGAAGTGTGTCCGTTCTGTTCGAGTCTCTCTGAGGAATGAATTGACTCCACCCTCTTCATGCGGTGATTGGCTAAGTTAAAGTTTGGAAAAATTCTTATTTGTTAAGAATTTTGATAGACACATTTTGGTTTTAGTTTGCAAATGAAAGTTTCACTTTGCAAAAATGGTTGACTCTTAAAGAAAGGTGAACGAACTCATTGCGTCACCACAACTTCCAATAGGAGAAGGACATTTAATTTTATAAACATTCAAACTGAAATATGTTCCATAAGTTGCAATTAACACGAATTGCCAAGTGAATTCCAGCAACAACCTGACCCGAACGTATTCTTTCATTCGACGTACTAAACGTGCCAGTACAATTCCCCCCCCCCCCCCTTTTCCTTTTTTGAAAATGTTAGTTTAAGATAGCGCGCCAAAGTAATTTACAAACTTTTCTCTTAATTGTATCATTGACACACACACAAATCTATCTATGTATTATTATCTATCTATAATTTTTCCTAAAACAATCAGAAGTTGGAAGAGTTTCACTCAATCTCTTTTTACTTCTTATATGACTTTTCTCATTCAAAGCTTTTGCTTACTAACCGAAATAAATTTACAATCTTGGTCGATTTGTATTTTGTGGATAATTGAAATAATATGTTTCCTAAAAACTTTTCCCAACTGTGAATTATAATATGCTTTAAATATTGTTTTACTGTTGATTTGTATTACAAATTGAGACAATCTTCAGTGGCATACAAAATGAATAAGAATACTTACAAATTTGAATGAGAGATGGCAGCACCAGTGGAATCAAGGAAAGATGTTCTGTCACTTTCTTCTGAGGCGAAAAATTTTATGGACTACCAATTATTCGTTAAATTACATTTTATGCAAAGTATAAATTATTGCAACCTTACGGCCGGAAAATTAGAAGTGGAAAAAATATACTTTTCTTTATATTTTAGAATTACTCTTTTAATAAAGGTAAAACAAAATCGAACAAAAATGCTTTGCAAAGATAATGATATAAAGTAATTCGGCAGAAATTTCTAGGCATTTCGTTCAAGTGATTGGTTGGCTGGATTTGGCTACAAATGTCTGCCGCGAGGCTATTAAAAGAACCGATTGATGGAATCTTGTGTTTTAATCGAGTATCGTTTGCCATTCGGAAAGCATCTGATGTTTTGTTTACTTTCGCGGTGCCTGAATAATCGTTGTGTTCGAAGTTATACGTGCAGAAGCTTGTATTGAAGCTTGATAGCAATTGTTCTGTTGTTTCGAGAAGTTTCGTGATCCTTCGAAGAAAGAATAAATTGTAGTTTTAATTTAGTAAAATTGCGTTCCTCCTCCTCGGTGAAAATTTCATAACAACTGGCGCCAGAAGAGGGATTTTCATAATTTCGAATGCCAATTCATAGAGAAGTGATAGAAGACCAAATGAAGTAACTGATGGAAAGAATTGCCAGAATAAAAGCTCAGCAAGAATCCACCGCCGCTAAAATAAAGCCAGCCAAAAATCAATTGCCACCGGTCAAACCCGCCAAAAATCTACGAATGCTGAATTTTCTGTCGAGATTTCTGGAGACATTTAAGCTTTACAATAAGCAACGTCATCTAAGATTAAAGTTTTAGCTGACAAGTGCAAGTCCACTTCCGCAGGGATAAACAAAATTAGGGAAGAAATGAAGACCGAGCTAGCCTCAATGATAGAATATACTATTATGGGGTCTACTTCAACTGTCACACAATCCAACGAAATGGTCGAGAGGTTTAATAGAACGATTTTGAATCACCTATATTTGTACGTTTCGAAGAGCCTTGGGATCAGAAACTTCCACTGTTCTTGTTGGCATACAGGATGGCAACTCAAGAAACCACCGGATTTACACCATCTCAATTGTTGTTTGGAAGAGACCTGTGAGACTACCCTGCGATCTCCTCTTTGGACGACTGCGGGATACTTCTTCCTCGCCTGTCCAGTATCTAGATGATCTCTAGGCACGTGTGGAAGATGTACATCGGTTCGTCAGAGAGAATCATCATCATAATGGAGCGTATGAAGATCTGCAGGGCCACCTCCTTAAAAAGATCAACGACGACGTCCTTGGTAAGGATTTAACGGACATCTTCCTCTAAACCTAAAGTTGTTCGTTATAATAGGCTAGCTCTATATTTTAGTAGTTCTTCTTAAGGACTTCACAGCCCAAGACGTGCAGTTTTTAAGAAGGGGAAAATGTTACAAAAATTGTTTGTATAAAAATGTAAATTAGTGACGAATTTATTTAAAGTTCTATTTTATCTCATTTTATTCTGTATATAATTGTAAATAGTGACGTATTTTTTTAATGTTCTATTTTATTTTATTTGTTAACAGAGATAATACAGGTTAGAAAAGGTGGCAACACCTAAATCAACGGGACAATTTATTGGCATATCAATCAGGTGATTGCTTGGCTGTATTTTGCTAGAAATTTTACAGCAAGCTTACAAAACCATTTGGAAAGCATCAATTTTTTTGTTTACTTTCGCTGTGCCTGAATTATCGCTGAATACGAAGTTGTACGTACCGAAGCTTGCATTGAAGCTTAGTAAAAATTGTTCTGTTGTTCGGGGAAGTTTTGTGATCCTTCGAAGAAAGAATAAGTTATGATTTTTATTTTGAAAGAACTGCGTCATCATTTCCTCGGTGAAAATTACATAACATTATTAAGAAATCGCAAAAACTTTTTAAATTTTTATTTTCTGATTTCAATACATAGTATTGCATTTTATGTTTTAGAGTCAAAACCTTGGACTAACAAAATAAAACATTTTATATCTATAACTAAAATAAAAAAAAAGATTACATTGCATGTTTTTTTATTGTAATAAATTTAATAAAAAAAAATCGTGGAATTCTCAATTCATTAACTCTAGATTTACAATCCATGTCAGTTTGCCTTAACTTCAATAAAAAATAATTATTATATGTTTATGAAAGTTAACTTACATTAATATCTACTTTGAAAAATCTTTCAATAAATTTATACTGCTCCGATAACAAAACAATAGTTGCACTCACATACCTTTTCTAAGCCACTTTTCTTTTTAACACTGGACAATACAAACCATGTAAAAATGCAATATACATATTTTACCGAAGATGCAATACTACTTTCATTACCATATATTACAAATAAGGTAATTGAAAGTAAAAAATCTGAGGACACATTCTTTTTCTATATATTTTAATTTATTGTGTAGAAATGACTGCTTTGGTCGATTTTGGAGGGAAATCGAGTTTTCCCACACACGTTAAGTTTTACCATCAAGATTAAAGGGGGGGGGGGAGGGAAATGTGATTCTATTTGACATTGATTCAGTTAAAGTTAATTTTATATTTCATGGTTCACCTTTAAAACACTCTATTAGTGATTTCAACAAATTCTATTAGTGATTAGCAATCTACATAAAGTCGTGTAGAACTCGATGGTTCTTTTACTGAATTAAAAAAAAAAAAAAATGTATATATAATAGATAGAAACACTTGTTTTTATTCCAAACAAAATAAAGACCAATTTAAGCACAGACCCCACAAAAACGCACAGGAGTTGAAAAATTCTGAATTATTATGCTGCTCAATATATTTTGTTCAACGCACTTGATCAATGACATAAAATATGAAAATAAATTTTTCTTAATTCGTATTAATCATTCGAATATTAATATCCCAACATAACCTTAATTAAGACGGCAATAGACAAAAATCTGAATTTTCATTAAATGTTTAAATAACTTCAACAATCGTCGATGGGAATGCCCCAGTATGATGAAAGAAAACTCCATACTTCAAATGGATGGAACACATGCACGACATTAATTAGGTTGAGAATTTTTTCAGCTAAAACTTATGAGTAATTAAATACAACAAAAATAATTTTTGGAGAGACATTTTAGAATAGCAACAAGCAATATACTGTGACAGCTAATGCATAAAATTCAAGATTACCCATAGGTTCTTCGTATTATTGACTGTGACTGAAACTGTTATTCTCAGGTAAACAAACATACAAGGTTAAGCAATAAGTATTCGGTTTAGTAATCGGTAAGATTTTAATATTTTTGCTTCATAAATTTTATTTTTTTGCTTTATTTGATTATTTCTAGTAAATTTTTACCAATGCACTTTTATTGTGATATTTTTTAGCATGTTTTTAAATTATTTACTTTTTGCAGACTCTATATATATTACAGACTTATACTTGCTTCTGTATTTTTAAACTATTTTTTTTCTGTTTTACTGATAATTTTTAAATACAAATAAGCTCATTTTTTAACCAATGCTAGAAACAATAGTACAGTTAAGACGAGAATTTTAGTCGAAAGGCATCAATACGTAACAGATTTAAGTATTTTGTAATTAGGATTGAGAATGTATAGAATGTTTCCAAAGTATTCAATGTAAAGATAACTCAATTGTTAGGTGTCAACTATTTGTGAAACGGGAATTTCATACAGATAATTTCATCAAAAAATGTTCTGAATTTTTGCAGAAAGTTGACTTAAAAGTAGAATGCTAATTTTAGTGGAAATATCGCCTAACAAATTTGGCGCCAATTGATACTAGTTTGTAAAAGGTTCATATTTAGCAACTCTATATTTTGTGGTTTCTTATTACCATATCGCCGACCAAACAGTATAGTGGTTAGCGTGCTAGCTTCTAGACCGCGAGGATGCGGGTTCGAGTCCCGTATTAGGCATGGTTGTTTGTAAATGTATGTTGGCTTGCCTAATGACGAATGTTTTGGCGCATTATAGCCTTTGTGTTGCCGATGGCGCCAGATAATCTGAAAATAACTAACCAACTTATTACCATTTCTTGATTTTCTGTCTTAATTGCTTAATTTTCTTGATTTCTTACTGATTATTTACATATTCTATTTGTTTTGAGTTGTTGTTTATACTTTGAGGTAACATTACACGAGCCTTGAGTATACACTGTGGGATGGATCCTTCCGTGTAAGCAAATCACAACTTAAAGTAATATTGACAACTTACACACATAGTTTTGTATTAAACTTAAATCTATGTTGATAACAAAAAGGAAATAAGCGCTTTTAAGTTTAATTTCTAATGAATATTTTACTTTTCTAACCATGCATACTATAAGAGTTTTAACGAATCAGTCACACATCGTTCCAATCAGGGTGTAATTAAACCGGTTCACATATCAGTTTAACGTATTTAATGAGTTCAAATAAGCCTGTCCAAAGGTATAGAACATATTTAACGCCCATTTTGAATTAATTGCCATGTTGTTGATTTTGATTCAGCTGCAATGGCCATTACAAAAGATTTTGCCTCGTCCTTTTCAAAATCGCATCAACCCTTCCACGTAAACTTGGAAATCGCTCTTCAGAGAACTACTGTTTAGTAAAGGGGTGTTCGTGTTTAAAATGATCTTAAATGTGAAGAAGTGCTTTATTTTTTTTAAGGGCATTAGGGTATACTATTATACTATTCCATATGTAAACCCCAATCTCTTAACCGTAATGTTTATTGATTTTGTCAAGAATTTTTCTACCCGGACATAGTAGGAGTGAATTTTCTAACTTGTAATTAATTAATATAATGTATGTAATTATTAATATAATGTATGTACATGTAAGGAAATTAGTATATAAAATTATCAGCTAATAAAAATATATATTAAGATTGTTTCAAGCATCACTAAAAAGTGACACAAGTAAGACTTGTAAGCTTTTCTTGTATTATTTATGAATCCTAATCAAACACTTTAATTCATTGTCATAAGTCACATAAAGTTTTAAAATGGTAGCTTAAAATCTTTTTGCTTTATATTTCTGTCTGAAAAATTTGTGAGCTAGTATAAAACAGCAACTAAAAACCAGAAGAAATAAGAATTAGATCGAATTATAAAAAGAAAACAACTTGCAATATTTTTTGTTGTCAGATTACAATTTTTTTTCCACTTGGGGAACATTTTAAATTTATTCGTAACTATCATAAATTAAGAAATAAAATGTTTTGCAACCTTTTTCAAACATCCATTATTATTATTATTATTATTATTTTTTTTTTTGTTGCAAAAATATCAACCAATGATTTGGAAAACATGGTCATTATAAATAAACAAAGACTACAACATTCAATTTAGATATTTAATGAAATAATTGATTTTTGTTTCAGAATTTATAGAAATAATAACTATATAATTTTGTTTCAAGGAAAAACCTATAAAGGCCATGACAAAGGTACTTAAATTGGGAAAAAAATTATAATTTATGTATATAGTAAGTACTACTTTAAGAAATAATTTATTCAGTAAATAGTTTGTCCTAGAAACATTTCCAACAAATTAACTAGGGAGCCGATAAAATTTGTCCAAGTAAATTAAAACTGTTTACCGAAAACTTATTTCAAAATGAAGATATTCTATTCAAGAATACAATACATATTTACTTTATTCTATATAAATGAAATGATTCATGACTGGGTATCAAAACATACTTTAGAATTGAAATGCCATTCAACTGAAGCTTTAAAATTAAGATTTTCTCTTATTTACAGCCAAACATATAAATTTTAACTTTTGAATAGTTTGACCATATTGCAGCATAGAGACTAATCCTCTGAAAAAATTACTGTATCAAAGTAGGAGTGTGTGGTAGCAAATTGTTTTACTACACATGGCTTATTTTGAGAAGTTCTTTTTTTATTTTTTACTTGAAATATTTCCCTTCTGTTGTTGTGATTCCCCCTCCCCCATCTTAAGCAAATTTTTATTGCAATACCATTTACTTTTGTTGCCTAGATGTTATTGTTTTTCTTGCTTCGGTGCTCTATCTAAGTAACGATGCTCGTTTAACACGCTGACTGCCACAGAATTTTTCTCGATTCCGCAGTATGACGATACAGCGCAAAACATGTTACTTCTGTCCAGTCTGCCAAGAGAAACCAGTACTTTGTGTGAAAGATTGTATTAAAAACTATCACAAAACATAGAAATTTATTTCCTTATATAAACTTTTTCTTTTTTAATAAACTTTGTATAATTGTATTTTCTGTCATTTAAGCCAAACGTGATTTTTTTATTCTCTTTCCTGGGGCCATTTATTCATATTTAGGCTGTTATGTTACTTGTTTCCTCGTAGCTGTACAAGTATAGCAAATAATGAAGGAACAAGATAACTTGTAGTAGGCGTCTTGGGCAAGTAAGCAACCTACAAGATATCTCGTAGTTGGCAGTTAACGTGTAAAATAAGCACTTGATAAAATACTATATATTAGATATGCAATTTTATTTTATTTTTCATTCTTGGTTTTGATTTTTAGGTATTTTGAACATAGATTCTTGCTGTTTAAAATTTAAGTTGTTTTGATGGGTTATTTCTGTATCAATTATTATTCTAATCAATTACTATTATTGCAGGTTTTTTTTCTATTTAGCTAACCATGAGGTTAACTAGAGTGCTATTCAATGCTTCTAAACTTCCAAAAGAGTTTTCAAATTTCCCTCAACGCTATATTGAACGGGCTAAAGAACAAATTGAATTCAAGACAGAAAAGGCTCCGCAGTTCCAGGATCGTGTAATTAAAAGAGAAGTGTTTACATATGGAATGCATAGACCTTGGGAGAGAGAGTTCTATGAAGAAAATTATCCTGGAAGAAAAATAAAGCAAGATATTGTGGAACCCATTAAAGAATGGACTATTTACAGGGGAGATAAGGTATTGAATTTATTTGTTTCTTAAATTGATCTAACTGTTCAATGTGAAATAGATCATTTTAGAATTGCCGCATTAGCTTGGTAGTTGAAATATAACTTGCATTTGAGTAAATTAATTAACATTGCTGGTTAATAATGCTGTACAGTTTAATTTAAAAAGAACATTTATTTAGCTTTTTGTATTTTGATTATAAGAAGTAAAGTTTGGTTGATTTTATATAATTTTTCTAATTTTGTAAGGCAATGAAATTTAATTTTTACTTCCAATGGACAATTCCCGCATTTTTATTTTATTTTTTTATTCAATTCTAAATGTTTCGAAAAGGCCATAAACAGAAATATTTCTGTTTCTTTTCTTTAATTTGAAATCTAAGTTTCCCTGTGAGACGCTGGCGAGAAAACTATTCATTCGGCTCAAATTGAATGTGACGTCAAGGCTTCCCAAACATCTTGGCTTGAAATGTGGCAGCAGAAACCAATTTTGCAAGTTTCTCACCAATTGCGCCAACCTGTACGTGATATGACAATGGTCTACCAGCGCCAACTATTTGGCAGAAACCTCACGATAACCATAGAAATAGTAGGAACCCTTGACGTCACAAATTTTGTTGTGTGTTTTGATCGGACTGGTTTTGGCTCGGTGTTGAGGCATTTCCTTTTTTTAATATTTAAATAAATAATTTTTTTTAAGAGCTTTTGTTTAAATATTTGGAATCAGAAAGAAATTCTTTATAAATATAAACTAATTTCACACGTTTTTAAAAAATGTGGAAATTGTCCTTTATCCATTTGTTAACATAGGGGTAATTATAGTATTGTTTTCAGTAAAAAGAATATTTTTTGATTTCTTTAATTTTAAATAAAATCTACTTTGATTTATTGTAGTATCATCGTTCATGAAATTCACTTAACATAAAATATCAAGGATAAAAGATTAAGTAAATTTTACTTATTGAAAACTTGTCTATAAAAGTGAATTTTATTTATAGGTTTGTAAAGTTGTTTGTAAATTTTTTCGTTGGTATTCAGCGTACAAATTTTAGATTTGAATTCTTTCAAAGAAATTATTTTTTTTCTGGGTTAAACCATATATTCAAGATGAAATTAATTTAAGTGCATTTCTTCAGACTTAAAAATACTGTAGTAGATGTGATTTTAAATACAAACAACATTGGTTCAATTTAGTATGATTTATTCTTGGATTTATTGTTATAAGTTTTAATAATTTATTAGTGAATGAAAATATTTTCATAACAAGAAATTTTAATTGTTTAGATTCCAGAATTGTTTTCATTTTTCTTGGTTATTTTATGGGGTTATTTAGTAATTGGCTCAAAAGGCATCTATGTGCCGAGAAACTTTCAGGAAGTGAAATTTTTTAGTGTAATTTTGATATTTAAAGATGTAATAGGAAGCAAACATAACCAATACAATCATCCCAGAGATTAAATTAGATTTATTAACTAAAAATAAATAAAATCCATCCACGATAACCCTGTGCGATACGGCAGGTTGATTGACCTTAAAACCTCCCTACTGCTTCCGATATCGCTCCTTAGCAGTTCCCCGTGGTGACCTCCTAGGGAAGAAAAAGGGAGACTTAAAAGCGGACATTTTACGCTACTGGGGTTCTCCCTAGGCGGGCGGCGGGAAGATTTTGGGCGCTTCTGGGGAGGAAGGCCTTTAGCATGAAAGAGGGTCATGGGACTTCCGTGTGCTATATGGGAAGTTTTGATAAGTTTTTAATACCTTTTAATTTCTATTACTGAACATCTATTTTTTTCTTTAGGTGGAAGTCATGAAAGGTAAAGATAAAGGAAAGCAAGGAGTTGTAAATTACATAGTTCACCAAAGGAACTGGGTAACTGTTGAAGGTCTGAATTGTGTAAGTTTTTTTTTTTTTTTTTTTTTTTTTTAACTAAGTAGTAGAACTAAAAAACTTACTCTCTGGGAAATTCTATCTAGTTTAACTAAAAAAGTCATTTTCCTATATGAAAGAACAAGTTTTGATTTATTCATATATATTAATTTGAACTCTCAATAAAAACTTCAACCATTAGACATTAAACTGCAAAACAAAAAAATTTAAATTTTTATTGAAAATCTAAGATTTTGAAATAGTCCAATGTATAAAGAGCTCTTATTATCAGACCTTTGTCCAACAAACTTTAACAGGATTTATTTTACTAAAAATAATTGTATTTTATTTTGCTCAATTCTGGAGATGGTTTCCAGTTCTTCCTCAACACATTGATTCACATGACTAAAAAGTTATTGTTCTGTACAATCATTTCTGGATCTTATTTGCATTCTACCATAACTCTCCTACAACATTCAAGACTATATTAGGAACTGTTATTACCTCTGTGTTCAACTATTAAGAAAACAACAGTGACCTAGCAAACTAACCAGAGGCATATATTAAATTTATTTAGGCATTCAGGGCATATAAAAAGACTCAAACTAATGCAAGCCTAAATTATTCTATATATTGGTGTTTGGCTGTATCAAGGAACCAATTTGTCATCTATCCAATATGAAGCTGATATTTTACCAACTAGGCTTTCAGAGCTGGTTAGTTGAGCAGAGCTAAATTAGTTGATTTTGTTATCATGAATTGATTAGGTAGTTAGGTTGCAACATATGTGTCATTTAGATATCCTTTCCAATCCACCAAGTAAATGCTCTTTTGTTCCATATTTTTGTAAATGGTTGTTCATATTCTCAGAATATAAAACTTTTTGTGATGATATGCAAACTTTTCAGCTAACCATTGGGATATGTTATTCTTTTATTATTCTTTTTTGTATATCAAGTACTTAACTAACAGTATTAGACGGACAAAGTTGTATTAAGGCCTGTAAGGAATTTTTAATTAAAATATACTTTTCCAATGTATTTTTTTTTTTTAATTTACACACTATCTAAATTATTTCAATAACTCTTTACTTTTGCACTTACAAGCTTTTATAGTAATTAAAAATATTTGTTTGGAAGTATTAAAACTTTTATACTTAAAATTTTTTTGGTATCAATCATTACAGATTCATTAATACTTAACTGTCAAACAAGTGTGGTTGGAGTGGTTGCAGCATTTCCAATTAACTTAAATAGATTGCTTTTTGTTTAAAAATGTGTTCATGTATTTTAAGTCCTTCAATCTAAGAGGACTTAAACTTAAATCTTAAACGAAGATGCACATTTGGTCCAATAGAAACAACATCCCTAACCTATATAATACTTGGTCCAATAGAAACAACATCCCTAACCTATATAATACATATGCTTTTTTAAGTTTAATAGTTTTCACTTCTCTTATCGTCTAGTAGATGACTGTGTACTCAGCTATTATGGACCTTGACTATTGTTCTATTTAACAGGATTGTTTTTATGCCTCGTTTTCTTTTTGGCTCAATGGAATCTGAGCATGTCTTTGCTAATTAGTGTTGTTTAAATTTTAACTTATAGAAATTTATTTTAACTATAATTTCCTTTACTATGCATAGCATTTATAAAGCTGTTATTAAATTTATAGTTGGAAGTAATCATGCAGTTTGATTTTTTTATTTTTAGAAATTTAAATTTGTTGGAGGATCTTTAGGCATCCCTAAGTCCATGGTAAAAGAAGAGATGCCACTTCTAGTAACAAATGAAGTGGCCCTTCTTGATCCGTCTGACAAGTAAGTTTCAAAATGTAATTTGAATTGCTGACATGATTCAAACTGACATGGATGTATTGGTATGGTGTTAATTGTGGCTTAAAGTCGGCGTTCACAAGGTAACATATCCAACACAAGTAAAGTTTATTGACAACACATAATTTTGATTACAAAACTGAACACATATTTGAACAAAATACGAAATAAAGTTTTTGTTGGTATAGTGTGAATGTCATTGTTCATTCTGACCCTTTTTGTTATCTTATGACTGTGTGTCGTTTAATGTGATATAATTTAGCATATGTTTCAAGTGTTTCATACATCATTTACCAAATTGCTGTCCTGTTCGAGTCCCTGGAGCTGAATGTAACTGTGTTTTTAGGATTGTTGCTCTGCAAGTTATACTTACAAAACAAAAACGGTGTCATGTTTGTTGAACATTCTGGTGGAAGTTTTTCATTTTTTCTCTTATTTGAGACACAAATGTAGTGCTTTCCACCAGGGTTGGCATGGTTTAAACCGTTTGGTTTCAACCATAATTTAAACCAAATGGATTTTTTCTCAAAATAAACAATTGGTTTTAAAGAATAATAAAAAATTGTATTTTAATTTATTTAATTAGCATTAGATTTTTCAAATTATTTGATGTTGTAAATAACTTCTACTTTTAACCAAAAGTTTTCTATTCGAAAGATATCTTTTTCAAAAGGAATTTATTGAAAATGAAACAGTTATAGAATGATGGAGAATACAAAAAAAAATGTATAAAAAAGTTTAATTCTGATGTATTGAAAGAAGTTTAAATATATTTTATTGCAAAAACAACTACAGCATATCTTGAGAGAATATTTTCTTTCTTTTTGAAGCTGTACAATTGTTGTGCAATAGACAATTTTTTAGAAAAAGAAGCAAAACTTGTTTTTTTTATTCAAAATGTTGAATCCAATTTTTTTTTTTTAAATGGAATAAAGAAATAAGAATTTCTATTTAAAAAAAAATAACTCTCTAAATGAAATATCTACATTCTTGGTACTATAACATGATTAAGTGATGTTTTAGTAAATGAAAAATTATAAGAATAGATTAAGTTCTAATCTATTTTTAAATAAATCTTGTATTTAAAGACTACCTATTGAACAATAGTTTTTATATTAATATAACAAATGTATTAATTTTTATAATTATTCAAAATTATTAATTAAACTTAAATTATAGTCTGCATTTTAAATTTGTTTCTAAAATAAAGGTTTTGTGTTAACTTATTTCTAAATCTTAAAAATATTTTGAATAATTAATCACCATTACTGATGAATCCAAGAGCAATATTCCATGTATTGTGTAGTAAATAATTACTATTGTATTATACTGTATACATTGAATTTAAAAAATAGTATCTCTCAATAAAATATTAAAATTATGATTTAATGTCCACATAAGTAACAATTGTTTATTTACTTAGTTTAAATTATTTTCGGAATAAATATTAATAGTTATTTGAACATTAATTGTTCTAGTTAATGTCAAATTTTATTTATAAATATGTATCCAAGTAATTAGAAAGGATTAAAAAAAACAAAAAAACTGTTTATTAAGGATTTTTTTTTTAAAAATAAAAATCTGGGTTTTTTCCAACCTTGCTTTCCACTTGGAAAGTCCTGAAGCTGTTTCCACTGGATAATGTCCTGTAGATTCAATGTCTTTTTTTGCATAGCATAATCTTAGTGTAGATCTTGTACTAGATTCTGTCTATACTCGGTAACCTAAAAAACAGATATCTGATGCTTACTCCTGTGAGAAATATTCTGAATGGATATCCATTTTAATGTATGGTGCAAGTTTTTTTTTTTTTTTTTTTTAATTATTATATTGTACTCCTATTTTTGATATTTTATCATGGTTCATAGTGAGTATATTAGATTTATACTGTTGTATAAACATTTTTATGTAATTGAATTGCAACTCTACAAATTGCCTCACATCTTACATAATCCCTTTTAGTAATTTCATTCCTAACTCAACCAAAATTTAGTGATTCTTATTTATTCTGAATATCTTATTTAATGGTCAAAAAAAAAAATTATAAAAATTACCAAGAAAATTTAAATTGATTTTGCTCTGAACACATTCAACTTAATGTCCCAGCCTGATTAGCTGTTATTGTGCAAAAAATAGGTCCTTGAGCACACAAAACAACTAACCAGAGAATTTGTCAACTCATGGCGCCATCTACATATTTCAATCTACAATACAATACACATATTTTTAATTATGTGCATTAAATAGATTAACATGTATTTTAACCGCTTCTCTTATTAACTAAAATGGAAAGTGTTGGCTTATGATGTATAAATATACAAAAATATAGAACAAATCTTATATTTTATATATACATTTATTTAAATCCTCTCAGATGTTAAACATGAATCAGGAACTAATTTTTATGTTTTATTTCCCATTAAGTTTTACAGCATTGCTATATCTGTGCTTGCAGTTTGTATTCCTTTTTTGATTATGAATTATATATATATTTTTTATATCTGAATTATTTTGGTAGTTAAAACTAAAATGTCTGCATTTTGCCAGTTTTTAATATTATTTTTCTGCTATGCATGTCCTCTTACCCAATATGTAGTTCATCCAAATATAGCTGCATTATAATAACTGATCTAAAAGTTATCTTTAATGTCTGATGTACACAAAATACTTGGATGTTATACCTGCTCCAGTTCTATTTGTCATCTTCTGATCTGCACCAAAATACACATTTTCTGACAAATTGCTCTTTGCAAGGGTTCCATTTTAATATTCCACCACTAAATTGAACTAAGTTGAAATATATCCCTATTTTTGGTTGCAGTTTGGTAAATGTTACCAAATATTGGCTATTAATAGATACTATAAAATTGGCCATTAATAGGTATGAAATTTACACAAAAGTTGCTGAATGCAAAGTCAAGGGGAAAAATAAAACGTACCATCGACATAGAATAGTAAAATTAGTATAAATATAGTAGTTATGTTTTTGTTTCATATAGTATTAGTTTTTGGCAAAATTATGTGGAAAAATAATTATTTTGACTAGGTCAAATATACATTTATAATGTTTGATAAATGTTTCATGAACATGTCCCATGCGTCGGAGGCTTATAAATGCATATTTGACCCAAAGTTTTAATAATTATTTTTCCATATAACTTTACCAGCAACTAATATTATATAAAACAAAATCAGAATTACTAGATTCAGAGTAGTTTTTCTTTTACAATTTGTTGAGTAGAATTAAGAAAGCAAACCATCTTGTGTGTCATCCAGAGAGTTGCCCTATTATTTGTTTCTAGTATAATAGCTCCTACAGTGAGACAGTTCTTTATTTTGTGCCCTAATTAGGATATTTGGTTCTACAATACCTAATAATTTTTCATTGCATAATCTAATACATTACTCTAAACTGTCTGCTCTAAAAAAAAAAGCTTAGTATAGTACTTATATTTTTGCTGCACCATAACCTTTGTAGCCAGACAACACCCCGGAGAAATGTACTAAGTAATCCTATTTTTATGAATTTAAATGTTATCTATCAATTCAAGTTTTAATAATTTGCCTTACAGTAAACCTACTAGAGCTGTGTGGAGGTACACTGATGATGGTGAGGAAGTCAGGGTTTCTGTCAGAACTGGGAGAATAATCCCAATACCAGATGAGGCAGAAGAAACTTATGATTATAAAATAAAGAGATATTATAGCGGTAATTATATTTTTTAATTCAAACTCTTTATTTCTTGGTGTTTTACCTTTTCTTGAAGTGTTATATAATTAAAAAAAAAAAGGGGGAAATGGTATTGGGATGGCATATTGCCACAATGATTTTAGTATTTTAATTTTGTGTTTACCAGTTTGCTACTAATTTTAAGGTTTTTTACTGGTACTGTATCTGTAGAACTTGTCTTTGCTTTTATCATTTTACTTTACTGTTAATAGTAATTCCACTTAAAATATATTTCCATGTCAAGTACTTTAGTAAATTGTTTACATTGATAGCCAACCAAACAGGGGTGGGAGGTATAAGTGTCAATTTTTGGATAACTAGATTAAATGTTATAACTTGCCAGATAAATTCTTAGATGCTCTATAGTGCAATTTGTGGAGAAGCAAAAGTTAAAATTCAATAATATCAAAAACTTCAAAATTTTACTCTTTTTTTAACCATCAACATATACATTAGGCTCGGTTACCAAAAAAGGAAACAACCGTGTGTCATTCTATTCTGGCTTTTTGCAATATTCTTGATCACAATTTTGATTTTGGTGCTTATTATATAATTTTGTGTTAGTTAAAATTATTGTGTCTTTGCTGTGATCTTTTATCTAAGTATCACTGGTGTGTTATTTCTCTCCTCATTATTGACTGTATCATATTTTCTGAATCTTTCTTAAGAATTTATCCTCATTTTCAATCTAATAAACATGGTTTGTTATGAGTAGTCGGATATTAAACACTTCAATTAATAAAAAGATTTTTGCAAGCGATTTAGTATGAATTAGATGCATAATGCAGCTTTGCCTGGTACATGAAAATGGATAAATATTAGACAGAAATGTAATTTGAAGTATTAAAAAAGTATTTAATGCTTTAATTAGCTTTGAGAAGTAATAGAAAGTTATACTTGTGGTGTCACCCTTATTTGTAATGAGAACCCATTTCTTAACACGGATGTCAAGTTTTTGTTAAATTTAAAAATGGTTGTTCCCAATAATATTGATGGGTAACGATGCGTGTAGAAAAATCATAGTTTGAATTGGATTAATAGGTAACCCTTTTTGACTCTTTTACCTGATTTCTTTCCCTTAATTGTTAAACATCACAATGAAATTATGATCCCCATAATGTGGATTATTTATGATTTACTTTTAGAAAACAAACATGGTTCAAACTGGTTCTGAAGATTTTCAAGTTCATTACCCTTTCCAGTGATTTCACATTTTAATCACAAAATATCAAATGAAATTAAGCTGATTATAATTTGGATTGGCCAATCTAAGGGAAAACTTGACTCAAATTGGTTTATTTGACAACAGATTATAAGCTTGCCTCTTTACCAACTTCCTTCACTTTCATCTCCATAATCACAAAATGTTGGAATGTGAAATATCTTTACTTTTCTTTATTAGTTAATAAAAAAACTCATGTTCTAGCTTTGTGGGAAGAAATGGGAAAATTAGTGATGAGAGAACCAATGATTCATGAGTTTTGTTCTTATATGTACAGATGTTCATATTAGGTTAACGCTTCTAAAACAACTGAAACAATAATTCAATATTTTAAGGCTACTAGATGTATTAAATTGCTTTTGTATTTTCATTTCAATAATTGATTCTAAGACAATGTTAACTTTTTAGATGAAAATAATTTAAAGGTAACTAAATTTTGCTTCTGTGCATTATATTTAAGAAAATTTTATAAATGATGAAATACAGACAAAATTTATTTTGTCACAATTTAAGAAATTTTGAAATAATTAAAATAAAATATTTATGCGTTAATATGATAATATTATATTGTAATTTATAACTGAACTCGTGCATTGAGTCTTGCATTTAATTATAAACTGTATTTCATCTTTTCAGAGAAACCTAAAGATACTCTAGCAAAGGATGTGGAAGAAGTAACATTTAAACCAAAACTATTAACATTTGAACAAGAAATTATGCAAAACATGGGCATCAAAGAAGATAATGAACCTTGTAAGACTTATTGGTATTAAAAAAAATATTAGTTTATATAGAAACTCATTTCTTGTTTGACCTCAAAAACACAACTGATAGTGTATTATATATGTAGTGCATTCGATATATATTTGCGTATTCGGAAGTTATTTTGATATTAAAGTGTGTCTAAAGTAGTCTGTTATAAGCCTTCCTTTAAAGTTTAAATAAGGGTGAAATTTTTTTAATTACCAAAAATGAACTCGGGTAATTTTAACCCGAGAATTATAAATCACCCTACTGTTCAATATGTATGATTTAGACTCTCTTATGGTATGTAAATAATTTTGATTGTACAATTTAAAACTTTTTTAATTTATTTAAATTAGCTTTGATTTTGTGTGTGGCTGGGTATGTCGATGGTGGAAAAATCTGTGGAGGCCTAATTAATCCCCTTGCCATCATCCAAATGGGCTGAAACATTTCATCAACATAAAATATATTTGATGTTTGAACTTCATGAAATAATTTTTTCTATTTTTAATTAATTTAAAACCACTTTTTTCATTTCATAATTTGGTGACAGATAGAGGTTATCAGCTTGCTTGTATTTGAGGTTCAGATATTGCCAAAAGTCGTCAAACAGGTTTGCTATCATTTCGAAGTTAGTTTACCCAATATGTTAGGCTTGAATGAGAATGAACATAAAGTTAAAGTATAGGCAGAACGAATCGGACTATAATTATATGGCTTATAGTTAATTTTTGAAGAGACAGAATTAAACAGAAGTATTTGTTCTTCAAATTGAATGTGTTATTTGAACTGTATGACAATTTCGAATGAGTTAACTTTCAAAAACATTTTAATTTCAAGAAATCTCTGTTAAAAAATGTAAATAATCATATTTTGTTGCTAGATACTATGGGCTGAATACAAAGAATAAATGTGGACGTTATGCGAGATGACGTCACAGTCAATTCATTACCATGGGACTAAATGGTAATGAATTAACACATTGGGATTGGCTCATGGAATTTGCAAAAATGTAATTCATTTTTAAAGATGTGTTGATTATGTTAAATTCACATTGTAAAATGAAATCGTAGAATCGTATATCATCAAAATTATAACTTCATTGGAAATTTAAAAATTGTTGTTAAGAAGATATTTTAATTTTTTTCAAATATCAGTGGGTTATTATGGGAACCAAAATAATGCTTAGTATAATCAAAATTTTATGACTTATGAATGGGGGTGACTCTACAGAGTACCAGTACCGCGACTCTTTTCTATTGTACTGAAACCCCCTATCTGATCTAAAGAAAATCGGTTACCAAAATAAATGTCAGTATAGACCTGATTGGAACATTTGACAGTACCCAGGGATCGATACAATGGTATCCCAGATATTCAAATCGTTGGGCAGAGTAGTAGTCTCATTTACACAAGACGTGCATAGAGCTCTCCTCTGTCATACGACAACCTCTACATAATGGGTCATCTACAACACCTAACAGATTAAGATGCCTATTGAAGGTACAATGTCCAGTTAAAAGGCCTACAGCAACCTTTATTTCTCTTCTGCTCAATTTTAGTCGCTCCCTTGATCTAGTCCAGGGTGACTGTTGATTGAGCTCTTTGGCTTGTCTTTGATCTTTAGATTGAAGCCTTGCTTGATAGGACTCGGTCATTAACAGATCTTTGATAGTTTTCCTGATCACATTGTGAGGCAGGCCTAAGACAGGTTCTGGTTCGACAAAAGACAATTCAGAACCATGTTTTGCTAATTGGTCTGCCATTTCATTTCCCTCAATGTTACAGTGACTAGGGACCCAGATAAGAGACACCTTGTTTCTTTCACCCAGATCTTCAAGTGCATTGTGGCATTCCCACACTGCTTTAGAGGTTAAGCACTGACTCTATAGGGCCTTAAGGGTAGCTTGCCTGTCAGAGAAAATCTTTATGACCCTCTTAACAACCGCCCTATCTAGACAGTTGTTGTAGACAGAGGCAGTGATTGCAAGAACCTCAGCCTGAAATACAGTAGCCAGCTTGCTCAGAGAGAAAGACAGCTTTATTTTTCTGTTAGGACAGAAGACACCTGAACCAGTGCTATAAGATGTCTTTGAACCATCTGTGTACCAAACTTCATCTCCTCTTTTGGTCAGATTGGAGGAAAATCTTCAGTCCTCTCTGGTCAGAAAGACAATGCTATATTTGGCTCTGAAGCAATATTGCTTTAACATCCAATCAGATCTCATTGTTAGATAGGGATGTTCTTTTACCTATGACTCAATATTTTTAAACATAGGCTGTTCATGGGATGATTTCCATAGACCCATGAGTTTTAGGCGTCGTGAACACAAAATAGCCTCTAGTTCCACTTGCTTATATAGTGGTAAGAGATCTAGGAGTATTTCTAGACTCTGTGAGGGAGTAGTTCTCATTGCACTCATAATAGCAATGGTTGCCATTCTTTGTAAACTAGTGAGTTCTTTTTTCAGTGTTTCATTATGGGTTCTATTTCCCCAGTCAATGGCCTCATATGATATCATTGGAGTAATTACTCCAGTATATATCCAGAGCACCATTTTTGGCGACAAGCCCCAATTGTTTCCAATGGCACGTCTGCAGGCCCAGAACACTCTTTTGACTTTGCTCGTACAGTATTGGAGATGCGACTTCCATGTTAAGATTTTGTCAAAGATAACTCCTAAATACTTAACCTCCTCTGAGTATGCAAGTGGTTTTCCAAAGAATTTTACTGTTTGCATATCGCGTATTCTTTTACGAGTGAACGTTATTAAGTTAGTTTTGCTGGGGTTAACCAACAATCCTATCTCTTTGCACCATTTGTCAACCATTTTTAGAGCAGTGCTCATGAGGTCAGTTACAGTATTCTTTAATTTACTTCTTATGACCAGTGTTTTGTCACTAGCATATCCTAGAGAATGCAGGCCCAAAATTTTTTTCCTGTTTAAAAGCTTGTCAACCACTAGACTCCATAATAGTAGTGATAGCACTCCTCCCTGTGGGCATCCTTTACATTTTCCCACAATGAGTATGTCTCCTAAAAGAGAGGCTTGAGCCATTCTGGTTTCAAGCATATTTTTTATCCAAGTACAGATTCTTGAATTAACATTTATTTTGAGAAGGGAATCGCTGATTACATTCGTTGGAATTCTATCAAAACCCCCCTGAATATCTAGAAAGGCCACTGAGGCCTTCCTTTTCATTGACCGCTCCATCTAATGCCATAACAATGCCATAGGGCAGTTTCTGTAGATTTCCCAGGTGCATGTTGAAATCTCGATAAGGGTTTAGTTTTTAAAACCTCGTCTCTTAATATACCGGTCAATCAATTTCTCCAGAGTTTTAAGGAGGAAGGATGTCATGCTAATAGGTCTGAAGGCTTTGGCTTCATTATAGCATGTCTTACCTGGTTTGGGTATAAAAATAACTTTACAGGCTCTCCATGCATGTGGTATATAGCCATATACTATACATGATCTATAGATTCTTCATAGAGGTGGCATAATAATATATTTGTCATGTTGGCTTAGAACTGGTATAATGTCATCAGCTCCAGGTGATTTGAAGGGCTTTAATGAATTAATGGCCCATGCATTTCTATTTGGAGTAATTATACACTTTGCCAATTCCCAGTCATCTCTTCTACTACGTGATAGTGTAAGATTGGGAGTGGTAGGTTTGTCATTTGAGTTTGTGACTATGGAGTCGGGAAAGTGTACTTGAAGCATTTCCGCCAGTGTACTTTTACCATCTTTCGTATACGTGCCATCATCCTTCCTGATGAAACCCAGTTGGCACTGATTGTCCTTTGTCAGGATTTTGGTCAGTCTAGCTGCACTGGACATATTGTTCGCCTGACCACAGAAGTCTCTTCACGATTCTTCTTTACTTTTCCTAATGGCCTTGTTATAACTGGTGAGTGCATCCTTATACTTTGACCACTCACCTGTTATTTTGGCTCTGTTAAAGAGCTTTCTGCAGTTTTTCCATAACAAGCTGAGGTTTTTATTCCACCAAGGGAACTTGCCTTGGTAACCCAGTTGTAACCGCTTTACAGTTTAACTGATAGGCTAGGAGGATGGACCGTTGCGCAGAGTCAACCGCCAGCTCCAGGTCCACCTGTGAGGGAAAGTTAAAACTCTTACCTTCTAGGAGAAGCCGAAGATCTTCCCGATAGGAATCCCAGTTGGTGTGTCTGGGATTCTTCCTTTCCTGCTGTGTGTTTAGTACAGGGCCTGTAATTGACAACTGGATTAGTTTGTGGTCTGATAGTGTAGTACAGTCAGATACATGCCAACCCTGTATGCACTTAACTGCTCTGTTATTACAGAAGGTTATATCAATAACTTCCTTTCTATTACTGGTAACAAATGTTGGTTTATTACAGATATTGAGAATATATAGATTATTAAGAAAAAGTTATGATTAAGAAAAATTCTATTAAGTCCTCACCTCTTTTGTTGCAGTCAGTACTGCCCCATACGGTGTGGTGTGCACTAGCATCGTAACCCACAATGACCTTCATGCCAGAGTGTGAGCAACTCTCAACAAAACTTCTGGCTAAGGTTGTTAATGGAACTTCATCCTCATATGAAAAATACACTGACATAATATAAGTAGTATCTTCATTTTCGCTGATTAGCTTGATAGTTACATTATCACCATCCAGTGAGTCAGCTATAAGAAGAACATTAAGATTTTTTTTTATAATTATACAAGCTCTCGGTTTACTACTTGAACGATCAAAGAATAGGTTCCCACAGTTGCCTAGGCCTAGGATTTTACCTTTATTGACCCAGGGTTCCTATATCAAGGCAATATCTATCCTTCCCTCTACCAGTCTTTTATTAAGTAAAGCAGTTGCTGACTGGCTATGAGGAAGATTAATTTGAGCAATCGTAATAGTTTTGCTCGTCTTCTTATGGATTTCAGACATTAATTAAGAATAATATAGCTGTCGATCCCTATTCAGGAGATTCCTTCTCTATTGGTGCTGTGTCCTCCTTAGTGGAGGAGACAGACACAACTGTTATATCAGATCCCGAATCTGAAAATTTGAGATCACCAAAAACTTTATATAATGACCCAGAAGAGTTAATAATTAGGCTAGAGGGAGACGAGGGTTCTTGAACCCCCGCTCCGATACTTACTGATGGGGTCGTTTTCTCTGGATCTGGAACGACCTCCATAGCTTCTGTGGTAAGACTCTCCGACGTCACACGTACGTCGTTCTCCGAAAGTGCCAATGAATCCTCCATTGCGTTATCCAATGCGGGCTTTACGACCAGATCATCAGATTGCGCAGGAGGTCTCATTACCGCGGTTCCCAGCTCTGGCTGTTGGGCCACTTCGCTGGATTCCGCCACTGGTTTAACCACAACAGCAGACAGAGGGGACTCATGAGCAAAATTAGGGTCGCTTATGACTTTAAGAAGGTCTTTCCCCGTGAAGATCTCGAAATTCTTCTCACTGATGTTTTGGAAGACTTTTGATCCATCTCGATGATCCACCTGATGTAGGCTTGGTCACCGACGATTTTTATCTCCTGGATCTTCCATTCAGCAGTGTTGAGGACTGGATTCAAGCGTGCAATCCTCTTGAGCAGAACCTCCCCCTCTGTGGTGAGAATATCCCGGGACTTGAGAGCCATCTTCACGGGTCTCGGCAGGTCCGATGCCTTCTTCACCTGGACTTTGATTCCTTGACTTACTACCTTGCCGTTGTAGTTATCAGCAAGCCAAGTGACGGTGTAGTCATTGGCGCAGTGGACCATCAAAGCGCCATTCAGCACACCCGAAGTTAAAAACTGGGGGACCTCCCGGGCGACATCCTCTGTGTCAATGACTTTGTTGATGTCACCTTTAATAATCAGGGCATCAGCGGGTGACAGTGTACCGTCCGGGAAGTTTTCTCGTACGATAGCCATCTTTGTACCAGTGGCAGCTTGGCAGTACAACGGAGAATCTATTGTTCTGGGTCGTTTAACCTGTGCACCGGTAGTTGGGGAAGGGGTGGTGTCGCTGGCTCTTCCTCTTTTCCCCGCTGGAGTTGTGCTTTGATGTTGGATAGCATTTCCTCCTGCTTCAGCCTGAAGATGCTGGCACGCTTGCCTCCTATGCTTGTTCTTTTGGGAACGTGACATAGTTGACCAGCCAGGTAGAGATCCTCCAATTGGATTTGTCGCGGGCCCCGAGGGACCACTATCGACCGGTGATTGGGTGCTTGGTGAAACTTTGCCACATACCTCAGTGGTTAACTCAGAAGAGTCAGATCCACTTTGACCGGGTTTGGGTTGCTCCAAACTTGCTGTGCGGTTTGACCCGCCGTCTTGTTTTTTTCTTTTTATTTCCCATATGTTAAAGAGAACTGAGGGTAAGTATGAGTCACCACCTGTATGGACCCTCAGTGCAGGCGGAAGGCTAATTACAGCGTAATTCGCAACTTCACGAGGTGAACCGTTAGCGACAACCTTTAACCCCGGTTGCCATGTGACATTCACATTCTCTTAAGCACGGTATCCACACCTTGTATTTAGGTTGCCGTTCATCTGTTACACCCGTCTTATCCACCTAGGCCTTACGACCATCAGCAGATCGTCAGGGTTGTAACAAACTATGCCAAGGCAGCTTTCAGTCACCCTCCTCCTTTTTCAACCGGGCTTGGGACCTGCTTTGGCTGAGTTATTCCTGGTGTTGGGTGTATATGTTCATTGTGATTCGGAATCCAATTTAAGCTGTAGGTCCTGAGCTGATTAATCGTTAGTATGCATACAAATAAGTCGTTGTGCGTACAAACTAACCAATCGAGCTGAAACTTGGCAGACAGGCTTTTTTCGATGGCAATGTATTCCATTAAGTTTTGGTGGAAGAATTACCATTAAAAGGAGGCATTTATACAAGTCCCTATTGCTCGTTCGTGGTCAAATTTGGTTATTGCTGTCCTCATTCAACCTGTTTGTCAATTTTCTAGATGATTATGGCATGTAAGGTATCATTGTGGTGTCCATAGGTTTTACTTCTGGTTTGCCAATTTTGAAGATAAATACGACATGTTGGGTATCGTTGGGTTTGTCTTGAAAAATTATGAATGTTTAAGGTACCAGGTATACTATAGGTAATACCACTTTCGGTTTAACAATTTCCAAGATAAATATGACATTTTAGGCTTGTCTTGACGAATTATGAATGTTTTAGGTACCGGATATGCTATAGATAGTACCACTTCCAGTTTATCAATTTTAATGATAATTATGGCATATAAGGTATCGTCGAATTGAGATTGAAGAATTATAAATATTCCTGGTACCACTTTTGGTTTGTCAATTTTTAAGATAAATATGGTATGTTTGATGTCGCTGGGCTTATCTTGAAGAATATTATGAATGTTTAAGATACCAGGTATACTATAGGTGGTATCACATTTGATTTGTCAATTTTCAAAATAAATATGTCGTCTTAGATGTCGTTGGACTTGTCGTTGAAAAATTATAGGTGTTAGTGGTACAATGGAGGGTCCCACTTTCGGTGTGTCCGATTTCAAGATAAGTATGGCATGTTGGATGTCGTTAGACTCGCCATGAAGAATGAAGAAATTGCAGAATATACTTATGGCTAGGGATGATGATGAAACTCTCGTAAGTGACCTGGCGTAGAATGGAAAAGGCTTCGCGTCTAAAGAAAAAAACAATGAAACGGACAAATTCAAAAAATAGAAGTCGCCAGTGTTTTAGAAAAAGTTCTGATATACCTCAAAAAACACTTTTGAAATGTAGAAAAACCACCAACCTCAAAAACACGAAAAACTTTCTTGCAATAAAAAAAATCATAAACATGATGAATATTTTCAGCTACAAACACAGTGATATCAAAAAAGGTCAACCTCTGATTACAGCTTTCGGTTGTGACTCGCTTAAGAATGTACGCTTACTTAGTTTATTTTTAAAATTTAAATTCTGCTCCCATAAAAATTTACGCTGCTTGAGGTTGGCACCCGTCTTAATCACTAACCTTTAAAACCCCCCACACAATAAAAACTTTCCAAAATGCGTGTATCAACTAAACAAAAGATTACCACAAACACTTCAATTTCCTACAATTAAAATATTATTAATGAAGATTTAAATGCTAGCGTAAACGCAAACATTGTTAAAATTCCTATGACGGGCGCCAACTTCAAGCAGCGTAAATTTTTATGAATGCGGAACTTAAATTTTAAAAATAAACTAAGTAAGCGTATATTCTTTAAATTTATTAGAAATGGGGCACAATACTTAATAGGTATAAATAATCTTATATCCAAATATATATATTTCAATTTGTAATGAATATTTTTTTATTGAATTATATTACACTTTGTTAGGGTGCCACTAAAAAGACAGTTAAATATGAACTGTATAATTAGACCGCATACACAAATTTTCTTTTATATTGCATCTTCATTGTTAGAAATTAGTATTATAATTTTCAATTTGGTAAGGAGTGTTGAAAGAATAATTTTAAATTTTAAGAAAAGCATCAAAGTATTTATTTTCTGGCAATAGAGTGCTTATATCTATAATCATAAAATAAAGGATATGGAAAGTCTGTGGATCTATAGAAAGCTATTTAAAATAGGTGTAGGGCTCTGAAATTTTCAACATAAGTAGTTTGAACTTTGGAAAAACATAATGCTAAACTTTTAATAAGTTTTTTTAATTAATTTTCTTAGATAAAAAAAAAAAAAAAATACAAAATGATTTCTAATAGGGCTACAGCTTTGAAAATTGTCTACATAAGTAGTTTATGTCTTATAATTAGACTTTTGACAGACAATAGGTTAAAATTATTTTTTTACAAAACGACTTTGAATAGGAATAGAGCTCTGAAATTTTTAACATTAGTAGTTTTAGCCTTCTAATTAGACTTTTGACTAACAAAATGTTAAAATTTTAATAAATTTTTTTACAAAGCGACTTCTAATAGGAATAAAACTCTAAAAAAAATAACTAACTAATTTTTTAAACATTACTAATTTTGGGCCTTCTAATTGGACTTTTGACAAACAAAGTGTTAAAATTATTTATTTTTTATAAATCAATTTCTAATAGGTTTGCAGCTCCAAATATTTTAATTTAAGTAGTTTTGGCTTTGTAATTGAACTTTTGACAAGCATAATGTTAAAGTTTTAATTTATTTTTTAATTAATTAATTATTTTTCGTTTATATTTATACAGAGCAACTTCTTACAGGCATAGAGCTCTGAAATTTTCAACAAAAGTAGTTTTGGCTTTCTAATTTTGCTTTTCGCAAACACATGTTAAATATTCTCTGAGGTGTTGGATTGTATTAACGGGGGGAAAATTCTCGACAGAGAGGAAGTTCTAATATTAAGGATTTATGTAGCAATTAATTTTTAACGAGAGGCGAGTTTATACTTTCACAGCAATGGACTCTTCAGCAAGCAAAGCGAGCCCGTGATTGTGCAGCAGTAAACCTTCCAGTGAGCATGTTTTTGGTAGAAATGAATTTCTCAGCGAGCGAAGCAAGCTTATTCTTACGCAGCAATGAACCTTTCAACCAGTGAAGCGAGCCTGTACTTACGTGTCAGTGAATTTTTAGCGAGTGAAGCAAGCTATGTTGCTTAATGAAACTATTTAGCGAGTAAAGTAAGCTGTGTTTGTGTATAATGAAACTTAGCAACCACAGCGAGCTTATATTTTCTTAGCAATGAATCTTTCTGTGATCGAAGCCGGCCCTTTCGCGAAGCGGCAAAAGCTGGGATCTGTACACCAATAATGGGTCTCTGCAACACGGGGCCTCACTTGTAGTTTATAATAAAACTAGAATTATGCATAAGTAAAACCATTGCTTCTTATTAAACAGAGAAATTGAATTATACTTTTTTAAACACTTGCCACAATTCTGTTTTATTACATACACGACTCTTGGTAATATCAAGATACACAAAGTACTTGTTTAGCGATAAAAAGTTCACTAATTTTTTAGAAATATTTTGAAGCACTTATTTTAACAAGTTAAAGGGTGAAGTCAAAACCAACAAAAATGACAAAGGAATTGTTTTAGTTGTTTCAAATTTGTATGCATTTTCCTTTTATTTTAAGTAATCTTTACCATTTTAATTTTTATGAACTTGTTAGATTTCTATACATAAATATTAGGTAATGGATTTTCTATTAAAATATTACTAATGGCATTTATTCCTTACTCATGGAAGACTTTGCTGAGTTTTCTCTTTTAGACTTTTTTAAAGCTGCTTGAACTGAAGTTTCCTCCTTACATTAGGCTAATTAATTCCTCTGTAGAATATTTCAAAATTTTCCAAGTTTCATCTGAATCCATTTTATCCCCCAATTTACTTCAAGTAAAATAAAATTAGAAATAATGGTTGGTAAATTTTTTTATTTTCATTTAAAGATCAAACTATCATTGTACAGAAAATCGTCAAAAACTTTTGTATCTTGCAAGAATTGTTATTATTATTATTTTTGTTTTTGTTTAGTAGTTTTAAACACACATTAAAGTTAAACAACAAAAATAAGCAGTTAAGTTTTCCATCATACTAATTAAAAACCTATTCTTGTTAATTCTAAGTTTTGATTGCAACTTTTTACGGGGATCTGGGACTCAAAATTTTAAAAATTCTCAATTTTTTTTTTATTATTGTAAAAAAATAATACAAATATGTTTTAACAAAATGCATAAAAATGTTCTTTTTACCTTTAGTAGAACTTGAAATATTTAAGTTTTTGTTACATCACAATTGTATCTCAGACATGCTTTCTTGAAACTTCAAAACTGTTTTTCTCGGTGATTGCTTTTTGTCCCTTTTTTGAGTTTAAATTGATATAACTTAAAAACTACTTGTTATAAATCTATGAAACTTTCCACAATTATTTTTCATACATATTTCTTTAATTTGTCTGCGTGAATCTTGTTTTTTTATTTAACTTATTTTAAAAAAGCTTTTGAAGCTTAGCATACTGTGGATTTTATACAGTTTTTTAACAAATTTTTAATTTTTTTAAATTTTTTCTTATTACTATATTGAAAAATCACGAAGACAATTTTTGATATGAATTCTAAGAAGTAGTTTTATGCAAAAATTAAGTTATTTTTTAAAAAAGTTTTTTAGATATATCAAATTTAGTTTAGAAAACATCAAAATTTTGAAGTTTTTTAATTAAAAAAAAATATTTTTTAAATTTGAAAATTTAAAATAGTTTTTAAAGTTTCAAAGCATCATACATTACTGCATAAAAAAATTTCAGAAAAATAATTTTAAAAATAAAGATTTTAGAATTTTGAATCCCAGATCCCCTTAAATGATAGGAAAATTTGTTGATACATCACAAATGAGGGAAAAAATTAATTGATAAATAAAAGTTATTTTACATTTTTCCTTACCGTACCCTATTGATTTTGTCTACTGACTATACGATTATTGTGTAAAGTTTTGTCTCCTAACATTCTAAATTATTATTACATATACTTTAAAAAAAGTTATTGTACTGAATATGAGGGATTTCAATAGTAGATTAATGGTTCATTTTAATAAACACTGTTTTATTAAATTTCTTCATGTAAGACAACATATTTCTTTTTATCCAATTGTGAGGTAAAATGTTACCTCAAATTTCTTTAAGGGTGGGAAAAGATTTGAAATTTTATTCATTAATTTAAAAGTTCATTTCATTACGTATGATGCCTCTAACAATTAAGGAGAAAATAAAATTGTATTTATGAATATATTTTCTATCTGAATATAGGTAGTTATTTTGAATTCGTACACATACGTAAAAAAATCTTCAATCACACAAGAAGAATATGTACTTGAGAGAAAACAACAAAATATATATATTCTCATATAGATATACCATTCTTATTACTACTTAGCAAATTTTATATAATCCTTGATAGTGAGCAAATTCAATTTCCCGAATTAATTCAATTCAAACAATATCTACCTTTTTTTGCATAAAATATACAGAAATCTGATAAAGTTTTGTTGAAAGTGTCGTTTAAACTACAATGCTGCACATTAACCCTTTTTAGGCCAAATATATAAATTTTATAAAATGTGGTGTTGTTTTCATTGAAATAGGCTTAAATTACATTCATTAAGATACAAAAAAAAAGTTTCATGCATGAAAATAATATTTTATTTAAGGAAAAATGATGCGAATACGCACCACTAGCCAAATCAGTGAACAAATAATTTAATTGAAAAATTGTATTATAGTTGAGTTTTTAGATTTTTTTATGGAAATTTTGGATGGAAATGGACTTGACATTTAAGGCACAAATAAATCGTATGGTTTTTGCACACTTTACAACGTCTACGGGTTTACAATTTTGGCCTTTTTTCAGTGCATTCGGCCAATGGTGCGTTAACGCACCATTAAATTAAAAAAAAAAAAAAAAATTCAAGTTTTTTATGGCATTTAGTTTATTTTTATTTTATTTACAGAACTTGAAACTTTAATCCATTATAAAAACATGTGATTACTCTCAAATATAATAATTATATCCCGGCCTGATTAACCGTCATTGTGCATAAATATTGGTCGTTGAGCGTACAAACCAACCAATCTTAAGGTAGTAGGATTAAGCAAAGCTATACCATAAAACTATAGGTTTTCTGCTGAAGGTTTAAAAGTTGAGCATTGTACATATGTTTGGGCTTTCTACCCCGCTTCAACTCTCTTGCTTAAACGTTTAAATCGATCATTCTATCGGTATGCATTTCCAACGAGAATGGCTTGAGCTTGTTCAAAGGGATAGTAATTATTCTGTTCATTCATTATTTCTGTTAATGAAAGATCGTTATTTTCTTCAGAAAATATCGCACTTGGAACATATTAATAATAAGTTGGCATCATTAATTTTGGACAATCTTTAGTGTGTCTTTTCAGTTTAGTCTCATTTTCCAAATTTTCTAGTACTGAATCCTTTACAACTGTTGTGTCATCGACTATTTTGAAACTTTCATGTTTTAGTCGGGGCATAATACCTTTTCTATTTGCTTTACCTTCTTGAGAATTGTTTACAATTAATTTAAAAGCCCGTTTAAAATCTTTTTTCAGTTTATTTTCGTCATTAATGCTTTGACCGTCGCCTTCATGATTTACATAACTAAATATACCTTATTTGCATTTGTATGCTATTTAGTTCATCATTGGTTTCAGTTATTTCATTCGCATTTTATTTTTTCTGTCTTCCAATACAAATACAGTTATATAAAATAGATTGATTATGGAATAATTAGTATTTTCCAAGTATACAATAACAAGATAGAATGAATTGTCATTGACAATGAGTCTATCTGCCAACTTTACGCTTGGTTGGATGACGGCAATTGTCTTAATTTGCCCTCCAAATATTTGTCCGCTATACATAAACAAAACCGAAATTATAGAGGATTTAAAAACAAGAAATTATTATTCCTATAATAAAAAAAAAAAAAAAAAAAGGAAATTGCTAGGAAAGTAACTGTTCCTACATAACTCCTCTCTGGTTTGGTTGGTTGATTTATTTGCAACCTATTTTTTGCACAATGACGACTAATCAGGCTGAGATTTACAGATTAATTCGAATTTTGCGTTAGGTATGAGATTCCGAACCACAACGAACATCCATACCTAACGCAGGATTCGAACTCGGCAACTTTGCCATGCGAGGCCAGAGTGTTAACCACATAACCATCAGGCGGACTACTCCTGTCTTGATGTATAGGATTACAAATAGACACTAAAAAAAAATTGTACCACAGAGTACTTTCCCTGAAAAAGAGGACGTAGTTTTATTTCTGCCCCAGCACATAAAATTACTTGAATTCAAACTTTGTCGATCAAAGCTGTCTTGTCACATTTTATGTTAAGACTGTGCTTGATATAGACCTTTATCGGAAAAACGTTCCTTAAGATCAGTCTGTTAGATATTGTTATAGGTCGTATACATTGAATTTCAAAAACATAGCTTATAAAATCAAACCATCGAATTTCTGAAAACATTAAAATTCAAACCTTTTAACGATGTACAGGAAATTGGTTAATTCAGTTTGTCAAACACAATTTGATTTACATAAATAAAAAGTCCAGAATGGATCGATTTAATTATAGTGAAAATTTAACTAGCTTCTACCCATTTATAATCAACAGATTTTTATGAAAGGCGAAGGGCATCGTAATGATATCATACTGAAGGCATTCCCGAAAGAAATTTAATGTTAAAAATTCATTTGAAGACGAAACTCTCGCTGCCGGCATCACTTTTTCCCTCCAGAGATCTATTTCATCAGTTCTTGTACTGTGCGTTCCAATTTTCATTAAAATGTTTTAATTAGACCTGACGCCAGACTTCCAGTATTTAATTAATTCCCGGGTGCCTTAAGGAATTCCAATTATATGTTTTCTGAGTTTGCCATGCAGCTAAAGATGAATTTAACCTGTTCAATACCAGCGGTAACAAATAACATTATCCAAATTTCAAACTATCTATGAATTTTTTTCCACTTCTAATTTCTTTAAACAGTAAACATTACTAATTTGTTGTTATCACTATGAGCGCTATTTTGTGTTTTCTTTGCAGATTAATCACTTGTAATCTAATCAGAATTCTAATTGCCTCGGTGTTGATCGGGTTAAATCGAGGTGGCTTCTATGGTAGCAAATTGTTGTTTGGTTCTTTTAAACCATTCAACCCTTACGATTAATGCCATCAACCTTAAGGCTCATTTACACGCTATCAGTTGGCGTTCTAGTTTAGATCGCCAATTATTTGACGTCACCAGAGTACGGCTGCACTGTCTCTGTTGATGGTTAAGGAAAAAAGCATGGGATTGAATAGAGTTGCTGACGCCAATAAATAGAAAATATTTGGTCTAGTGGAACAAGCAACTACGTGACGTCACATACTGGCGATCTCAACTGGTACGCCGACTGGTAATGCGTAATAGATCCCTTATAGTCCGAGAGGCGACTGCATGTTTAGGTACCTCATCTAACATCATTCTGAATTTTGTATAGAATGTGGAGAAAAGTTAGTAGATTGTGAATCCACTGGTCTGCCGTGGCAAAAATGGCCGAAACTGGTCATAAATAGACTTTGAATGAATTGAACTTAATTCGATTGCCAAATATGTCATAACTTGCCAAATAAGGAGCATTCTTTTTTCTTTGATAAACCTTCTTTCTTTAATTTGCAATTAAGAAGGATGCAGACGATTCAGATACCTGGCGATGGCTTTCTTGCATCTTTTAAAAATGAGCTAAGTTGGCAATAAATATTACGTCACTAATGACGTAACTGATATCGCCAATTTGGATTACTTTTAAAATATGCTAGTTTTCTGACCCAGAGATCAAAAATCGTTTGCGCCCTTCTTCATTGAAAATCAAGGTGCAATTGGTTTACCAGACGTAAAAGTGGGCTCATTTTTTGGCAAGTTATGACATAATTGGCTATTGGATTTAGTTTAATTCATTCAGAGTAGATTTTTGACCAGTTTTGGCCATTTTTGCCATGGCAGACCAGTGGATTCGTTATTTACCAACTTTTCTTCACATTCCATAAAAAATTTAGAATGATGTTCGATGGGGTACCTAAACATGCAGTCGCCTCTCAGTCTATTAGTACATTGCAATCTATTCAGCTAACAGCTTACTCTTCTCTTAATAAAATGCAAATTACACACTGAAAGTATAGATACCTATCTTTGAAAATTATATTAATTACCCCAGGTGTTCTTAATGTCGGCTAAGTAGAATCGCCTATCACCAAAGAATTACTGTGAGCTACTGTTCAATGTTATTTCAGTGGAAAGCGGCTGGTGATCATCAACATATACAATGTATAAAGCGCCTACTGTTGGTAGAAAAAAGAAGTATTTTGTAATTTTTGTAGAAAAAATCACCATAAGTTTTTGCAGCTTTTCTTTGAAAACCACAACTTATTACTTCGTGAATTATTGATTTTTCAAAATTCTTGTTACTTTTAAATCCTTCTGCACATGGCAACATTTTAATTTTCAGCTTAACATTAAGGTAAAATACATAGTGTGACTTTGCTTCTGTGATCGGATACCCAATTTTACCATTTATAATTATAAAATTGAAATTATACATTACCATTATAATTTTTCTTAAATTTCAGCAAAATGAAAATCCGACCGAATAAATTTTTCAAGAGTTTTGTTTTTATCTACAATCAACTACTTTGAATAGTAAATAACAAGGTGTAAAATGGAAAACTTCATTTTCATCAAAATTCTAAATGATACCATATTTTTCTTATCTTAATTGTTAAATTTTTGGATTTAGGCCTTTTTAACACGCTTTTATTAGTTTCACCTGTATGTTTGCTTGTAACCGACTCTTTTGGGCACGATTTTGCTCTACTTTGAGCGATCAGATTTGATTTAAACTTTGCACACTTGTCAAAGACCGATGACAATACAATAATTCAATAAGTTTGTCGCTTTATCACAAGGATTAGCTCGTGTTGCCCTTGCGCCGTTAAATTCCAACCAACCAACCTTTTCCGGAATCGAACCCTGGTGTACCGTTACACGTTTCAATCCCAGTTATCACAGAACCTATCATCGAAAATTGATAAGGCAGACATTTGAAAGATTTGTCGTGGGCACGACGGTTATACAAAGCGTGTTTTTTTAGTCGCATCATCCTTACCAGGATCTTCAGGATTAGTGATTTTTCATATTCAGAGACACGGTAGTATTTTGTGCCAAGTAATACGGCGTGTACTAAGGTATACACATGACTTAAATTTGAGACAAGCATGTGACTATTGGCAGGAACAACTGGAGAGTTTTGTACACTTAACTAAAAAAATTAACTAAAAAAAATTTGTAGTTTACAGAAAAAATAATTAATAGTTTAAAAAACTAAAAAACACGCTTTAATAGAAAACCAAACTAAAAAGTAGAAAATAATTGTTTAAAAACTAAAAAACACGCTTTAATAGAAAAGTGAACTAAAAAGTAGAAAATAATTTTAAATAAGTTTGAAATAAGAATAGAGTGATTAACAAGAAATATTATCGTAAAAAAGCGTAGGGGCTTGATATCAATTGTTGTAAATATTTAGTGACAGATATTGGTAAAAGTAGAGCCATTATGAAAATATCTTAAAAAGCACCCCACGCTTTTTAACGATAAAATAAATATTTCTTGTCAATCACTCTATTCTTATTTCAAACTTATTTAAAATTATTTTCTACTTTTTAGTTCACTTTTCTATTCAAGCCTGTTTTTTAGTTATTTAAACTATTAATTATTTAATTACTGAGGCAAATGTTTTTCTTGTTATTATGAATATAAAGTGTTTTCAATACCATGTTTTTACTCTCCGCCACATTGTTGATTTTTTTCTATATTAATTAGAATTACATTTTACTGATTACTTTAAAAGGATTTTTTTTCTATAAATAATTAATAGGGGCATATTCTTTACTAAATGACCGAACATTGAGACTTCATTTACCTGAATTTTGTCAATTCAAAATAAAATATTTAATGTCGTAATTGCATGATAGATAAATTATCAGAACGTTTTTTAGTGTACTTATTATAGTTCACCATATTTAAACCGCATTCCGGAATGTTTTTTTTTTTTTGTTTTTTTTGTTTTTTTTTAAATAATTTAGTTAAAACCACTAGCCAAAATTCAATAATAAGGTTAGTTAAAATTTTAAGGTTTTCTTTGAGGCTGCTTAAAACCCCCGATTTCTAAAAAAGTATTTATTAATCAGCTGTAGATTTACTACTAATGTTACTATTCCTCTTTTATTAATTTCGGAATCAAGATTGCTAATTTTCCAAACGATTTATAAGTGGTAGAGGAAATAAAAGACATCTCTTCACTCTGTGTGGAGACACAAAGTTGACTATCCCCAATGGCGATTAGTGTCAATCGGTTGATAAATTCTGATTATATATTCCATCCAGCTGTCGAATTAATTGCTTAGAATATGTTCAGTAATGGGGATGTCCTACTTAAAAGCACTTCTTTGCTTCGAATTTAAAATGACTCCAACAACTAATGTTGTGACTAAGAATTTTTAATTACGCCGAATTTCAGCGAAATCGCATAACGATGTTTTTCAAAAGAATGTGCCCATTTTCTTAGTATGCCTGTACTATTAAAGTACTAAAAGTTTTTACAAAGTATGTTCTATGCAAACTATTTTCTACTACTAAAAATTATTTACGTTAAATGGCTTATAATTTATTTTTTTTATAATAGGGAAATATCTACCTAAAATAAAGAAAATGAAATACATTTAAATTTTTATTTTCAAAACAATTTTAAATATTTTCGTCTTAAAAAACAATTTTTTTTTTTTTTTTTAATATTCAAAAGTATATTGCCGTACTTAGTACATAGCCTTTATAATACATAATACTTTTAAAGCATATTGTTTTGTATGGAATATTTCCTTGTCAATTTCTCAACATATATAGATACTCTAAAATTTAATTATTTTTAGTATTCCTTGTACTTAATTTTATTCTAAAGACGTAATTTAGATAATATACTGGCCGTTGAACGAGCATATTCTTATACCAAATTCTAATGCCGCCATGAATTCTTAACAAAACGCAAATGGGACTATCCAGTGTCCATCCAATCTCATTGCATCATCATTAATTGGCTACGAATCAAAGCACTTTTGACAGCTATTCTATTTCCAGGATCTATTGAGTTATAGCGCTCCCAAAGCAAATTGAGATTCATTCAATTCACTGTCAAGGTTTCTCAAGCCGCATAATACAAGCATCAGATGCATATGTTACATGTTATTCTTCGGCGATTTAATGAACGCCTTTGTCAAAATAGGTAAATTACCTACTACATAAGGAACTGCTGTGCGATTTACAATACTGCTAAATTGTTTTAATACATTTGGAGTTATTTTAGAAGATAGCTAACAGCCTTATAATCTTTTAAATACTAGAGGTTTATTAAAGGTAAATAAGTATAAATAAATAGCCTTCACATGTAAAATTGTTTAGTGGAATTATTTTTTTGGAAGTTCGTCAGAGTTAGATATTTTATTCTATTGTTAAGAGATGGAAGATTCCTTATGTTTTCTTCAACTAGCTTAATTTGTGATATTTTTTTCCATAGTGTTGGAATTTATTGAATAATTTTCAAAAATTTGTGGACTATTTCTTATCTGTTAACTTCGATTTTCAAACAAATAATACAATGTGCAATTGCAAATGAACTATTCGTCAAAAGAGGAGGTCGTAGCTTTTAAATTGATATATAGTTTATAAATTTTGATTTTGTGGGAGAAAAAATGATCGTCACTAAAAAAGGCAAGTTTCAGAAATATTTTATAAGACTTTGGGGTAAAATATTTGAATGAACTGTAGATTATAAGATAAAACTTGTGTTGATTCATTATTCTTTTCCAGCACAATTACTTTTATTTCTTTTCAGAATAAAGTAAATATAAGTCAAAAGGATATTTGTCATAATTAAATAAAAGGAAAATGCTGTAAAAGCCAAAGTATTTGAGTACTATTTTCTGACTAAACTTTTACGATCCCCGACCATTTGAGTCTTAATTTATGTTTCCCATATTTAAAGAGCTTTTGTTGTCTTTGCATTTTGCAATGTCTATTATGCTTATTTATTTGGACACTTTGGAATAAAGTGAAGGATTTTTTAAGTGGTTCAAATGCGCTTCGTGTGGGCTATAGTAAACTATAAATTCTTTTCTTAATCCTAATCTGTTGAACGTGACCCTTAAAAAAGAGATGCATATTTCAACAACTTTTGGTTGAAATTTCTTTACTAAATAACTATACCTATGCTTAATATAAATTTAGCGCTAATAGTTACACAGGAATATTGGTTAACTTGCAAAATTTTACCACAGTTACTCAATATAACTAGAAGATAAAATATTACATTTCAAGGGAAGCCTATTTTTCTTGATTTGTAATAGAATAGTTTAAGATTTTTTGTTTTATATATGTATTCATGCGTCAAAATAAAAACTCATAATAGAAAAGCTTGTAAAGTATAATTCATTTTTAACTCCCTTATATCAATTTCGATTATGCTTGTCAATTGAAAATGAACCTGCGAAGGTCTAATTAACCCCCTTGCCGTCATCCAATCGGGTTAAAACTTGGCAGATAGGTTCGATGACAATGCATTCTATCAAATCTTGGGAATATTACTATCACTAAAAGGTCGCCTTTACGGAATACTAATAAAGCAACTTGCCGTTATACAATCGCTTTAAAATAGCATTGAAACGACCATTTTTCAAACTCTTTCCGGTTGCCAAAATTTTTTTTAATGAATAAATAATAAAATTACTTTTATCAGAATAAATAAATGATCTTTGGATGTGAGAGCATAAATTCACGTTCATTTTTAAATAATAAATTTTGAAACGTTGTTGGCCGCACATTTTGCTGATAGAAATGTTTTTGATATCGGCGCTGTGTTTATGAATATAAAAATTGACAATGTATATAAAGGATTTTTTAAAAACTATGTTTTTATGGGTCATATTATTATGAACTTATTCATTAATTGATCAATAATGCTCGGTACATTACAACTCATCTTTTATTAATCAAAAAATTACAAAATCCTTTAGAATATTTAACTTTTGATATTTCTTTCCTCGTGTTTGTCACTTTAATGTCCTTTTTTTATAGCAACTAACTATTCTTTTAGTTAGTGAAAATGTTCGAGAGAGTTCTTTTATTTGTGTGAATAATTTTTTTTTTACCTTATAAACTTAAGATATTGTCCTTCATTCCTACAAATTCAAGAAGTACAAAAACCATTTATTTGTTTTACAGAATTTTCTTTTACAAAGACTATATTTTATTCAAACTTTGATTTAAAAGACATCAAAATTTAATCTATATCTCCTCATTCAGGTTTATCTTGTAAAGAGATTTCTTCTCTATTAATACCATAAGAGGATTCATCAAATAAAACTTCCTTTATTAGATTACTTTAATTCATGAGATGAACAAGTCTAACTTTCCTTAATAAATTAAACGCTTGTTTCTAAAACTTAAAAAAAAAAAAAAGTTTTCTATTGAACTCGTATTACATATTTAATACATAGATATAAATGCCAGATTAGAAAAATTCAGAGTTGAAAACAAAATTAGCCATAAGTGGTATTTGAAAGTTATAAAATATACTGAAATATATTTTCAAACATTAGAACCTAACTAGATGGCACATCATAAAAATTTCAATTTTGTTGTTGTTAAAACACATTCTAGGTATGTTTATCTCATTAGCACAGTGGTATTGGTCAATGTAGGAAACCGGGGCCCTTCGGAAATTAGTCAGTTCATGCCGAATCTCGAGCATTGTTCCAAAATACACGATTTTTAAAAAAAAAAAAACATGTCAAAACCTTCATGAAACACATATTTTTTACCTCTCCGTCTCCTCTTATAACACTATTTTTCTATTTTAAAACTCTGCATTAACATTTCAAAACTTCCAGTATATTTTACCCAGCACTACCCAGATTGGCCAAGATCCATATCAACGACCAGTCTACAAAAGGTTAATCGGGATTGGCCAGAGGATTTGTGCTACTGGAGTATATTCAAGAAATAATATTTAAAAATATATATACATATATATAAATAGTAAAATTTTCAAATAGTAACACTAAGTAAATAAATTTTTCTGAAATTTTCTAAGGGACCATATGTCTAGTGTCTAGTTATGTTGTACTATTTGTTTCCAAGAAACATTTTGAAGCCACCTCTATACTTATAATAAAATTTTAATTATTAATGCTCAGAAGAAAAAAATAAATTTTTATTTATCTAAAATAATTTTATTTTCTTTATATATTTAAATATTTTCTTTTTCTTTCTTTTTATCATTATAAAAATGGAACTTTTATTATAGATAGAAAAAGTATATATATATATATATATATATATATATATATATATATATATATATATATATATATATATATATATATATATATATATATATATATATATATATATATATATATATATATATATATATATATATATATATATATATATATATATATATATATATATATATATATATTAATTTTTTTCCATGAGGACATTTTTTTTAAATTTAAAATCCATTCCATTCATGGTTTTGACTTTTGATTTTTTCTTCAACTGTTTAAAATATAAAGTGAAAACATTAAACTTTCTGAAAAATCCACATCACAACTGTCCGATATTTTACTGATACCGTAGAAAAAAATATTTAGGCCTACGCCCCGAAAAGGGGACAAGCACTAGAGTTATCGTAAGATACTATTTTGGAAACTCGGTATATATACTAGAACTTATTTCAATTTCATGGCTTTTCGAACATAAAATATCGCATTTCTCGAACTTCAAATACCACCATTTCAAAGTTTACTGCTTATGTCTGAAAAAAGAGAAAAATAATCAATGCATTCCGAGAAACAATCGCCATTACGCCATACATCATTCAATGCCTTCCCCATTTTTAAGCTACATAATCTCGGCTCCATAGAGGATACAATCTCTACTGATGGATCAATGGTCGTTTTGCCTTTAAATTGCACGTGACACAACCCCAAATCACGTGCGATGGGCCATGCTTCATAGGAGAGATATCATTTTACCGTGTGTCGTTGGAGCACGAAAATATTCTGCTGGATAAAAAAAATATTTTATGTCTCAAAAGCGGACTTTGTGGAAATGACATCGGTTTATTCGCCGTGTTTTCGAGGGCAGTAAACCCGATCCACCTCAGAAATATGGCTTGGAAATGGCTTTACTAGTGTTTGGACATAAAGCAACGTTTTCGATATCTTTCTTTCATTTTATAGATCTCATTTTTTTCTGGTGTGACACTGCACTAGATATGGAAGAGCTAGGTGCGATTATGCTTTAGACACGGTGGAGCCGTATAGATTTGTACGTTTTTGTTTTCTATTAAATATATTCAATATATTCCCATTGGAACTTTCGATTTTGGCTTTAGAATTCTCTAGTATTTTCCGGAGTTTGAGAGAAGCGCCTTGAGTCTCATCGAACGTCACTGAGAAATCTATAAAAGCCCCATACTTCGGTTCGACCACGCCTTTTGGAATAGTTAACTCTTTGCGCTAGCCAAACGTCACTCTCACCTTCCATCTCCCTGGAAAAAACTTTTGTTTACTCCAACCACGATTTGCATTTTAAGACTGTCCACACTACTTCACCCTTATATATATTATTTAAGAAAGGTTTCTGTATTTTGTTGTGGGAAATAAAAAAAATAAAAATGTGCGAAGTTTAATTTTGTCTCAGTTGATACCTAAAGCCAAATGTACTAAAGTACCTTGAATTACAATTTGATTTGCAAGATAATTTTCAAACTCGATTTCGAACCTTCAGTTCATGCATTGAATTTAAATATAATATTTACTTTGATCAACATATTTTTGTCCTTTGGACAATACATAACTATTTATAATTAATTGTAACAGTTATTTTAAGCATTTAACAATATATATTTTTAATTATGTTTGAGAAATTGTAGAATGATTCTGTGAAACTTCTGGTGAAAACTAACTCATTTTTAATTTCAATGGACATCGTACTATTTCAATAATTATATTTAAATTTCATATTTATTTTATGACCTACTAATGTCTTATTTTCATGTTTCCAAGTAAATTAAGTCAAATCACGTTACACTGTAACCGCTTCAAGTTATGTCATGAACTTTTATTAAATGTACAAAAACAAAAAAATAAGTTTAAAAACGGGACCTCTGTAATATAATTTTGAATATATTTGTTTATTCAGTATCCTAATACATTGATTAAAATACGTGTGAATAATACGAACACACATTTTTCAAACAGAAACTGGGATGCTTGTGGCAAAAATTAAAAATATGTGTACATCACTTTTATTTAATGCGTGTTCTAAAAGAAATACTTATTTTCACTTTTACTTAAAAACTTGAACTTTCGCTAAAAGCTTATTTTTAAAGATTATCAAGCTAAAGAAAGTTAATCTCTAACTTTCACATATCTCTCAATAAGTCCATTTATACTAAATTTGACTTCACTTAATCAAAAGATACAACAAAAAATATACAACAGCATAATTTTTATGGACAGAATACTATTTTTCTTCGAAATGAGTCACATCTAAGTAAAATAAATAATTCTCTCTCTCTCTAAGAAAAAAATCATGATGTATATTAAAACATTTTGATGGAGAATCAAACGGTCAAAAAGTTTGAGTCACCATCTAAATTCCTATTACATTTATTTTTATGGCTGTTTAAAATTTCCGTAACTCACTTTTTTATTTCAAATATATAAAAATAGTAAGTCCCACACCTATAATTGGACATATATCTCTGCAGCTATATTTCTGAAAACTCTTGAAGTTCCTGGAAAATTAAAAAAAAAAAAAAAAAAAAAAATGACAACACATATCATTTAAGATAATTAAAAAACATAACAGATTCAATACTGCTTTATATTTTTCTAATTCATTAATCTCAGAAGGAAAATAAAATTTATTCAATGACCAATAAAAAAAAATGCATCTCATTCACTGCATGGCTATATATTTTATTTCAGTTTCTTTTCAAAGTAGAAGAGTACTGTTGCACAAGTTCAAACTAATGCTGAAACTATAAAAGAGCCATAATATCTGCAAGCACCATATTGTATAGTTAGGAAAACTATTTATTTTATAATTTTAACCCAATTTTAAGAACATTTTATTTTTAATGCATTTTACCAATTTATTAAATGTTGTAAAAAATTCCTTACAAATTTTAATAAAGGATTTATCAATGTGCTCTTTCTACATTTTAAAGATATTTGAAGAAAGAGTAAATATGAAAGAGCAATTTAGCTACTCTAAACTTCGTATATGCTTCGTCGATTTAAAGAGTTTTTTCCTCCACCTGATGTGAAAACCATATTTACTTTGAATTACAATTTTTAGTAGTTTATTCAAACATAATATTCAGATAGAGTAATTTTGGGGAACAAAATGAAGGTTATACCTTACTTTATGATTTTCTTTAAATTATGAAGTTCACTGGAAAAGTTGTTTGCAGTGGCAAACCTAGTTTTGCTCCATAAAATCTTTATCTGCCTCATTGGCGTCGTAATAGCATACCATCCGCATTATTGAAACGTGATTTTACTGAATTGAAATTCTAAGCGATTTAAATTGAGCTTTACTTAATTCTGAAAACCACATGTTTTTGGAAAAATATTTTATTATAATTATTCATATTTTGCCTGTGAATTGTAGATTGTATATTTTAGCTCTGTGTGTTGATGTTTGTGCTTTGAAGAAAATTGCTAATGATGATATGGTTAGTGTTTTGTTATTGCGGTATTATAAGCGTCATTTAAGAAGCTCTAAGCTGGTAAAGGGGACATGAAAAACTTTGTAAAAACCAAGTTTTACAATCGATGAGAGTGTAATGTGTTTGAATGAGTTTTTCTCTGGAACTTTAAAATGTTTAATCACAGATGCTTTGAATGGTAAATTAGGCATGTTTAATGGAAAACTGGAATTTATGACAATTCACTCTTTTCGATTAAATTATTTCGATGGATTGTATATAAATTTTGATCATTAACCATAGTATTCTTTTAAATACCGGATCTTTATGCATTCTTCAATTAATATGCCCATTAGAATGAAATAATATCCATTGATTTTAGTCTTCCCGTATTGGTATCACTCAATTGTATTTCTCAAATCTGGTAGTAATCAAAATATGGATACTATTTTACGCTTTAGCTTCAAAACTGTTTTAGGGGATGAAAAAACTAGATTACCACACTATTGATGTAGGAAATCTAGCTAAAGTCTATTTATTTTCAATTAAATTTTTTTTTCTCTTACTCTTAACTTCTTTCTCTTACTCTTCTTTTTCTCTTAAAATTTTCTTTTTTCTGTACCGGAGTTTTCCCTGTTCTATTTAAAACAGGAAAGCTGGCTTCTTAAAATACTTCCGGAATTTTTTTTTTTAATTTATGTTCAATACTTAAGTTGTACACTACTTTTGAATAAAAAGGAATGTGCGGGGTTAAAAAAAACCCTTTGATTTCGAATATTTTAACCCTAAAAATTGTTGATGGATAAACTTTGAACTGCCTTTTAAATATAAGAAGGAAACTCCTCAATCCGTTACAATGTTATGAAATCTTCGGATGAGTCATTTTGGTTTTCTCCTGAAATATACAGGCAGCCATGCGTATCAAATATGAGAGGGTTGAATTTAATTTAATCTGGTTGAAAATTTAATCTCAGGCAGTAGTACATTATCAGATCACATGGTTCCCCTAAAATTAATTTATATACGTTTAAAATGATCGATTGATGTTCATTCAATATAAGATTAGGATATCTAATATAGTGCTATATATTTTGAGTCTCTAACTCAACGAAATTTAAGTGATGTGGCAATGTCAATAGTGACACTTACAAGTGTAAATAAAAATTAAATGTCAAAAGTATATTTGCATAATTTCAATAGCATCATAACAGAACTTTTTACTTAAATATTTTATTGTAAACGAAGAAAAAATCAGCTTTGGGATTGATCTTTAAAAATAACATTTAAATTACATTTTTTGTAAGAGAAATTATATTTTAAGGATGGGGGGGGGGGGGTTATGAAAACTAAAAAACGCAGCCTCATCGGGATTAGTATTCTGTATTAACCTTCTGATAATATCCCAAATGTTTTGTAGAGGAAATTAGTAATTAATAATCTTTAAGAAAAAGAAAGTAATTACGTATTAAATCTAGCAATAACATTCATCTGTGAATGTTAGAAGAAAGTAAAATTAATCATGAAATGAATAAATGGGATTATATCAAACTTTTTTATATTAATTAATAATGCATTAACTATCGTAAGACAATTTTCGATCTCAAATACAAACATTTGCTAAATTACATAGATACCATACTAAATCGCAGCATCAGTTTTTTCTATCAATTTAATTATTAAAACCTGAATGCCATAGGAGTATTTAATATAAGCTCTTGTAATAGAGCATTTCGAAGAGAAATTTCAGGAAATTAATACACTTTTAAATTGTAGTTAATGAGCTTCCTGTTTTAAATTACTTTTTGAAATTCTCACAAATGTTCAATTTAGAGCATATGACATTTATTAAAAAGTACTCTTTTATATCAAAATGGTTTTAACGGATAAAAAAACCATATTCTTGAATTATTGGTGTCGAAAATTCTGCTATAAACTATTTATATTCTGACTTTAAAAAACTGAACTTTTAAGCGAAAGCCAACCTTGCTATCTTGCTTTGTAAAGGGAAAGTACCAAATTACCTGTTCGTGGAGAGAGGATTTTCTGGACATATGCCAAAACCCTACAAAAACAAGGTTTAAAAAAAGTTTTATCAAAAGTAATTTGTGACCTCTTTCTTGTCATTATTTCCGTTTGATGCTTGCACCAAAGCTTTTTTTGTTCGTTACTTTCTTTTTCACAATAAAGAAAAGTCAGGTACTTTCTATTTTTATTCTATATTTCTTTTCTACACCGACTTTTTATGCATTTCTCTGGAGCCAGTGAGAAATGTGTTGTACATATTCGTGGATTGCTTCCAAAAGTTTTATTTATGTTTACATCAATTTATATATCAAAAAATGATTTATTTCCAAATATGATGTTAATGTTAGTTTAATGCATGCTATGAATACCCACATTTGGGAGAAATATTTCAAGAACGACTAAGAAATATCATTTCAAGAAATATAATAATGACTAGATCAATTAGAGTAAATTTTCTGAAAGTTGCGATGGATAGTCAGTTTTGCGATGGATATGATAGTTTGAAATTAAAGTAATTTTTGCAAAACTTGCGTCAAATTGTATATTAATTATAAAGCTAGTTTAGAAGATCTTAAAAAAAGTATTCCTTTGTGTTTTAAAAACAGTGTCCCTTTCTGTGGTAATACATGATTACTTGCTCTAACTATGTGAAAATATGCAACATTGATATTAAATCATGCATTTGACATGAAATTATAATAGTAAAATATTAAATTTAATTGGAATTACGAGCTCATTTGAAGTTGTATTTAGTAATGTTGTCATTTTTTTGGAAATAAAAATATACTGTAATATTATGCTATTCTATCTATAACTAGTTTCATAGATTACGTAAGGATCTGTATAGTAAAAAAAAATTCATAGAAAGTTAGACTTGCTCACTAATACACTTAATATAATTGCAGACACATTGGAAAAGTCTCGATAAGGAGGAAATAGAAATATTCTGTAATATTCCTACTTAGGAGTGCAACATATACATATTCGAGGCATAAAGAAGGGTATAAAATTACTAATGTGGCAAAAAATTCACCTCTTACCAAATAGTTTTCCTCACAAAATTTATCATAGTAATTAGGAAAATTATAATAGGAGATAATAAGAGTTTTTGTCTTCCTTTTCTTATGTCAAATTTACAGTGTTGCATTGTTACAAACTATAAATATTTGTCTCTAGATTATGATCAATCAATTACTCCAAAAAATGCATAAGATAATCGAAACTACTAAGACTTCTTTCCAACTTTTTATAGAAGCTAACTCGGAAACTCAATCGTTATTGTGGAAATCAGCGCAATTATTAAGCAATTTACAGCTCAATTAATTTTCAATTAATTAATTTGCCCTGGGCTGATTCTCCTTTCGCGAGTGCGGAAATCGGGCCCTGATGGTTGATGATCACGCGAAACGGAAAATACGATACCTATGTAGAAGATTTCTTGAAGAAAATAAATTATTTATCTAATAATATTGCTATTTTGAAATTTATTATGCTATTTACATATCTACCATATAAATAAACTTTTTGTTTAACATTTTCTGAATACATAATCACCCTACAAAGTTTCAATAACGAATCCTCCAAAGTTTGCTTATGGAAAAGTGCAAAATGTTAGTGTAATGATTTTTCTTTCTCGACCTTATAATTTAAAAAACTAAACTGTAATCTGTGCGACACCTATTTCGTTATGTTTCAAAATAAAATTTTATAAATTCCTTTAACAAACTTCTTTTGAAAAATCAATAAAAGAAATTTCTAGTAACCAGCTCCTGAATTTGTCCATATTTAAGTCAGACAAATAAGCATAGCTCTACCAAAATGAGCTAATTATTAACTCTTAAGGTAATTAGAACTCCAACAATACCTATACCTCTATATTTGAGTCAGACAAATAAGCATAGTTCTCCCCAAAATGAGCTAATTATTAACACTTAAGGTAATTAGAACTCCGCCTATACCTCTTACCTATACCTTAAATAAGAACTTCAGCTATATCTTTAAACAAAAATCTCCTAATCCACTCGAAAAGCAAGTGCGATTTTATTACCATTTACTTCTTAAGTAGCATCAAGAATGAATCCTTAAAGTCTTAATCATCTGCGATAGGAGAAAGCATCTATCACAACTTTCCTATCTTTTCTTTTCCACATCATATTCACCTCATTTGGCACATACTCATAGAAACGAAATTGCTTATAGCACACGTCATAGCACAGACCTCACACTATTCCTTCAAAATGTCGCAAACGAGCAACGGAAGCTGGGCGAAACGGGCTGTTTGTGAAAGTGTCAGCTGCCCTTAACAGCATCGTCAGGATTATGTCATGTGTAAAACTCTGTTTTCTTTACCTAGAGTTGGTAGCTTCTTTGGTATATATACCTGAGTGGGTATTGTGAAGTTCCTTTTGAGGCTTGGATTTGTTTCCTAAATGTTGAATGATACAATGTGTCATTCTTTTTTACACAGGATGTAAACTTAAGTCTGAAAACAATAAATTTTAAACGAATAAAGAACAGAAATTTTAAACTAAAATAAACCCAAGTAACTTTAAATGAATAAAGAATCATAATTTTAAACTTAAAAATAAATTCAAATAACTTTTATTGAATGACTAATAATAATTCTAAACTTAAAAAGTGATCTCAAATAACTTCTATTGAATGAATAATAATGATTTTAAACTTAGAAAGTAATCTCAAATAACTTTGAAATGAATATAGAAAAATAATTTTAAGCTTTAAAATAAATTCAAATAACTTTTAAACTTAAAAATAAACTCAAATAACTTTTAAACGAATAGTATAGAGTACAAATGTCTACCTAAAATATAACGAGTATGCCCTATAATATGGGAGTAACTACAGTGCCTCTAGTGATGTTTTACGGAAGTTATCGACCCTATCACTACTATTATAAAAGTGATAGATAGCCACACAAAGAATGAGTTGCAAAATTACAAAGAATCTACGACTTGTTATGAATTGATGTAATAAGTAAATAGGATTTAACACATAAAATATTCATTTGAATGTTCATAGTTTAAATTCTGTAAGTAAAAATAAAGTTTTTTTTTTTTTTTTTTTTTTTTTTAGTTTTTTTAAATTTTTTTTTTTTTTTTAATAAATCCACGAAATCTTAGTTTATTGAACTTGATGAACCCTGTTGGGCTTTGATCCCATTGTTGTTTTCAAATTTCTATTTGTATTCCAATACTCAAAACACTATTAAAATTCGGAGCTATTCAGTTTCATAACAAGTATTTTACAAGAATCCGATAAACAACATTTATATTAATTGTAAAGAACGCATAAAATATGTCTTTAAATGTGATTAGGAAAAAATTTAAAAATAGAAAACAAAACAATGTATCATCAGTATAATTGGTTCCTTCAAGTTTTACACTAATCGGAAAAAAATATTTCTATTGTCTTACAGTAAAACATGATTAATATCAGTCTAAGAGTTACATTAATTTTATAATTTTTTTTTCTCTACAATAATTAAATTCAAATTTTCACCAAACAACAGATTTTTAATCCTTAAAATATGCTTTGTAAAGGTAAATTATACCCTAATTTATTATCAGTAGATTTGTACACTTAGATTATTAAGCATAAGCTTTATTATACAAAATCTCATTGCAGTTTGATATAATTGGTGGTAAAATAATTGAAACAAATGAAATCCAAAATTTTGAAATGACACAAATTCTTGCATTCTCTCTTCTTAAGACTATAACTGTAAAAGCAAGCTCAAACGAATCGCTAACAATCCAAATCATTAGCGGATGTAAAAGGGAGGTATTCCAGAACATAAAGTTCCATTTTTATCGAACTCATAAATGGAAGGTACGTATATAGTAGTTTCTCGTTACCGCTAATCGTGTGAGTAGAAGGAAACAAGGAAAAGAATTAATGATTTGCCAAAACCGCCAGTTTTCCAAACGCCACGAGAATTTTAACAGGAATCCAGGGAAAATGGATCTGTCGGAATAAGTGCAGGATACAGAATCCGTCGTAAATATATCGTAAAGAGAGAAAGCCAATTAAAATCTCGGTCTTAAGGGGTGAGGTACTGTTGTGTTTGGGTCATTAAGTCCCTTGTCGATTGTGTGTTGGAATGTTTTCTTTGTTCTGGTTATTCGAATAAAAGATCAAATGATGTTTTTGTTGCTTCTTGTTTGAGGGAAGAGGTGTTTTTAACAAGGGAAGCATAGTAACACAGTCTAGAATAATTTTTTTTTTTTGAAATTAAGTGAAATGAAACTTATGTTTTGTTTTTGCTAGTTATGAGTTAAATGGGTGAGCTTTACTGGGAAGGGCACGTTTTTGGTTTACTACAGAAATTAGATGGTGACTCTTTTCTTTTGAACTAATAGGTAAAAAAAGTTAGATTGTATTATGTTAATGCAATTTGATGAAACTATATTTGAAAACAATGTTTGAAAAGATAAATGTGAAATACTTGTTTTAAAGAATTTATTAAAATTTAAATTTTTTAATTACTCATAATAATTTAATGATTGTAGGAATTCAAACAATAACTCATTTGTGTGTGTGAGTAAATATTCAATAGTTTTATGAATTTTTCCGCTGAGGCAATGACGGCACAATTTTTCAGATAAAAACTAGTATTTATTCTCTTCAGAAAACTCACAAAATTTATTCACAGATAAGAAATATTCACAGTGCAATCACTATTAATCTTCAATACAAGCTTCAACAAGAACAGCTTCGAATATAGCGATTATACAAGCTCACTCCAATAGGTCAACAAAGCGATCGCGATCAGCTTTCAACGAAGTCCGAAGTACATCTGAAAACTTTCCCGAACTACGGTCATTAAATACTTGGCGCGAGAGAATATTCCCGAAATTTCCAGCCAATTCGTCGGAAAAGAAACGTCTCGAATTTTCTCGATTGCTTTAGGTGTTGCCACCTTTTCCTAACCTGTATAATCGCTGTTAATAAAAAATAAAATAAGATAAAAATAAATAACAATAGAATTTTAAAATAATACGTCACTATTTACACTATATACAGACAATCTGTGCAACAGTATTGATAATAATTAGAAACCATGTGCTTAATATGGATTTAAGCTACAAAATAAACTTTATTTTTTAGTTTAAAACTATTATTTTTTATTCGTTTAACAATTATTTCAGATTATTTCTAAGATAACATTATTATTAATTTGTTTAAAGCTGTTTGAGTTTATTTTTTAGTTTAAAATTATTAACTCAAACAGCTTTAAACAAATTAATAATAATGTTATCTTAGAAATAATCTGGAATAATTGTTAAACGAATAAAAAATAATAGTTTTAAACTTTAAAACAAACTCAAATAACTTTTAAACTAATAATCTACAGTACAAATGTCAAAATGCAGTTTATCAGTATTTGTATTATTAAAATATAATTTTGCTAGTTTCTGAAATTTAAAAACAAAAAATTCTATGCAATTTTAAAAAATATTTTCCAATTCATCAACTACTATCCTGTTTAAGTATTGTTTAAGTTACTGTTAATGTATTACTGTTTATGTATTATTGTTTATGTATTACTGTTGTATTACATTTTACAATCAATACAAATTTTCAACATAACGTATCAACAACCACTTGTTGCTAAACTAAAGTTCCACAATGATATCTAATAAAGATAGCATTTCTTAAGCAATTTTAGTTTAAAAATTTACTTATCAAATTAATTTTGAAATACTTTTAAAAGTGCCAATTATTTCTTGGGATATATGAATCTCTATTATGTACATATTATGTTAACAAAATACATTATTATTTATAGACAGTAATTTTTCTGATTTTTTGTTTTAAATCAAGAGAAATTAGATGCGATATTTATTTGTTGTGAACTGTAACCAATAGTCCCTTATTACCTTATTAAACTTCAACACGCTGTCCCAACAACCAAGCCGACCAAACGGTATAGTAGTTAGCGTGCTGGCTTCTAGACCGCGAGGTTGCGGGTTCGAGTCCCGTGTTAGGCATGGGTGTTTGTAAATGTATGTTGGTTTGTTAAATGACGAAATGTTTCGGCGCATTATAGCCCTCGTGTTGCTGACGGCGCCAGATAATCTGAATACAACCAACCAACCCAACAACCAATTATCTGAGCATTCCATTCACACAAGCGCAATTAATCATTCTTAACATTGTAAACGCTTAATGAACTTATGTTCAGTAACATCACAACATCACATGAGATTCACTTGTGTCCGATAATCCTGTGATCTTTAAAACTTTCTAGTTCATTGTGACAGGAAAAGGGGATTGTCCGTTAATGATATTTGAACAAGACGTAATGGAGTCTGTGTTTACTCAAGACTTCTGCCCTCTTTTGCGAATTGAATTCTTGGCCCCAGGATACAGCCAATTGTCGATTGGTTTACCTATTTCCTAATTATCCACTTTCGATTGGATCAATAAAAGAATTAAATGTAGTTAAAGTAAGTTGAAATGTATTCGGAAACACTATAAAAGACTTTTGAATACTTATGTATATCTCTATGATTGAACTACGCTGTCTAATAATAATTATGGAAGTAGTTACGACATACTTAAATAATAATTTTATTTTTTATTAAAAAAGGGCATTTTTGAGATAAAAACGTGTATTTTAATGAAGGTCTGTTAGTTTGTCTATGATAGTTAGTTTACTGATTTCCTAATTATTCTCTATGTAGAAAGATTCTATTAAGATAAAAACGAGTATTTCAATTAGGGTTTGAATAAAATAATTTAAATGAAATGAAAGTTTGACTAATATCTATTAATCCATCGTATTAAAAACAGTTTATCAATATTTCATACTCAGGGGAATTACTGACGTAGAGCCATTTTTTTAAGAGATAAATATTATAAAGACATAACGAAACACGAACTCCTTTCACAGAGCAATCTAATTACGCATTACCATATTCGAATTAAAACACAAATAAAAGTAGAGGCAGCATTTTTGCAGTTAGAGAATATGAAGAGTTGTTATTTGCTAGAATGCATGATATAACACATTTTATTCCGTGACGCAAAACAATATCAACAATTTCTCTTCTAAAAAAGCTTTAGATAAAGCTGTGTTTTCACACATGTGTCTCACTTCAGATTTTCTATAGTTGTGTAGATAAATTTATTTCTTAAGGGATCGTCTATAAATTTATGTAAAACAATTTATCTGAATATTTATTCACCACTTAAATCGATTTGAAAAACTTCCTACACAATAAATTTAAATTTACCATCTACACTTTTCCTTTGTTAAACAGTACCTCAGCAAAAATGAATGATCGTATACTCTGTTCGTTTTGATATTTCTGCTTGTAAGTCCACATTGAAGAGAGAGGGGGAACCATGGTGAATCTAATGGATGAAAATACGTTTCTATTTATGAATCAAAAACTTCTTTATTTTTAAATTATTTATAATTCAGAATTTTTTTTAAACTTAAGTTACTTGTTATCTATCTATTTTTAGTTTTAAACAAATTATCGTTTTAATTAAAAATTAATAAAATATGTCTATTCATTTTATTATTCATTCCAAAAAATACGTTTATAATATTAGTTGGTTATTTTCTTATATATTACCTCAATCTCTAACCTTTCCATGAATTATTTGCGAAACTTCGTATTCTGGCATTTTATTTTTGCATGTGAACTCCAAATATGCATTATGGGATAATTAATTAACTTTTTTTTTGACATTGATTCTGTTTAAAGGAGTGTGGGGCATTTACAAGAAAATAAAATTAATATATCCATATAAAGAACTTTCCATGAATTACAACAGTACATTAGTTTTTTTATTCTTTCTTCAATTAAATAAAAATATATGATGAATTAAAAATTAATTCTCTAATTAGGATGCCATTGCATCAGTCATAACTCGATTATTAATTTTTTTAATTTTAATTGCAAATTACACACAATAACTTGCAGCTGGAAACCTACTATTTTTATAAATATAATTTAACTAACTTATTTCGTAGAGTTTTGATTTGAAAGTACATTAATTTCAATTACTTTTTATAAAAACATTCAAAATCAAATATAGGTTAAAAGTCAATCATTTCATGGATGTATTTGATCTTGGTAAATTTACTGCTCTACATTAGTCACTTTAAATTATATTAATTTGTTTTAATTATTGGATTAAAATTATAGTTACCTGTGGTAAAAAAAACATTTACACTGACATAAAGCTAGTTCCTCGTAAATCAAGTTTAAAGTTTACGTTTGTGATCTTTTAACACCATGTACCTTCATAAAAATGAACATAAAATGTATTTTGAATATCATAAATAAACATAGGGAGAGTCGGGAGAGATGGGACACTTTTTACAAAACAATTTCGAATAAATTATTTTCTGTTGATACAACATTGAAATTTTTAGAAGAAAATGTTAAAACATAACACATTTAGAAAATAAAAATATGGTGGTAATTATTTTTATATTAGTTTAATAAGCAAATTAAAAGAGCAAGACATAAGTCCCATCCCTCCCTCCTCAGATGAGAAAGGGATGGAACATGTATGTGAAAGTTAAAATACATGCATAATTTTCAAAAATATTATGAAAACAGTTTCCCCATTTGTACCTAAGGTTTATTGTGTGTGTTTGTACAGTACCCCAAAAAAAAAATCAGAACGATGGCTATATCTTTTGTTCTAATTGTTGAAATAACAAACAAAAGGTACCGTTGTAAATCGTAGAAGGTTTCTAATAATTGTATGTAGTTTTTTTTATCATGAGGGGTTATCTATATATTAAAACAGAACCAAACTTTAAAAAGTTCAATAGCAACCTCGTAATATTATTCCATATTTGGATTCAGCATTAAAAAAGAATGCGAAATACAAAAATTCGTAATTTTCTAATGAATAGTTTGTAATTTAAATGATAAAACGAAAATGATAAACTAATGTTAAATAAAAAAGTTGGTTTTTTGGCCATAAATACTTAAATAATTGATATATTTCAGTAATTTTTTTTTCTTTCAAAAGATAGTTTGTAAATGGCCAAAAATAAATAGCAATCAACTTTTGCATCAATTTCTTTTTTAATAATTAATTATTAATTAATAAAACAATTTTAAATTTTTTTTGAATAGAAACATATATTTTTTTTGCTTTCATTAGTTTCACCATGGTCTGAAAACCCACCACAATTTTTTTCTTTTCATTTTGACTTTTAGTTCTCGATTTTTTAGCGAAAATGTAAAAAACGCTCACTTTAAGGGACCGTATAGTAGACGACTTTTGAAAACTATCAAAGATTAATTCAAGGTAAACTAGAGGTGTGGAAAATCACACAACGTTCAATTATCATAAAATAGGGTGAATAGGAACAGAATTTCTTGAAATTACAAAAAGAAATATTATTTTATACAAACAAAGCAGTTTTATTTTTTATATATATTTTTTTAATCTGTCTAACGTGTTTGAAATCGTGGAACATGTTTTGTGTGTTTTTCAACAGTGTTCTTTTTTTTAAAAAAAAAATTACTTTCTTAAATTACATTTATTTAAAACAACATTTTTTTAAGCAACTTCAATAAGTTATCTTGTAAAAATTTTACTGAATCATGTGATTTCTTTATTTTATAAATAATTTCAACGATCAAGTTACATTTGTGTTTACAGTGAAATGTTTCTGTAAAATAATCACACTTTGCTGAATACTGTTTACTAATGCCTACATTTTATATTTATTAATTTTCTAATTATCAGTAGTATACGTTATACTTCTGCAATTACAGTTTTCGATATTTTATTTATTTCTTGTGAAGAATGCACATCTTTAACGTTGTAAATAAATTATGTTACTTTTGCGTTTACTTGCTATTTTTGTATTAATCTTAAACATGTCACTATAAATCCAAGTAGTTTCTATGCAATTTTAGAATATTTGTATTTTATAACGTCGTGAAACGCTTCCCTGACCGTTCGATTTCTCCCGCTGTGAAGTAGAATCTTAAAAATACCTTTCGTTTTATGGAAATTCTCCCTGAAGATCGGTAAAAAAATGGTCGAAACATTTTCGCTCATAAGTGACGTGTTTTTCAACATAATGCATTGAAATTTGGTATATAGAGGAAATGATGTATTCTGAATCGAATGAAATGATAAAAAAATAAGGGTTCGTATTGAAATTTTCGAAGATAGCGTTACTTTTACTTACTAAACGGTCCCTCAAGAAAAAGAAATTGCATCAGATATATAGAAAATCGTATGCAAAACATTTTGGTTCAAACCGTAATCAATTATTAGTGCGATCCTACGATAATTAGAACCGAAGATATAGCCATCGTTCCGTTTTTTTTGGGGGTACTGTACCTTTATTTCAAGTTGTAAAAATAAATTGTCTTATTTGTTACACAATTGAAAAAGTTATTCCCTATGGTCTCCATACAAATAATTACTCTGACTGTACAAACTAAAAAATTGCATAATAAACTTAGTAATTTTGTTGGAGATATCATAGGGAGAGATGGGACACGCCCCATCCCTCCTTCAGTCTTGGTGTCCCATTGCTCCCTACTAGAGGTCGGAAATATCGATCAAAATAAATATCGATACTATATCGTTGCATAGAAAAAAATATCGATATATCGATGCATGATTTTTATTTGATATTCAATTTTGCCAGAAACGAAGTTTTTCTGGCAAATTTTTTTTCATTTCGTGAATTCAAACCAAAATGCATAAATTCAGATTTATTTTTATAAAAGAAATTTTGAAAAGTAGTATACCGCAAATTTGATGATATATATGTTTTTACTATTTAAAATTAGATACACATTCCAAGCACACGTTGGCAATAGAAACAGCGCTATGTTAATAACTACTAATAAATGATCTTATCTTTCCATTACATTATGTTTTCTTTTTAGTTAGGAGGCCATTTTAACTGTCTATCACCAAGTCCAAATTTTAGTTTTGAAATTTTTGAAAAGGGAATAAAGAAAATCTAAAAAATACATGGAACTACAAAACGATCATCAAAAAACTAAAAAAATTTTTAAAATATCGATATATCGGTGACTTGTATCGATATTTTTACTATCGATATTAAAAAAAAATATCAATAAAAATATCGTCGTATCGATATATCGCCGACCTCTACTCCCTACACACAACTTTCCAATAAAATAACTTATTATTGAAAACATGCTGGTTTTAGGCTTAACTTAACTGCTAAATCATAAAAGTTATATTACTAGGTCTACAAAACATTTATGTTAGCAATAATGAAAGATATTGAAAACTTATATTGAAAATATAGAAAGGTACTTACTTTTAGTGTTGCAAAATAGCTTTTTTGTTACATAACCTCATAAATACCTGCAACTAAAAGCATTCCTAGCTAGAAATATGAAACTATGGTTACTTCACTTGGTAGAAGAATCAGAATTTTATTATTTTTTTATTTAGAAGTTATTGCAGGTTTCCCATCTTCCCTACTCTCCCCTATCTGTGTATTAAAAATACCAAGTTTGAGAATATATTAGTAATAGTCAGTTAATAAACAAAAATGGTTATTTTCACCTAATTTCCAAAGTCTTCTAGTAGCATATCAACAAATACCTAAACGCTATGACAAATTATAAAACATAGAATTTCTTTCTCATTCTATAAATACAGAGCACCCGCATCTCATTCAATTCACTACACTTTGGCAGGAAATATTACACTAGAAATTCCCTCGGGCACTTCCAAAGAAACCATCCTGTCCAGTTTACTGCGACCATTAATGAGCTAACGACATACATATGTGGGTACTTTGTTTTAGCTGCTAGTATTTCTGTAAGCAATGCCTCCTTTACTCCCTTAAAATAAACTACAGTGAATAGGTCCTAGTAAGGATCATTCCCTATACTCGCTATGATAAAATCTTCTAGCCCAGTGCACTGAGAAACTACTTTCTATAAAACCTTGAAATTTGGTGAGTATGTACAAAAATGATCACTTAATGAAATTTCGAAAATAGCGTGTAATATATTTTATTTCATATTTGAAATCCTGTTGCCAATGCATTTGTAGTGGCTTCACTTGTTTTTGTCTTTTGCTATTGTAGCGTGGATGGGTTCGAAAGATTTGAAGCCAAAACAGATCAAAACTTGCAGAAATTTATTCCGGTATAACTCTTCACAGATTCTCTTACAACTCCAGAACTTCTCGCTCTAGTAAACTCAATACAGTTCTTTTCACAACAATAGAGCACAAAACAGAAGTTAAAAACTTGACAACACAACTGCTAAAATCGCTGCAAAAGACAATGCAATACAGTTCACTCTCTGAATGCTCACTGAGTTAGACAGCTATTTTAGTCAGTAACTCCAGTCAACTAACGGACTCAACTCACGGCCGGTCTAATATAGGAGTCAAACCTTCTTGAAACTTCTAGAGGTAGATATTTGGAGAACTTTCCAGATCGTAGTCGAAGAGTCCTACATGTACTTGGGGACCGAAAATGTCTCTAAATGGTCGCCAAGTTTGGCGACATTTGGCGATTTCTCGCCAAATCTGGTGACAAAAATTAGTCGCCAAAACCGTCGCCAACTTGGCTCTATCTCGCCAATTTGGCGAGATTGCCATTACCATAATGTTAAATGCCCTCTGCTCCTTGTAAAACTCGCTTCCCAGCGTTATCTCTGTAAAACTCGTTATCAAGCATTAAGATACATATTACAGGGAAGCCAAGTTAAGACGAATTATTGCACTGCTTTATGCGAAATGTACATAAATTTTCCTATTTACAAAATTAACACTATGAAATATTTACAAATATACAAAAATTCGTAACACTATTTTAACTTTTATTTATAATAGATAGACATTAAATTAAACAAATTTATGTTATTTCATTAGGTGATAATTTTCGTACCTACTCACCAAATGTCAAGGTTTTATACAAAGTAGTTTCTAAATGCACTGGGCTAGAAGATTGCAACATAGAGAGTATAGGGAATGATCATACTTCCTCTTAAGTTTAGAATAGCCAAATATTTATCGTTCGAACATTATGACGCAATCTTTGAAATATTCTGTAAGGATAAGTTTGTTATAGGAGGTGAGCTATCACATGTATTTTTGCCCTTATTTGCTGAATTTTGTGAGTATGAAAATATTTATTTCAGTTAAATATTTCAATATACTTTATTTAATGGAATATTTATTAATTATAATTAATTTTTTGATAAAAAATATTTTCATAGAATAACTGATACTTTCTGTATGACCACCCAGCTTCGTGGTTTCCTAAAGAAATCAGCTAAAAACTATATGATATAGGTTTTTTCATTACTTCGATTAGTAAGGAATTGTGTTGGGGAAATGGTAGGAAAAGATTACTAAATCATTTACATTTTGAGTGGAATATTAACACAAAGATGGCAACTATTTTGAACATTTCTGCCATAGCCAATAATGCATGAAAATATATCTTAAAATACGTAGCCAGTAGTACATAAAAATATAACTCGAAATAGTAACACTTTAGAAATTTTCGATGATGGAGATTGTAGGCAACCACTTTAACTTCACTTATATTTTATAAGTAGGAGGACATACGGAATTATATAAATTTTGGTTTTTAGTCAATTACAGTGAGAAACAGATTATTAATTTTCCCTACTTTTCAGAAACAAATGGGAATATTGTGAACATTGTTTTTAATTATAGTATTTCAGTAAAGTGATAATTTATACAGTTTTATTCAACTATACCTTTTCGCAGTTTCCCTAAGAGATATCCGAGAACTGATGCTGATACTAAATAATAACAACTTATGAAGAAATAAACTGCAGCATAAAATATGAAATTGGCCCCTTTCAATTAAAAAAGTACAAATTTGCTTTATTGTCACCACATTTCATTGCATTATGCTCTCTTACCTATTACTTTCCTATTTTTTCAGTGTTTATTAGAAGTGCGTATATTTATTTTTTACTTTATTACTATCCGACTGAAAAAAAAACGAAAAACTGATGTACAAAAACATGCAGAGATGCTATTGTAAAGATTTTGAAATTATGTGTACTTATTTTCGCGTGCTACAATGATAGCTACACTTATTTAGTGCATATACGAGTGTTTTTATTATGAGAAATTTGAAAAGTAGTTTTAAATGTTAATAAAAAAGCATTTTTTTTTATAAAAACACACATGCATAGTTTTTATATGTGTTGTAACGAATATCTTCGCGAACCACGGGATTACAAAAACGGCTTCGTTCATTATTCGCAAACTAGTTTTAACCAAAACTTTAATCGTCCCTATTTAACACCAGCTAAAACACAACCTTCTTGTTGTTTAATAAATCTGAGTTGCATTCTCAACTGAATCTCAAATTATCAAAAAACTGAAACCTACCTAGACCCTGAATAAAACTTATCCCAGCATTTATAAATTAGATCTATTCTACAAGTTTTTTTTCTCAAAGAATCTTACTACCGAAACCGTTGCCACAATTTCAAAGCTTGTATTTCCAATGTTCTTTATAATTTTGACATTAATAACTAGGGATGCGGAACATCGCACAATTTTCAATTACACCATAATACTGACGTGGATTTGTGTTACTTACCGTTTTTATATTTTCATCATTCACTTAGTTAAAATGAACATTTTGGCGATATTTTTTGCGATAATTCTTGTATGAGGTCTTCTTTAAAAAAAAAAAAAAACACTTCTCTAAAATAATGATGGCGATATACTTATCGATAATTCTTATATTATCCTTTCTTGTAAGTGAAACTGAGGAGAGAAGAAAAAACAATAGTTGATGAGGTATGCTCAAGGAAAGAAACTCTGTGTTAAAGGCATTCGTTTTTCAACTTTTTACGCAATAAGAGCATTTTTACGGGAGGTGGGCATGCTTAAAACACCTTAAGAGGCATTACCACAGAAATTTTGATTAAAATCATTAGAGCCATTGTGTAGAAATAAATGAAAAACATGACTTTTATGCGCAATATTAACGAAAACCTGAATGGCAGGTCTCATGGTTACCATTAAACTGTACACTAAATTTGAACATCCTAGGTAAATTTGTTCGGGAGTAATGCTGATCATGTACAGACAGACACACATTTTTTCAATACTAATTTTTTCTGAGTCAGGATATTCCAAAACGTGGAATATATATATATATATATATATATATATATATATATATATATATATATATATATATATATATATATATATCCATAAAAAGTTAAGAAAAATCGAGACTGGTTGAATAGTTAATATTGTCCATAAAGGTTTTCATCTCTTTAATATAATGGGATTCGAGAATAATATAAAGATAGTATTATTAGATTACTTTCCCCACTCATTATTAGAAGCAGTTGAATACTTTCTTTGGTTAAAAGTAATTACGATCAAAAGGAGAGGCTGACGATATACAGACGCTTCCGAAGTGACAAAACCTACGAAAAATAGATTCAATTACTCCGTGGTGTGACTTTTAAAACTATTTCTTTCTTTGATGTCATATGCAAAAGTTGCTTTTGTGTCTAACCAAATCTAATTAAGCACAATGGTCATGCCATTATGCCGGCGCTTATTTTTTAATCGATTTCTGTTTGAATGAATTATTGCATCTTAGATTGTTTAGTGATAACAACGGGTGGTAAAACTCGATAGTGTTTTTAAACACTATCGAACACTATTAAAACTCTAATGTTAAAAGAAGAAAATTTCTGATTACATTTTCTGAAATAAAATTTAAAAGGTTGGTACTAAATGGATAAATTATTAAGTAAAACGTGCGTATAATCGTTCTTTTAGAGATAGTAACTGCCATAATCCAATTTGTTTTCGTAATAACGCACAACATTGCTAAACCTCATATATGTGTTTAATAGATTATCATTACAGTGACAGAGTTATGATATACATTTCTTTAGTTTCATTGTTGTTAAGAATGACATGAGATCAATTAGAGTGAATAATTATAAACAAAATTTAAATAAATAGCTGTTGTCTCAAAATTTCATTGGAAAATCTGAAAGATAAATGAGTTTTACCGCTCAATTTCCTGTTTCCAGCTATCCCGTGAGCCCGACTTGAATTACCTAATACGTAAATTATTTGTCTCACTAGAAAATAGATCAATATACTCGCAAGATTAAGGACTAGAAATCTTAAACCGATTGTCTTTAAATAAAATATTACGCCCTTTTGAACCTGCTCTAAATGTAGCATTGAAGATCCATTCATTATCCAGAACTTTTCTGTTCAAGCTTCGTGATAAGGAAAATAATTCTTTTCTCAAATTAGTGGTTAATTAATTTATTTCTTTAGCGTATTTTTCACTATTATTTAATGCTAACTAGCAAGTAGAGTACAATACTGTAAAATTAATCACTGAATCCTATTTAGGATTATTAATTTGCTTTATATTCACAATCGAATAAATAAAAAAAAAAGGACCAAACACAATAACGAATAGAGAATCGCATATAATCATGAAATCTATAAAAAATATGGCGCACCCGTTATAATATATATATATATATAAACAAAAGCAATATATATATATATATATATATATATATATATATATATATAAACAAAAGCAATATATATATATATATATATATATATATATATAT